>CM069908.1:34893746-35476975 GCA_036172215.1 Camellia granthamiana | reverse complement strand
ATATTTTTACTTACCTTCACTAAGGACCAATACAAGGTCACTGTCTATAATGGTGTGGATTCTGTGGGCTATTGTGACAATTGTTCGATCTTTGAACTCTTGACTAATAATCTTCTGTATCACTCCGTCAGTTGCAGAATCAACTGATGCTGTTGCTTCATCTAGAATGAGAATCCTGCTTCTCTTTAGCAAAGCTCTTCCCAGGCAGATTAATTGCCTTTGGCCCACACTCCAGTTTTCTCCATTTTCAACCACTGTGAGAACTTGTATTATTAGCAGTTTTCACTTGCAAATATTTACACTTGAACCATGGATAACAGTATAAAATGATGAATCTGACCTGGAGACTCTAGCTTCTCTTCCTTTTCACGCACTAGACCACCTAGTTGGCATTTGTTGAGAACCTGAAAGATCATAGAGTTATTTCAGTGATAACAATTGAAGTTTTAACCATATAGAAATAATGGAGAATTCAGTTTGGGGCATGGGTTTTTTTTTTTTTTTGGCAACTTCGCTGGTAATAAGCAGCACACTCAGTCATTGATGGCCTATTTGTAGAAATGTTGCGAATTGGTGACATGTAGTCTACTTTGCCCGCATCTCCATCTTTTCTCCTTGCTAGATAACCTCATGCCAAACTTTTCTTGATTCTTGAACCATTGTCATTGAACCAGGCCATTGAGCTGGGCTCTTTTAGTACCCAGACCAATGTAATAGTTTTTTTTTTTTTTTTCTTGAATAATTCTTATCAGTTGACTTGGTAGATTAGTGTAATCGTTATACATATATACTTGAGTTCTTAATGATAACATAAAAATGTAGCAGAGCAGATTTGAATCCATATCATAACAGCTAATTGATGCTATGTTTCAAAGGGCAATATCTACCTCCCATATTTCGTTGTCAGAGTATTGATCTAGTGGATCAAGGTTTCCTCTAACTGTACCCTCAAACATTGTTGGCTCTTGTGGTATAATGCTGAGCTTTGATCTCAAATCGTGAAGGCCTATCTTGGAAATATTGACATCATCAATGATAATGCTTCCCATGCTTGGTTCAACGATCCGAAAAATGGCCTGTATGAGGGTTGATTTCCCACTCCCGGTCCTTCCGACAACACCAACTTTCTTCCTTCCCGGAAATGTGCAGGTAATGTTTTTCAATATGGATGGGAGATGTTCAGCATATCGAATCTGAAAATGCAGATATTACAAATGCATCAGGAAATACACATAATTGAATAGGCTTTTGAAAGATTTGAAATTGGAATCTAGTGGAAGTCATGTAGGAGGATGCTAAGCTTTGAATGAGATTACCAAATTGGGAAATTTCTTTTTAAATCTTAAATATTCTAGATTTACTCAGATTATTTGTGGAATTTGTTGACATGGAAACACTACTTAAAATGTCTGAGCTTGTTCTTATATATAACATCTTGCTATCTAAGAAACATAGACACTTCTAAGAAGGTGATGTGTCCTTGTCGGACAAGTGTTCCACACTTATTTTGTGATGTGTCCCTCACTTCTTGGCCATTTTCTATCACTAAAAAATAAACGCGAGACTAACACTTCTTGGGCATTTGCTAAAAAACGATTTTCAAAGTTTGAGAATTTGACATAAATATCTTATACCCTTAATAATGCGTAATTATTAAGAATAATCCTGTAGAAGTTTCACTTAAACCTAAATGGGAAATGAAAAGATACGTAAATGTATTAGCAGATGGCTTAAGACGAGGAAATGTTGCAATTGTTTATGTTTGCTATAGTTTGTCTGGTTTTTAACTGCTATGGTGAGTAGTCTAAAAATTCATGTAAGAGAGTTAGATACAAGATTTACTTTGTATAAAGGAATTATTTAATTTTGTATTTATGCACATATATAACTAATTATATAATATAATATATTCCTAGATAATATAATATGATAACAAGATATAATTATTTGTGGTGTGTCTGAATTGTGTCTACTTTTTTGGAAGACGTGTCTGTGTCGTGTCGTGTTGTATTCGTGTCCTGTGTCCATATCTATGCTTCATAGCTTGCTATAGAGTCTTACCTGCAAGTTTTTGAAACAAATTGTTCCATTTTCTGGCCAGTCGTTTGGTGGTCTGCATTCTTCTATCACTGAAGGTGCTTCACTGGGAATATTTGAATACTGAAGAATTCTTTCAACTGATATCATTTTGTTTTCTGCATTGCATATACTCCATATAACTGAAGCTTGCTGAGCATTAAGGTTAATTCCATATGTTACTGCTAACCCTGCAATGCCTGTAGAATAACCAATTCTTAATAAATTATCTGTGAATGACTTTATATTTGTTGATATGAAAATAGGATGCTGATTAAGTAGCATCAAATAGAACACACAGGTGGTCTGAACTGGACAAGTAATGTGTGTGCATTTGAGTAGCACCCACTCTTTGGTTGGTACCATCAAAAAAAAAATTGTCTAAGGAAGCAAAAAATTCTAAACTCGTACCTGAAAATTGACCTAATGACACAAAACATGAAAACAAAAATTTATAAGAATTCCTGAAACTCACTTGGATGGATAATTCCTTCCGGAAGGGTCACAAGCAAAACCAATGAGAAGGCAAAAACGAAATTGGATAACTGGTTCAATCTGAAAGAGAGCCATTCCAGCGCTGACACATTATGGAAATATGACCTCGAGTGGTTGTCAATAAGGCTGAGATTTGCATCAATGAAACGGTCTTTTTGATCAAAAGCGCGGATTGTAGCTGCTCCAGAGAGTGATTCTGCAAAGTGGTGGAGGATTGGAGCTAGCTGTATCCCTGCTAAGCGTGCCAGTTCTCTGGCAGTTGGTATGTAATATCGCTGAATTTATCACCAGTTATTAGATCTATGTCAATAGCATAAGACCTATCACAAGGGGCGGCATTTGAAAGCCGCATGAAAATGAGTGATTTTTTTTACTCTTTTGCTATTTCTTTTCATGGCATTTATTGTAAGTTATATTTATTTATTTTAATACCATTTGCAAGTAGTTTATTTGCTTTTTTGAAAATTTTATTGAATTAGTGCTAAAACTTGTCAAGAAATAACTCTTTTATTGGCTTATTTTCATGTTGGAAATGTTATTGTTGACTCTATTTGTTACACAATGAGCATTCAAATATTATGAACGCTAGAAGGGAATTGTGCCAATACTATTTACTTTCCAGAGATCTCTATTTTTATTATTGTATGGTAAAAACAGATAGTAGAAGAAGCATCTTACTTGGTACCATACACAGATTGCTGTTATTGGAATGAAGATGACAAATACTTCCCATGCTACCTGTGACATGACAGCGATGGTCCCCAAAAATTGAATTATTGCGAAAGCACACCAACTTAATTTGTTTGCTAACTCCAAGTCTAGTACACTTTGGTCTGTAGATGCCTGTGAATAAAAATATTTAGATGTTATGAGTTTTCCCTTTTTTATGAACACAACATATAAATATTAGAACAGATGAATTTACTGAAATTTGTAGGATTTATCTTAAATCTTTGCTGGTGAAAATGAATGAGCGTGACTTATATCATTGGCTTGATCTTCACCTTGAAAATGAATGAGCATGATGACTTAAATCAAAGGTATCTTTTTCATTTATTCTCTTTACTATATAGTTTTTTTGAAAAAATTTCTCCTTTATCCTGTCTATGATAGAGGTATGACTGTATGACTGACAAATTTCACTGCAGTCAGAAGCAATGGTCAATTTTTGGTGTTACAGTAACAGGGGAGTGGAGGCAGTGTAGACCCCAAAAAGTTTTTACCCTTCTCATGGGGTAGTGGTACTTTTAATACGCTAACAATTTTGTGATTGTTTGGTTCTGATTTAAAGAAAAAAAACTGGAAAAAAATTTTGCTTGATTCTTGTGGGTGATATTATGTGTTGGGCACTATGAACTTTCTTGACTCGTAAGCTTAGCCATTGATGTTTTTGCAGTTTTTGGTTTTGTTTTTTTGTTTGTTGAATGTATACTCTGGATTTGTAATTTTCATTAACTGAAACAAATTGTCATCATTAGTGATTTATAGAATTCAATGCTCTCTTTATATTATATTTCTATCTAGCATATTAAAATTGTGAACTAACTTCTATTCTCTACTTCAGGCATTGATATTTGATGAAGATCTATGCTAATTGATGGTAAGTTCAAATTGATATTTTAACAGCTTTTATATGTTTTTGTCAGCAACTTTCAAGGATTACTTTTTGAAGTTGTAGATGCGAACTATCATTAGACCATGGTTCCTCATTGCTTTAAGTTTTTCATGTTCTTCTGTTTTACGAAACTAAAGCCTTTGTTTTTCTCTATCAATGCTGATGTCTGTAGTTCTAACATTTTGTTTGATGAGGTTTCAAAAATAAATTAAGCTGTATGCTACTCACCCGATTTAAAATTCTTCCAGTTGGGGTTGAATCAAAAAATGCCATCGGAGCTCGTAGGACACTATGCAGCATGTTGGTGAAGAGCTTTTGTGATGTCATAATTCCTGTTACTGCCACTAGCATGGATCGAACCAGCATACAAAGTGAACTTCCAACAGCAAGAAGTGTATAAACCAGTAATATCAAATTCATCCCTGCTATTAGTTCAGTGCCGCCAGTGGTTGGACAAGACCATGCCATCCAGTAATTACTGGCTATCTGTAATACTTGGAATGACAACTGAGCCAGAATAATGATTGGAACCAAGGCTCCACCCTTCACAATGGCCAAGTAAGACCAATAAACTTTTTTTCCAATGCTTCCTTTCTCTCTCTTTTCATCCTGCACCAATCTTGCATCCTTTTCTTTTATCTCTACACAAGGTTTCTCCTCCGAGTCATGCTTAGCGTGTACAAGTTCTGCACTTGACATCAGGTCATTACTGGATTCTTCATCTGATATTTCATTTTGAGATGCTTTACTTGAACTTTCAACTGTTAGGACAGATTCTAAAGCTTGGCTATGAGCTCCAACCAAAACTTCAAATCCAATATTCTGTTTCAAAAGTTCTTCAAATGTTCCAGCTTGTGCGATTCTTCCATTTTGCATCACCTGTTGAGATTTTTCCAGCTATAATGTGATTCAATCGTAAACTGCAAACATCAATTTTGCACCAAAATCTCGAGAATTCTGAAGTCTTTAATTTTACTCCATATCTTCACTAAAGATATGTTGCATAATTTGATTGTTTACAGTTTTTGTTTAGTTGTCAAATTTTTTAAGAATGTGGCTTCATTTTTCAAAAAGTACTTTGCTTTTTGCTAACATTCAAGTTATTCTTGAATTTTTAACATGCTGTGTGAATATATTCTCTTTACACTAAAGTTAAAAATATTCTTCGTGCTACTAATACGTGAATCCTTAAGTTACCAGAATGACCTCAGTTTATTGGCCCAAAACTGAAAGGGAGATTTTTGTTGCTTGTTGCATACCAGAATGAGGTCGGCTGGTGGAAGAAACTCGACTTGATGAGTAACATAAAGTGTAGTCTTTTCCTTGAGAATCCCCATCAGGCACTCCTGTGCAGAGCATATAGAGAAATCAGTGCTTAAAGTTTCCAAAGTTTGTTGCGTCATATTAAGAGAATGAATGAGACATTCTTAGTTATTTTCTTCAGAGTAGAAAGGCTCATTTTAAGATTCTAGAAGCTAACCTCAAAGAGTTGTGAGCCCGTATGGGCATCCACGGCACTGAAAGGGTCATCAAGCAGATATATATCAGCATCCTGATACACCGCACGAGCAATTTGTATCCGTTGCTTCTGGCCCCCACTTATATTTATCCCTCTTTCTCCAATCTCTGTTAAGTCACCAGCCGAGAATAGCTCAAAATCCTTTATCAAAGCACATGCTTTGATTGTTCTGTCATAGTTGGCACTATCATAAGGGTTCCCAAAGAGAATGTTATCTTTGACATTCCCCGAAAGTATCCATGGGGACTGGGGAACATAAGCCTTTGTACCACTGATTTTCGCCGTGCCTGAGAGTTTTGTCATCTCTCCTAATATGCATGAGAGCAAACTGGACTTCCCTGATCCTACAGTGCCACAAATTGCTACTTTCATTCCCCTCTTCACTTGTAACTGTATTCCATCAAGAGTGGGGCTTCTTGATTCGGCATCCCAACTAAATTTTCCACCATTGATTTCAACTTCAAATTCTGTTTGATCTTTTGGAACAAATTCAATGGCATTTGACCTAATTTCATCTTCTTGGAGGTAAGAAGCTACTCTATCCGCCGAGACTTTGCTCTGTACGATTGTAGAAAGTAAATCAGGTAATTTGAATATGGGGTCTTGCAACATTCGAAATGTTGCCAATGCAGATAGGACTCGCCCAGCTGTTAGTGGAATCCCCATTAAAACACAACCCCCAAAAGTAACAACAGAAATAAATGTTGGTGATCCCCAGAAGATAAAAGTTGATGTTGCTAACAATCTCAATGACTTCCATATGCTATTGTATTCTGTTCTCCTCAGGCTTTCTAGCTTGTGAAGATATTGATTATCCCATGCTTGAAGTTTGAGAATCTTAATGTTTTGGAGAACTTCTGAAGTGGCTTTCATTCTGTCATCCTTGGCTTCCATGATCTTAGACTGGTATTTTTTCTGAACTCTAGTAATTGGTATGTTGCAAGCCATCACTATGAAAGTTGCAGCTAATGCCACTAGTGACCCTGGTCCGAGATTTGTGTGTAAAATAAAGATAGCTAAAGAAATTTGTATAGGCAACTGCCAGATGGTGTTCACGTACCAGACGAAGTCTGCGATTCTTTGGACATCCACACTCATGTAGTTGATGATCTCTCCACTGGTGCGACTTTGGCGAGATTGGCTTGATAATAGAAGGCCCTTTTTGTATATTTGAGATGTCAGAGCAACTCTTAGCCGAAGGCCTAGCTGGCGAGCCCCAAAAATCCATTGTCTCTGTGCTATCGTCTCAACCATTTTGGCACCTAGAAAGCCCAGTGCAATAAGGTAGCCACTTGCTAAACTTCGGGTTTTCTTTTCGGTTAGAAAAGTTACGAAGTCATTAATAAGGTATGGGCCAACGTAAGATGCTGCTGCACTTATCACTGCCAAAAATGCATTAATTGTTGCTTTCTTCCTAATAAACACAAACATCGTCCTGTAGATAGATGGCATTTTGGTTCCATCCCTTTCCTTGACGTGCTTTAGGCTTTCATCAAAGGAAGGGGATAGAAAATGAGCAGAGTCCTTGATGTCGACATCGGGGATGTCATCCTGGTTAAGAGTTTTTTTTATTCCAATAGCAAACAAAGGATTCAGCCAAGAGAAGGTAACTAGTTGGAATAGAGTAGCTTTTCCATATAGGCAGTTCCTTTTGCTTTCTGAGTGCTTCTCGTCTTTTCCATTGAGAAGTGGGTCTGTGAAGCCATTTGGTATGTCGAAGACAATCCCAGTCTTGCCTCGAATCGAAATACCCAGTAAGCATGTGGATGCAAGAAGACCAAAAAAGTCAGCAAAATTGCGTACTCTGAGGTGGTCATGGTTTATAATCATGAAATGGGCATCAAGAGTTGTGCGGACAAGAGACAGCAAGAAGCTGCAAGCCCACCAGGTTCTAAGAATCCAAGGGAACTTGATGTACTTTCTATTGGGAATCTTGTATAGCGCGAACAATGTAATTGCCCATATTATGACTTGCATGATCTCTGATGAAAGAAACATGACTTCAGATTTGCATTGTGCTTTGCTTCTATTTTGCAGTGTCAGCAACATCATGATATGAGTTCCCAGCAGTAAAATGGAGCAAGCTATGCTGACTTTGTAAGAGAGGCCAAATTTTATGCCATTGGTGTATTTTTCTTCCACCGTTACCTTTTTCCTTTGTTTGCGCAATGATTGCACAGTCATCCACACAAAGTGGAGTAATAAGATTCCAAGGAACCCTAATTGCAGAAGGATGCTGGCATAGTCCCATAAGCAGGGTGAGCTTAGCTGTGACCATCCTGATTGGAACTGAAGAATCTTAAAATCTGCCACACATCACAAAAGAATATCAGAGCATGTTTCAAGGGTGGCAAAACAAGGACACGAGGACATCTATTTCTGTTTATGTTACAGGGACTCATGTACAAGTATTGCGTGTGGGTATGTGTCTGATATCGAGTTCATCTTCATATTTCTTAGTATATATGTATATATATATTAATTTTGTATGTTAGAATGGTGTTTGCAAAGGGTGCTGTATAGCATTTCATGTATAATATGGCGTTTTATGCATCGTCATATGTTAAACGCCAATTACTAAAGATGCTTGTTAGTTGAATGTGCAACTGCACATGTCAAGCACATATCCCATACCTTTACACAAGTGTCAAGTGTCTAACTTGATGCTTGTTAGTTGAATGTGCAACTGCACATGTCAAGCACATATCCCATACCTTTACACAAGTGTCAAGTGTCTAACTTGAGTACTTCATATATTTAGAAGAGTTCATGTAACATAGCTGTTTACCATGCTTTTCTAGGTTTTTGTTGCCTTTTGGCCATTATTTTTATCAATGCAGTGTGGAAACAAATTTAATGATAAACATATGATTGATGAGAAACTTTTGCATTTACACAACATGAAATTTCATTTTATCAGTTAGAAAGTAGCTGGCATTCAACTAATTTTGCACAATTCTGTGTTGCCTAGGGAGAATGACAGGAAGAGAGCTTGCTCTAGTAGTGCATGAACAAAGCCCAGGTGCTCTCCAGAACAGGCTTGTTATGACGGATGGTGGCATATTGGATGAACCAAGGTTGTATGCCCGGCATATCGTGAGGTATTTGGTGAAGGACATCTTCCACTTCTCTCTATTTTAAGTTTCCACAAAATCTGTTGGGCTACTATTTGTATTTTGGTTAATTTTGAAGCCAGTAATATTGAATATCTTGCTGAAATCCTAAATTGACTTGTCATCTAATAAACACTTTTAGTGTTTGGGACTGCTGGTTGATTTTTTTTTTAATTCCTTTTTTGTTCTCTATATTTTCTAACCTTTCTAATTAGGGTTAGTTTTTTAAGTTAGATATCAAGCCGTACGCTTAGGTCTGTTGGTCCTCTACATCACAACAAACATTTTTATGCTTAGACTAATGTCTATCTTCCAAAATTTTATCAATGATTATGCAGGGTTCAGAATGCTTGGGGCTATAAATTTTACATCAATTTTGTAAAATGAATGGTGTTTGTGTTTCTTAAAATGGTTATACTGTTGAGGACTTTATAGTTTATATTGTTACGATGAACTTAAAATTTTTGAGAAAACATGAGTGATTTTATGTAGAGAGAAAATTTGATAAGCTTTGCGTGATTTTATACTGAGGAACTAAATTTGCTAAGATTAGAGTGATTTTAAGCCGAGAGACAAAATTTGAGAAAATGGTTGATTTGGTTGTTTAAATGACAGGAAATGTTACAATGCGGACCCTCAAAAAAGTGTATATGGTAAGCTTTTCATAATTTTTTTACAAAATTTCATAACTTAAATCTAAAATGTCATAACTTAAACCTAAAATTGCATTACTTTTTTTCACTAAAAAATGTCATAACAAATCTGTAAGTATCATAATGAAAATTATAAAATGTCATAACATTATCGTTCCTAACTTTAGGGTGCACATAATAAATTCACTATTTATAATTTTATTATAAAATGTCATGACACACATCACAAATAATCATAACGTTCATCATAAAAAAATATAACTTTTTATAATGTGCATCATTTGAAATGGTGCACATTATAAATTTCTCCTTAAATGACGTAGGATTACAATTCGTGATTTGTAGTCATAACAAAAATGGATAATTCAACCATCTGAGGCTAGCTTTGTTAGTCAGAAATCTTTCATCTTACTAGAAGGTAAAGGGCTGAAGTTATTGGTGGAAAATATCAATATATAGATATTTATTTGGTAGAACTGTGGGAAAGTGCTTATAGTTTATGCCTAAATATAACTATGAACATAAGTTGATTTCTGATTTATAAATTAAGCATCTCCTACCCCACTAAAAGAATAAACTGATTTCTGACTTCCAAAAAGTTATAAGCTATAAGTTATAAGCTAAACCAAACACATCAAAATAACTTAAATTAAGCTGAAAACTGAAATAAGCAGCTTTTAAGCTGCACCAAACAGGTAGGTTAAGCTCTACAAGTTGACATAATTATATTAGGTTCCCTTAAAGCTTGATTCACATAACACTGAGCACCCTTTTCATATGGATGGTAAAATGATATTGACATCTTTTCTACATTAAAATGTATATTTTAATCTTATTTATCATCATATATATATTTTAGACTTCAGGGAAGATCAGTAAAATTTCCCCTAGTATATATTTATGTCAACTAAAATTTACCCTATTAGAAGTGTGTTGGCATGATAATATATCCTCTCTTGGTGCCCTGTTAGTTCGAAAACCCCTACAATCTAGGCTCCGTTTAATTAGAAATATAAATAATAAAAAGTAAAAGTTGTAGAAAATAAAGTTAAATATATATATACATATATTTTCTTTTATAAATTTGATTAGGATGAAAGTTTTTGTAAGAAAATAAAAATTTTAATTATAAGTAATTACTTTTATAATAAATTAATTTTTTTGTTATATTCTTACAAAAAAGTATAACTTAGTTACCATACTAATATTTCTTAGTATACGCTGAGTTATCATACTATTATAAGTTATATAAAAAAATTAAGTTTCTTATAATTTTCATTACTTTCATACTAAACAAATTCAAAAAAACTTTTTTTTTTTTAATATTTCTTTTACTTTCTAACCCATTTTCATCTTAATCAAATAAGTCCAAATGAAAAGAAAAGAAATCATGTTAGAAATTGAAATTGAAGGCATGTGTAGGATTGTTCTACCCGTTACTGGGCCATCCAAAGTTGGCCCAATAAAGTCATATGTATTATTATAAAATAAATAAATAAAAAATAAAGTCATATATATATATCTCGTCGGCGTCGTCATTTTCTCTTTTTTCCATCACCACCGCCCCAGCTCCTCCTCTACCTCCGTCGACGATCGAGATGCCACTGCTATGGCTCTCATTTCTCCGTCGCCGTAGACCGCCATCTCAACCCCGCCGACGATCTCGGATATGAGATCTGAAACAGATCTGAGGGAGTGACAAAATCCCGATACCATCATTACCCCCCTCCCAAAACAAAAGATTCATTGATGGGTGTTGTTTTGTCTAGGTGAATATGATCTATGTATGTTCCAACCTTTTGAATCCACGAAATGCTTGGAAATCAACGTATGGTGTACATACTGTATTTCAGTTGCAGGATTGACTCTAATGAACCATCCTTAACCATGATTTCTGGATTCTACATTCCGAAACAAAACGAGTTGAATCCTCTAGGCGACGATGCTCACTTCATAAAAATTCAACAAGATAGAGAAACCCATGGATTTTAAACAGAGATAGAGAGAAACCATAGATTTTGAACAGATAGAAAAAAAGATTGAACTGATAGGAAAAAAAATTCAACAAGTAATTATAAATTTGAATATATAGTCAAAAAAATTTGAACAGAAATAAAATAATTTAAACAGATAGTCCATAAGTCAATAGATAAAAAAAATCAATAGATAAATTAAAGGATAAAATTAAAAATAAAATATCGTCTAAAATTAACAAAAAGATTTTTCATCAAACTATTTCACAAATGGTAGATTTTTTACTAATAAAAAAATCCAATAGATCTAATGCTTTATACACTTTTTAAATTGGACTTTTTAATAATTTTCTCTAAAAACAAATTAAAATGTTAGATTTTAAATTGATAAAATTTACCATTCAAGGTTCATTTATTATAAGGGTCAATCTCTATTTTTTTTTTTTTTTGTAATTTTATCCTAAGGAATATATATATATATTTATTAATGTGTATAATTTATATAAAATATATTAATGTTTGGATTTTGATTACCTATTGTATGAAACCAAGAGTATCTCTAATGGCAAGTCATTAGAGTTGCTATTGTCATAATTTAGCAGTTGCAGAGTAGTATGTTTTAATGGCTTGCCATAGCAGCTGTTAAATTTGATAAATGACACAAATTTTGGTAGCTGCTATTTGTGTTAAATCATCAAGAAACACGTTCATTTTTCTTTCCCTCCTCCCAACAAGACATCCCCCCCTCTCACCCGTTATTTTTGCAGAAAAAACATAAAAATTGGTTTGTCCGAACACACTACAACAAAAAGCAGAAATGGCGACTAAAATTCAGAATTTCGTCGCTGAAAGTTGCCCAAATGGCGACTAAACTGGATTTAGTCGCCAAAAATGAAGACTTTTGCCGACTAAAATGAATTAGTCGCCGAATACCAGGGTTTTAGCGACTAAACTGTTTGTTGGTCGCCGAATGTAGCGGTTTTACCGACTAAAGGTTGTTTGGTAGCCAAAAGCGACTGTTTTTGGGCACTAAAATAATTTACTAGCCAAAAGTGATGGTTTTGGCGACTAAAAACCATTTTAGTCGCCGATTATAGGTGTTTTGCCGACTAAAAAAAGATTAGTCGCTGAAAATGAAGGTTTTTGGCTACAAAAAAAAAATTAGTAGCTAAAAACAGTGAATTGGCGACTAAAATTCAGGTTAGTAGCCAAAACGGGACGTTTTTGGCGACTAAAAACAGATTTAGTCGCCAAAAGTGCTATTTTTAATTTAAACATATTTTTTTAGCGACAACAAATTAATTAGTAGCCCAAAAATCATAGAATTGGCGACTAATAATTGATTTAGTCGCCAAAAGTGGCCTACATTTTTTTTGAATAAATAATTTATTTTTTACATAAATTATATTCAATAAAAATAATTATATTTACATATATGGTTTTGTATGAATACCGGTCAAAAGAGTATATAAATAATATATATTGCATATATAGTCATGTGATGTTCAAGTGGCATAGTGGAGAGAGTGTGTTGGTAAAGGTGTTGGCAGTTGGAATGGTTCACGGTTCGAATCTCAAAAAAACCAAAGAATTTGTTTTTTTTTTTTTTTTTACGGAAGGACCTTTGGCGACTAAACTTTTAGTTGCCAAAAGTGTTATTTTGGGCGACAAAATAGTTTAGTCGGCGATTCATGGACTATTGGCGACTAAAATATTAGTCGCTAAATGTGTGATTTTAAAAAGTGTAAAGCACCAATGGCGACTAAACAGTTGGTCGCTAAAGAGCTCTTTTTTGCCGACTAAAAAAAGTTTAGTCGCCGATACCTTTCGCGACCACGTATGCGCGACAAAAGGGGCGACTAAAAAAATTAGTCGCTGAAAGTTAAAACTCGACTTTCGGCGACTAAAATTGGACTTTTGGCAACTAAAAATTTAGTCGCCAAAAATAATTTTTCTTGTAGTGACAACTGCCCAATTGTCCAGCTAGTTGTCTAGACACACCAATTTCTATGCAAAAATGACAACTAAACCATTAGAGTACTATTACTATTTTTCATCAATTTTCTACTATTTAATTAATTTGATAATGACACTAATATTATAATATTTGCCATTAAAAATGTTCTAAGTTTCTTATGAATAGATTATTTACAAAGCCTCTATAGTTTTTGTCAATTTGAGCAACGACTCAATTATTTTTTAGCGTCACATTTGGATAATAGTGTGAATTTTAAGTATTTTAATCGTTATATATATATATTATCATATATTTAAATGTCACTTTTTCCTGTGAATGTAGATAATTTAATACCCAACCACATATGATTATTTTTTCTTTGATATATAATATATGATATGATATGCTTTTTTTCACCAACCCCCCCTGGCGGCGGTTGATAAGGAGTCTGGATCTTCTCCAGCCTCTCTCTCCAACTCAACTTCAGGAAACGACTCAGATAAAGCTACGTCACTTACAAAGAAACAAACAACTCAGATTCATATTCGTTTCTTAAAAAAAAAAAAAGTATATACTCATTAGTGCACACACACTCACTGCACACGCGCGCGCACACACACACACACTCTCAATCCGTCCCTTTCTCCCTCAATCCTTTCTCATTAACACACACACTCATCACGGCACTCTCTCTCTCTATCACATTTTTAATAAAAAATAAAATAAAAAACTATTTTAATCTATTTCTTTTTATTTTCATAATATATATATATAATTTTTAATATAAAATTAATATCATTGAAACTATACTTTTAAAATAAAACTAATATTAAATATATTTAATAAAAATTTAAAATAAATAAAAAGTAATTACTATGTTTAGTTATGCTTTCAAAGTATTATTTTTAAAATATAAAAATTATTTTGATGAAATAAACACACAAAACTCATATATTTTTGAAATTCTCAAAAATAATTTTCATTCCAAAAAAAATCATATGAAAATAATGACTTTTAATTTAATTTTATTAACCAAACGAGTTTATAAATTTTTTTTAAAGGAAATAAAAAAAAATCTGTATTTGATTTACACCTATGTATAGATTGAATGCGTTTTAAAGAAAATAAAAAATTTACATCTATGCATAGAAGTCATTATTTTCATTATTTTTTTTTTTAGAATGAAGATTATTTTTGAAAATTTCAAAAATATATGATTTTTGTGTGTTTATTTTTATCAAAATAATTTTTATATTTTAAAAATAATAATTTGAAAGCATAACTAAACATAGTAATTACTTTTTATTTATTTTAAATTTTCATTAAATATATTTAATATTAGTCTTATTTTAAAAGTATATTTTTAATGATATTAATTTTATAAAAATTAAAATTTTATATTAAAAATTATATATATATATTTTGAAAATAAAATGAAAAAGATTAAAATAGTTTTTTTTTTATTTTTTTATTAAAAATGTGATATAGAGAGTGTGATTTTAATTTTTTTTGGTTAGAAATGAGAGAGAGAGAGAGAGAGAGAGAGAGTGTGTGTGTGTGTGAGAAAGGACGGAAAGAGAGAAAGGGACGGATTGAGAGTGTGTGCGGTGAGTGTGTGTCAGTGAGTATGTATTTTTTATTTTTTTGTTTAAAGAAACGAATTTGAGTTGTTTATTTCTAAGGCCTCGTTTGGGAACATGTTAATTTAGTAATTTTTTGACTATTTGGTTAAAATATGAGCTAAAAAAAACTAGTATGTTTGGAATAATTTTTTAGCTTTTTACAAAAAGATGTGCAAAAAGTAAAAAGAAAAGAGAATCTTTCACTTTTTGGTATGAGTTGTTGGCTTTTTGCCTAATTTAGTAACTTTTTGACTTTTTAACTAAAAAGGAGGGTTTCCAAACGAGGCCTAAGTATCATGGCTCTATCTAAATCGTTTTCTGGAGGATGAGTGAGAGAGAGACAGAGGCTGGAGAGGATCTATCCTACCCACATTAAATTCAAACAATTAATACTCTGAACAGTCTTAGGTTTCGTTTGAAAAGTTTAGTTGATTTTTTAGTTTTTTTTATTTTATTTTAATTCAAATTAAAAAATTTGTTTGGATTGAATTTTCTTAATTTTTTTGACTTTTGTGAGAGAAAAAATTAATTAATTATAATTTGGAATTGGATATAATATTAGAGTGGTGCTACATGCACTAATTAATGTACTAACACTAGTTATGACTTTATTATTGATCTCACTCATTATACAAATTATAAATACCAAAAACATCTTAAATTATGTCACATCATCAATTAGTACATTAGTTAATACACTAATTAATACATGTAACATAACTCATAATATTTTATCTTATTAACTTTTACTTATTTTATTTTTTCGTAACTAATTTAATCAAAAAGTCAGCCCAATCCAATTGCACCACATTCCTATGCTTGCCTCATTTAATAAATTAACAAATGAGATTGAAAATTTATCACATCATTACCCAACCACTCCTATTAATTAAATTTATTTATTTATAAGACTTGATTGATAAATTTATTATTATAAATTTATTCATAAAAATAAAAAAGATTGATTAATTTATTACTTAATAAATTTATCAATAAGATTTAATAAGACCTCTTTTGGGAAGTGGGTTATAATCCATTTTCTAAATTATAACCCACTTCCCCTCTAAAAAAAAACTATTTATAAGCAGCTTTTAATCAAAAAGCTGATTATAACTACCTTCCCAAAATAGTAATAAATCTCAAAAGTAGAACATATTGATAATTTACCCTAAATATATAAATCTCAACAAAAATGATTGAAAACTCTAATAAATGAACTCTAATAGGAGTGGGTCTCATTGTAATGTGATGTTTTGATTGTTTATTTATTTATTTTATACTATATCATTAGAGTTCCAAAATTCAGAGATGTCTCATAGCTCAAATCTCAATTCCTTAAACACGAGGATTAGAGTAGATTGGCCATTGAGCAAGTGGAGAGGATGGAAAGATTATGTAAAACCTTGTTTAATTAATTGTGCTTTTAATTTTGCTCCGTTTAAAACCGTTTGTTTAAACGAATATATTTTTTCTGATAAAAAATATATATATATATATTTAGAAGATTTTGCTAGCAAGTGTCTTTAGGATATAAGTAAAAAACAAAAAATTTGAAGAATATAAAACATTTTTCACTAAATTCAATGCACTTTTATTAAAAAAATTTACATTTTTTTTGACATTTTTACATAGTTTTAAAAGACATTTTACACATTTCTCAACATTAAATAATGTCCACGGGACACTTGTTAGAATCTCTCTTTTGAAAAAAATTTCCTGTTATTTGGTACAATGAAAAATAAAAATCAATGAATATTATTTTTGCTTTTAAATGATGAATTTTTTTCCAAACTAAAATTATAGCAATGTTATCACATTATCACCGCAACTATCACCACCACCACCTCCTCTACTTCCTCACCACCACCACCATCACTAATACAATTACTAATATATTTTTTCATAATTATAACTAAACATAGAAAAATAGTTTTTATTGAAAATATTTTTATCAAAACAAACATTGCATTATTATACTTTGAATTTTCTCCTAAACATTCTGTTCAATATGGGAAATTTTTGCTAAAGTCAACCAAGTAAGAGTGAAACGAAATTAAAATGAGAAATGAAGACACAAAGGGTTCGTTTGGTTTGTATTTCTGAAAAAATTTTGGGAAATTTTCTCTACAAATAAGTTTTTAAAAGTAATCAAACCAAACAAATTTTCCCAAATTTCTTTTCCAAAACTTGTAAACCAAACAAGTTTTCCAAACAAATCTCTCTCTCACACACATCAAATCAATCACTTTTTCCAAAACTCTCTCTCAAAATAATTTTCCAAAACATCTTTTGAAAAAAACCAAACCAAACAACTTTTCATACTTTTTATCTCTAAAACACATCTCTCAAACACAAACCAAACATACCCAAAATTTTCCTTGCTATTCCTTTTCTTTTTGCTGAATCCAAACAAAGCAGAAGATTTTAAAAATTATCCTTCAAGTAAGGTATTATCAAATCCGTTTGGATATACAAAACAAGAAAGTAGTATATCAAAGAAAAACTTAGAAAAATGCTTAAAATTTAAATGTATGATATAAATTTAAACTTTTATAATATGAATTACACATATATGATGAATTTGATTCTTAGATTTATTTTTTATTTTTTATTTTTTTTAATTATATACAAAATATTGTACACTCAATGCAACAAACTCAAAACATATATAACAACTTGAAAACAAAACAACTTGTACATTACTTTTAAAAAAATAAAAAATAAATAAAAAGGTTGGGAATTTGACCAAAAAACTAATACTAACTAATTGTTTTAGCTACCAACCATATATACGATCAAGGACAAGACATTATTCAAAAATCCACAAGCCAAGCTCAATGCTACAAACTTTTTTACATAAAAAAAAAAATAAAAATGAAACACCTCAAAATGATGTTTTCCTTTAACTTTGAATTGGGTTGTTACATTATTATAACAAAATCATGATAGAAAAAATCATGACCGAAGATCTTGGTACCATATATTCATACACGCACACATTACACTGATCTTTTTTGAAATTTAAAAAAATATATATATATATATATAATAACTTCCATAATTTTGACATAAGTAGACTAATTTTATTTTTAAAAAGATGAAGATGTGTGCTTGGAAGATTGTCCCTCTTGTGTTGATGTGGTCTATATAGAAGTTGAGAAATGATAATTGTGAAAACAAGAGTTGCTTTGTGGTCCAAGAGTAGTCTATCAGAGTTACAGTACTCAGTACACGACTTCGTTTACAATCTAAAACAAGTCGGGCATTGCTTAAAGGCATGATGAAGGTGTGGCTGCTATCTAAAGGTTGTGTTTGTGCAAGTGCCCAATTGGTGTTTTCTTTTCTTTTCTTTTCTTATTAGTTGTTTTGGTTGGTTTCTCACTGACGCAGTGGTGTGCTAGGTAGCAGATTATTGTATTGGTTTTGCGACGTCAATTTAGTTGGGATTATGAAATTTGGCTATAATATTTTTTGTACCCTCCTTTATGGATCTATAACTCCTGTATTATACATATTTTTTTCATCAATAAATATTTTTTTTGCTGATAAAAAAAAAGAGTAAGGTTAAATAGATCAAAATCAATATAGATTGTGCAAAAATACATTACTAAAGTAACGCAAAATATACATTTTCATGTAAAAAGAGATAATAATAGTATTTTTTCATCAATAAAGCTAACCAATTATTAATAAAAAAATCGAAGTGTTATATATCTCAAGAAAATTTAATATAGTTGTGTCAAAATTATAAAATTTACTGTAATTAATTGATGAGAGAGACAGAGAGAGCGCGCTTACTTGAAGGCCAGCTGGGATTGAACATTGCTTTGAATATCATCCTTCACTCTCTCCAGCTTAAAAGCTCCAAAACTTTCTCCTCAGAAATCTACTGATGATGATATATGTAGTGAGTGGTGAGTCCATATATACGTATTTGTTTATGACTAATATAAAAGCCTTTTTGAGATCAACAAGGGACCATGACAAATAACTACGGAAAATGTTTGGACCTCACAAAGAGGACCCCATGACTCCTATTGACATATTGATTATTGATGTATTTGAAATTTTTTTAGAAATTGTGTCTGATAGTGACATGAATGGTTTAGATTAGTTTGGTATTGTGGAGGTTGTGTTTTGTTAATTACACAACATAGAGAGACAAAGGCAGTGAGAGAGCAGGGAGGGAATTTATAAAGGAGAGGCAATCACCCAATTATTGTCTGACTGTTTGTTTGAATGGTAGTTGAGTTTTACAAGTTTATTGGGGGTTAGCATGTAATAAATGTGTTGTAAAAATATATGTAACATCATCAAATTCACAATCATTCAAATAAAAATTACTGTGTAAAAATAAATTAAATGGTGAATTACACTAACAACCTTTATAATTTGAGATTTGTGTCATTTTAAACCCCGACCTTCCAATTATGAGATATGTGACCATAAATTTTGAATTTTATTCTAAATAAGGACAATTGAAAACACTGTTACTCTATTTTAAAGACAAAGTCGTCAATTTGATAAAATATAAAATGTTTGACAAAAATAATTGTCAAAAATTATTTTTAAATTTTTTAAAATTATTTGTACCCACCAAAGATAAAATTATATAAAAATGATAATTTTTTTACTTTTTTATTTTTTTACCAAATTAGTTTTTGGTAGAAAAAATTAGTAAAACATTCCTCTTCAACCTTATGTAGTAAGAGAGGTCCAATATATATATTTTTTTATTAGCTAAGGTCCCTCAATTTTCACAGAGAAAATTCAATTCAGAGAAATTTTGCTGGACTCAGAGAAATTTTTCCCGACTAAGAGGAGGAAAAATTTCTTTGAAAAATTTCTCTAAATCAAGGAAAATTTCTCTAAATCAAATTTTCTCTGTAGAAATGTTGAGGGACCTTAGCTACTATAAAAATATTGTATATCATTTATTTTATAAAATCTTAATATCAAGTACTTTAAAAAAAAATTTCCTTTTTAGCATGTGTTTGGATGGTGATCATGTAATGGGTGACTGTTTTTGTTTATATTTTTACATAGTTATCATGTAATAGATAGTTGTACTGATTATTAACAAATATTTTTGGATGGTTATAATATAATGAATGGTTATTAGGCTTTTAATGTATAATCGATATATTTAATATATGAAATATTTTTTCGTTTTAGATATTTTGATTTAATGGATTAGTTTAATAATAACATCAAAGTTGTCGTTATGTTGACTTTGAAAAATAAAAACTAATTTAACAAAAATAAATATAAAAAAATTATTTCTATCCTCTCAAAATATAAAATTATATAAAAATAATGTGTTTTTAATTTTGTTTACCAATTTAATTTTCGGTTTCTTTGAAAAAAAATTCTGAAAACCAAACCAAACCAAATTGAACTTTATAACTAAGAAAGTTCCAACATTATTTATTAAAAAAAAAATTACAATTCAAACAACATACAAGTTAATCAACACAAAATAAGTTATATGACGAATTTGCCTTTAAAATGGACCGTTTGCAAGGAAAATATTTTTAATTATTTTTGTTTAAAATAAGATTCAAAATTTAAAATTAAATGTATCACAATTAAAAAATCAAAAATTAAAATAATATAAATTTCAAATTATAAAGGCTGGATATAATTTACTCAAAAAAAAATATGGAAAAGGCAACTTAGCATAATGGAGTTGGTATATACGTGCATCAAACAAGTCTATAATCATTAAAAATTGTCATTTTAATTACGAGACGCTTTAGGTGTTTTATTTAATTTTTTAATGGAGCCTGGTGGACACTTTCTTGGGGGAAGATGATTCATCATCAAATCACAATCTCACTCAACATTGAATTCAAGTGTTGGTATATACGTTCTTATTAAAAATTGATTTTTAATTTTTTTTGGATATTTTTTTTTAAAATATATAAAAATAAAAGGTGATACAATCTTAAAAAAATCAAAAAAGAAATAAAAAAAAATTAATTTTTAATCAATTTTTTTAAATAATTCTATAATCATTAAAAGCTGTCATTTTAATTATGAATAGCTTTGGGTGTTTTATTTAATTTTTTATTGGAGGGATGCTTTAAATTATTATTATTATTATTATTTAGGACAAAATACGTTAACAATCTCTACAATTTGAGATTTGTGTCACTTTGATTTTTGATTTTTTAATTATGATATATTTGATTCTGTATTTTAAGTGTTGTTCTAAACAAAGACAATTAAATATACTTCTTTTGCAAACGGTCCATTTCAAAGATAAAATCATCATATAACTTATTTGTATTAATTAGCTTGTATTTATTTGAAATGTAATGGTCTTTTTTTTAATGAATAATGTTGGAACTTTCATGGTTATAAAGTTCTATTTGGTTTGGTTTTTAGAATTTAATTTTAGAAATTATTTTTAAGAAACTAAAAATTAAATTGGTGAAAAAAATTAAAAGCACATCACTTTTATATAATTTTATCTTTTGGAAGAGTATAAATAAATTTTTTAAATACTTTTTTGCATATTTGTTTTTGTTAAATTAATTTCTATTTTTTTAAAAGTCAAATATAGTGGCAACTTTGATATCATTATTAAACTAATTCATTAAAAAAATCTAGGGAAAATTAGTGAAACATCACTCTCTAACTTTGTGTGGTAGGAGAGGTTCAAGATATTTTTTTTATTAGCTAAGATCCCTCGATGAAATTTCTCTGTAAAATCAAAGAAATTACGAAGTGAAAATTGAAATTTCTCTGTGTCGGGGTAGAAATTTCTCCGAGTCAAATTTTTTCTGTGAAAATGTTGAGGGACCTTAACTACTATAAAAATATTGTATCATTTATCTTATAAAAATCTTAATATCAGGGATCTTAAAAAAAATCTCCAAAAATCTAAAACTAAAAACGTTTCATATATTAAATATATCGATTACACATTAAAAGTCTATTAACCATTCATTACATGATATCTATCTAAAAATATCTGTTAACAACAAAAACAACTATCTATTACATGATAATCATCCAAAAACATTAACAAAAATAACCACCCATTATATGATCATCATTTAAACACATATTAAAAACTAATTTGGTAAAAAAAATAAATAAATAATAAAAAATTTATCATTTTTATATAATTTTATTTTTGGTGGGTAAAAATAATTTTTAAAAATTCAAAAATAATTTTTTTGATATTTATTTTTGTTGAACTAGTTTATATTTTATCAAATTGACGATCTTGTCATTGGAATGGAGTAACAGTTTCTTCAATTGTCCTTATTTAAAATAAGATTCAAAATTCAGGTTAAATATATCACAATTGAAAGATTGAAAATCACAGTGACACAAATTAAATTAGTACACTGACTAATTTAACTTACTTAAATTAGTTTCGTTCAAAAAAGAAAAACTTTTGATTTATTTTATTTAGATGTAATGGTTAGTTTTGTTTAGAAAGTACTTTTGGTTTATTTTATTTAAATGTAATGGTTATTGAGAGGGGAATTTATACTTGAATTGGACCGAGCTGCGATTATGGACCGTATACGTTACTCCGGTCCGAAGAAGAGACTTAGTAGTTAGTCCGGTCATGGCCGTTGTGATTAGTCCGGCCGAAGTAAGATCTTGTTTGCACTTCGGTTGGGTAATGTATTCTGGGCGATTCGGTCTTCGACAGTTAGTTCGGTCGTAACATGTGGAAATCGAAGTTTGCTAGGTACTCTTAAGTAGTAGTTCGGTTCCACTCTTATGGATAGCTCGGTTCTAGCATGAGAAAGCCGAGGTAAGGGAGATTAAGGTAAGGGCCGAACTGACAGCTACTTCGGTCCTATTGGAGTTCGGCCATGGAAACCATCTCACTTGATTTAAGCAGTGAGGGGAGTGTTGGAGGATAAGCATTATCTTCCAGGAGTATGAATCCTAGGAGGACTTTACATGGAGGAGTAAAGAGTCCTACTAGGACTGTGCCACATGAAACCTATAAAAGCTCACCAATATCACCTATGAAGAGGTAATGCAATTTTTGCTCCCAGAATACATTGAGCTTTTGCCTACTTGTCCCACTTACTGACTTAGGCATCGGAGGGGTTTCCGGCACACACCCGCCGGCTAGCTCACGTTTGTATTTTCAGGTGGTAGAACGACATCGTACGGAGGAACGCAGACTTGATCAACAGGATTATACGAGAAGGTGTATTTCTTTCCCGTACAATTGGCGCCGTCTGTGGGAACTCAGACAAGAAAAACCTCTTGATCAAGCTTTTCCTCAAGAAGAATCAATGGCGCACAACGAAGATGTATCGCAGTCCGCCGTCGACGGACTAACACCAGAGGGAGGTGCAAGGCGCGAGGGTCTACCTTTGGTCCCTCCTATGGCGGACTTGGAGCAACGACAAAATTCCAGGAGGGATGCCAGGGGTAGAAGGAGAAATAACAGCCCTCATCCCTCTCGTTCGCAAAGCCCAGAAAGACAAAGGCGCAGGATTGATCCTCAAACTTTGGAGGATCGCGTCAAGGAACAAGACGAGTTGATATGGCGGATGGCGGCGAACATGGAATCTCTAAAACGCCAGATGAAAGGAAAAGAAGTGGCGACAGGAGAGGGGCGCAACAACAAGACGCCCCCTCGCCACTCAGAGGGTCGTAGTAGAAATTCTACACCCTCCCAAGCAGAGAACAGAAGCCTCAGGACAGGCGACACGCAAGCCAGATCTTCCAGGACTCGTCACTCCAGGTCTGAGAGGACGAGATCTGAAAGGTCTTACATGGAAGGAAGCACTTACTGGCCCTCACATACGCACCAAACAAGGTCCAAACAGACAGAGTTACCCAGATCGTCCGACCTACGAACCGTGCTAGATGAAAAAGCACGATGCAGGGAAGACGCCAGGGCACGTGATCCACATAGAGTTTTTGCCTTACAGCGGTTGGCTCCTCGGACGCATGGAAGCGTCGAGGTTGGAATGCCACTACCCCGCCCAGCCTATGAACCAGCTGACAAGGCATTGGCGAGGCTGCAGACCTCACCATTTGTTCCAACAATTGAGAACGCGCCCCTACCATCAGGCTTCCTTCAGCCCAAATTCAATACATACGAGGGGAAGACGGACCCCTACTCGCACTTGAGCCACTTTCGCCAGGTCATGGCTGTATACCGGCGGAATGAGGCCTTGATGTGCATTCTGTTCCCTTCAAGCCTTGGTGACCTAGGCCTGACTTGGTTTGAGAAACTTCCAGAAGGCAGCATAGCCTCCTGGGCGCAATTGGCGGAGGCGTTCGTGACAAGGTTCCGAACGAACACTAAAACCCCGGTGGAGATCGACCAGTTACTCTCTATCGACATGGGCGAGAAGGAAACCCTACGATCCTACAACAGTCGTTACTGGGAGATGTTCAACCAGATTGGGGATTGTCCCACCAATCTAGCCATTGCACAATACAAAAGAGGACTTCCAGTTGGGAACAGACTAAGGGACTCAATCACCATGACGCCGCCTCTCACCATGGAAGCCTTGATGGAAAGAGTGCATCAGCACATCAGGGTGGAAGAGGACGGCGCCCGTGCTAAAGCAAAGTCCAGCACAGCCGCAACGTCAGAGAAAAAGGCCTCAGCAAAAGTCAATTCGGTAAACCGTCCGAGCAAGAACGGGTGGGGCAGGCAAGACAACGAAGAAGACCAGGATAAGAGATGGTTGAGAGTCCGTACTGCCATAACTACGGTATTCAAGAAACCGATCTACCGAATCCTGAGTGAAATAAGAGACGAGCCTTTCGTCAAGTGGCCAGCCAAGCTAGGCGAGGCTCAGAAGGACTATGATGACAGATCCAGGTGCACCTTCCACAAAGAAAAGGGGCACCGTACTGAGAATTGCACACCGCTAAGACAGCATCTGGAAGAGTTGGTGGCAGCAGGTCACCTGGACAAATACATAGAGGGAGGGGCACAGCCAGTCCCCCAGGACCATAACAACCCCAACGGGATGCCAATCGACGCACCGCCTCAAGGCGTCATCAACGTAATACATGGAGTCTTTGAACCTGAGCGAGTATGCGAGCTCAAAGGTTCAATCAAAAAGGCTGAACACCAAAGAGAAGTGCTAAGTGCCCAACCAGTCGCCAAGAAGGGGAAGTCGGAGGCCACAAACGTCATGTCTTTTTCGGATAAAGACTTGGACAGAATATATTGCCCTCACAATGACGCCTTGGTTGTCACTCTCCGAGTCAAAGATTTTGACGTCAAACGGATTCTGATTGACCAAGGTAGTTCATGCGAAATAATGTACTATGAAACCTTTAAACAACTAAAGTTGCAAGATAAGGACTTGGTGCCTGCAGTATCTCCCCTGATCGGATTCAACTCCATGCCAGAATGGCCCGTCGGCAAAATTATCCTCCCAGTCAGAGCAGGGAGTGTGACGAAACAAGTGGAGTTTTGGGTGTTGAAGGTCCCCTCCACCTACAACATTATCTTGGGTAGAACATGGCTGCATGCCATGCGCTCGGTGGCGTCCTCCTACCACCAAGTAATGCGGTTTCCCAACGACACCGGAGTGATAGAAGAAGTTTATGGAGATCAGATCATGTCGAAGCAGTGCTTTGTCACAGTGAACGGCAGCCGCGCTACCAAAGGATACGTTCATTCGGTTGAAGAACCAGAGAGTAATGAACTATTCGCAGATGTTGGCAAGGCGGCTAGTCAGAAAACAGTGGAAGACTTGGTGGAGGTCAGAATAGATGAAAAGAACCCGGATAAGTTCTTTTTGCTTGGTTCGTCGTTGTCCAGCATTGAGAGATTGGAGGTCTTGGAATTTCTGACCTCCAACATCGAAGTGTTCGCCTGGACCCCATACGACATGCCAGGCATTGATCCCAACTTCATCTGCCACCAACTCAACGTTCACCCTTCTGCCAGACTAGTCATTCAGCGCACCCGCAGATCGGCACTCCACCACGCCGAAATAGTGGCTGAAGAAGTAGGAAACCTGCTGGAGGCAGGGGCAATCAGAGAGGTGCACTACCCAAGATGGATCTCCAACACCGTCGTAGTGCCAAAGAAGAATGGCAAGTGGCGTGTTTGCGTCGACTACAAAACAGTCAACAAGGCGTGCCCAAAAGATAGCTTTCCTCTACCAAGGATAGATCAACTGGTAGACCTAACGGCGGGGCACAACAGACTTAGCTTTCTGGATGCATACAGAGGCTACCACCAAATCGCCATGCATGAACCAGACCAGGAGGTCACATCCTTCACAACTCCAAGAGGATTATACTGCTACAAGGTCATGCCCTTTGGCCTAAAGAACGCAGGGGCGACGTTCCAGAGAATGGTCACCAAGATGTTCGAGCCGTTGTTAGGCAGAACAATGGAGGCTTACATCGACGATATGGTGGTCAAGAGCAAGGATGAGAATGACCACCTCAAAGACCTAAGTGAGATGTTTGAGATCCTGAAGAAGCATAAGTTACACCTCAACGCGTCGAAGTGTGCATTCGGAGTAGGATCAGGCAAATTCCTGGGCTTCTTGGTGACCAACCGAGGTATAGAAGCAGACCCTTCTCAGATCAAGGCAATACAGGATTTGGAAAGGCCAAATTCGGTGAAGGAAGTGCAATATCTCACCGGCGTGGCAGCTGCACTCAATCGGTTCATAAACCGGTCATCAGATAGACTACGACCATTCTTCCATGCGCTGAAGGCCAAGTTTGAGTGGGACGAAGAATGCGACCAAGCTCTGGAAAGTTGGAAGGAGTACATGTCTTCTCCACCACTCCTTGTAACACCAATCCCTGGAGAAGAGCTCTTCTTATATCTGGCAGTCTCGCAGCACGCAATCAGCGCAGTGTTGGTCCGTGCAAAAGGTATCCAACATCTGCCCATCTACTATGTCAGCAAAACATTATTAGGCGCCGAAACAAGGTACTTGCCACTGGAGAAACTGGCGTTAGCCTTGATGATGGCCTCAAGAAAGTTGTCGCATTACTTTCACGCCCACACTATAGTTATCCTCACAGCCTTCCCATTAAAGGCTTTATTTGAAAGAGCAAACTTCTCTGGGTGAATTCTGAAGTGGGCAGTAGAGTTGGGACAGTACGACATCAAGTTCCAACCTAGGACCGCAATAAAAGCACAAGCACTGGCAGATTTTGTCGCAGAATTCACACCAGGGAGTCATCACGTCTGCCCAATCGACCTAACTGAGACAACCGAACTAGGGATGGAAGTTGACGTCGGTATAACGCAACCCCTGGTGCTGGTTACTCAGTTAGGCCCCAAGGCAGACCAGAGTAAAGTAAGAAAGGAAGAAACAAACCATGCTATACCAAGTCAAGACTCACCGACAAATAAAGACTTGGTACAAACAGAAAGCAAGGGGCAGACAGCGAGCATGGACTCTGAAGAAAACGCCAGCAACCTGGAAGATCCCAAGGCATCATCTGATCCCTCCACCTGCTGGAAATTGTTCATCGGAGAGATGTGGAAGCTCTTCGTGGATGGAGCATCCAACCGGCATGGAGCAGGACTTGGCATAGTCCTCATCTCTCCAGACGGTCTAGTAGTGGAGCAGGCAATCAACCTTGGCTTCCCAGCATCAAACAACGAGGCGGAGTATGAAGCGCTTCTTGCAGGACTGAAGTCAGCACTCTACATGAAGGCCACCGAGCTAATGGTTTACAGCGACTCGCAGCTGGTGGTAAACCAAATATCTGGCGACTACGAGGCAAAGGATGATAGAATGGCCAAGTACCAAGAATTGGTCAGAACAGAGATAAAGAAGTTTGAAGTGGTAAGGATAGAACAAATCGGTAGAGAGGAAAACAGCCGAGCGGACGAACTAGCAGGCTTCGCCTCGATGGCAGATACCTCCATCCCTCATCCACTACTGATCGACTACCTGCCTAGGCCAAGCATTGAAGACCCAGAAGCAGAAGAAGTATGTTGTGCAGAGTTAGGCCCTTCTTGGATGGATCCCATCATATTGTTTCTGAAAGACGGCACCTTACCAGAAGATAAGAAAGAAGCCAACAGAATAAGAGCAAAGTCGCAGCGATTTTGGCTCTCTCCATCCTTGGCATTGTACAAAAAGTCGTTCTCAGGACCTTACTTGAAGTGTGTTCACCCCAGCAAAGTGGAAGCATTCCTATTCGAAAGACATGAGGGTGTATGTGGCAGCCATCAAGGAGGAAGATCATTGGCATATAGAGCGATTTCACAAGGATACTGGTGGCCATACATGCAAGCGGACTCAGAGAAGTATGTCAAAAAATGCGAAAAGTGCCAAAAGTTTGCGCACCAAATACACCAACCTGCCAGAGAATTGCTACCATTGACTAGCCCATGGCCTTTCGCAATGTGGGGTTTAGACATAGTGGGACCACTTCCAACAGCACCAGGCAACAGGAAGTTCTTCCTTGCGGTAACCGACTACTTCACAAAGTGGGTGGAAGCAGAAGCCTTGGCATCAATCAAGGAAAAAGATGTGAAGAAGTTCGTTTGGCAGAACATCATCACTCGGTTTGGCATACCAAAAGCACTGATCTCCGACAACGGCACTCAGTTCGACGGCAGAATTTTTAGAGGCTTTTGTGAGGAGTACAAGATAGAGTTCTACAATTCTACACCAGCATATCCCCAAGCAAATGGTCAGGCAGAAGCATCGAATAAAGTCGTCTTGGATGGACTGAAGAAAAGGTTAGAGAAAGCCAAAGGCAAGTGGGCAGAGGAACTCCCTCATGTTTTATGGGCTTATCGCACCACACCTCGGCGATCGACAGGAGAAACACCATTCTCCTTAGCTTATGGCATGGAAGCAGTCATTCCATTAGAAGTTGGCCTCCCCACAATTCGGAGCGAAAACTTTGATCCAGACTTAAATGGCGAGGCCATAGCATTCGAGCTTGACCTTGCGGAAGAAAGAAGAGACAGAGCACTGGTTCACATCGCCTCCTACCAACAAGAGTTGTCAAGAAAGTATAACAAAACAGTGCATCCAAGACAGTTCAAGATCGTCGATTGGGTACTTCGCAAAGTGATGGGAAACACCCTGATTCCAGGAGATGGCAAGTTGGGGCCGAATTGGGAAGGACCTTACAAAGTGGTCGGTTTAGCAGGCAAAGGGGCATACCACTTGGAAGATGAGGACGGCAAAGCAATTCTCAAGCCTTGGAACACTGCCAATCTCAAGTTGTTTTATTTTTAGCTTTTTTCCTTTTAAGTATGTGTAATTTTTTACTTTCTCAATAAAACAAGTCGATTCTTTCTTAGTATAATTGTTTTCAGTAGAAAGTAACTTTAGTAAGTTAGTAGCACTGTAAACATAGTTGGCCGGAATAACCAACCATGACCCCTCCTAAGCCCAGGATAAGGATCCAGGCTGCAGGACGTTTGGTCGGAATAACCAAACACCTTATTCTAAGTTGGCTGGAAAAACCAACTTAGAAGTTGGCTGGATTAAACCAACTCTTTGTACTCTTCAGCCGAAGTAAGTGTATGGCTGAAGAGAGGTTGGCTGGATTAAACCAACTCTTTGTACTCTTCAGCCGAAGTAATTATATCGGCTGAAGAGTGGTTGGCTGGATTAAACCAACACTGGATACTCTTCAGCCGAAGTAAGTGTATGGCTGAAGAGTGGTTGGCTGGATTAAACCAACTCTTTGTACTCTTCAGCCGAAGTAAGTGTATGGCTGAAGAGTGGTTGGCTAGATCAAACCAACTCTTTGTACTCTTCAGCCGAAGTAAGTGTATGGCTGAAGAGTGGTTGGCTGGATTAAACCATATCTTTGTACTCTTCAGCCGAAGTAATTATATCGGCTGAAGAGTGGTTGGCTGGATTAAACCAACACTGGATACTCTTCAGCCGAAGTAGATATATCGGCTGAAGAGTGGTTGGCTAGTAAGTCAGATAGCTTAAACCGAGATCACAGTTCAGCAAATGAGTACATGGAAAATTCATTTCAAGTACAGACATAAAGAACAAAATCAAAATAAGAGTTGGAGCACAGAAGAAGATTTTTTCATTAAGAAGTACAAAAGGCAGTACAACTGAGGGGCCGTAGCCCGGTTACAAGTTTCAAACAAAAGAACGAAAGAAAAGAAAAAGGAAAAATCAACGGAGAAGTTCATCAAGTTCAGCATCAAAATCTGCATCAGCATCCACCCGGAGTCCACGGTCTGATCTGGGAGCTCGGTCTCAACTTGAACCTTGGTCTCAGCTTGAACCTCGGTCTCAGTTGGTTGCAGCTCGTCCGTTAGGTCTTCAATGACTGGCTCCAACCGAACTGTTTGACTATTTTGCTGCTGTTGATCAACGGCCGGAGTGAGAGTTTGCTCATTTTCATCAGATTCTTCTTCATCATCTTCATCATTGTTAGATCCCTCGAGAAATTGCCTTTGAAGATCGGCAGCGTATTGCGAAAGCGAAGCCGGAATGGAGTACGGGGGAGGATTGTAGACCTCGGTGTCAGGCGTACAACCGAGCTTCTCCACCGCACTCCTCCAGCCACATTTGAAGAATAAGTCCTTGGCTGCATTGCACTGGAGGATGTATGCGTCTTCGGCCTCCTTAAAGCCTTGTTTTGAGCTTTCTTGATGCCCTCCTTCAGCTGGTTTATTTCGGCGCCTTTCTGCTTTTCAATCTTTGCCAGCAGGCGCAGGTACTTGTCTTTCGCTTCAGCAGCTACCTTCTTCTTTTCGGCTTCGACCGAATTAGCTAGCTCGGTCAGGCGATTATTCTGAGAGCGTAGCTCGGCCAACTCCTTTTTGGCTTCCTCTAGCTCGGCCGACTTTGCTTCGGCCTCCGCCATGGCTTCCCTTGTGCTTCGCCGAAGTTCCATGACCTTCCTGTGAGTAACTTGATTTTTTTGGATGGCCTGCAAAGGAGAAGTGACATTAGCCGAACTGAAAGTTGGGAAAAAACTAGAAAGAAAGAGAGTCACTTACCAGGATCATGGACTTAGTGGAAGACCAGATTGATTTCAGCTCGGTATTAAGTTGTTTATAGTGGTGCTCCATATCTTTTGGAAGGCACACACTTTTGGCTAGGTTAAAAGCCATCAAATGGTCTTTCTCTGAGACCACCGAATCAGCAGCGATGATATCTCGGTTGTTGAAAGTCAGTTCAGGAACCCACTTGGAGGAGGAGGCAGTTCGGTCTGTTTGCTCCGGTTGGGAGCTTGGCTGAATGTTTGGAGGGCTTGGTGGCAGGATGGTTTCGTCTTCGTCGACAAGACGTGGCTCGGTTAAGTTAGTCCGGGCACGCTTGCTCGGACGAGATGTGGACGGCCGCTGGGATGGAAGTGCTACCACGGTTTGAGTGGTCTGCACGGCTGGTGGTACATCGGCGGGATTGGTCTCGGTTAGCAGGGCCTTCAGTCTGTTTCTTTTAGCCATTTCTTCTTCGGCTGTGAGGGGCACAAGGTTGATCTGGGGCAAGGACGGGTCCGGTTCTGGGGCGTCTTCGAGGAGGAAATCGGTCACCCTTGCTTTTCGGCGACCGGAGTAGCGGTAAGTCGGTTCGAAGTTTAGAAGCTTTGCCCAACCTCTCTCCTTGACTCGTAGTGCGGCGCGCAGAATACCAAGGTTTGGGTGGCCGTAATTTGATAGGAGATGGGCTTTATCTGCAAAAAAGAGACAAACTGTTAGTTCGGTTCAGAAGAGAAAGCCGAAATATAGAAAAAGGAGAGACACCACCGAAGTATGTATACCAGGTTCCCCATTTTTCCAGTTTATTCTTCGGCCAGGAATCTGGGCTTGATGGTCTTCAAAATTCCCAGAGACCCAAAGAAAATCATCGTCGTTCAAGTCTTTGTCCGGTGTATGTTTTATTATTTTATCTCGGCCACAGCGTATTCTTAAATAATAACACCAGCCTTCATCTTTGGATCCTAAGGAGTATTGATGGAATATTTCGGCTAAACCGAGGTTGAGACCGGTTTGGCGGTTTAGCGCGTCTATGCCCATTATTATACGGTAAGTGTTGGTGGATAGCTGGGTTGGGCATAATCTGGTTTGTCTAAGGAATTCGCATAATAAAGGTTGGACTGGGAATCTGAGTCCGGTTTCAATTATTGATTGGATGGTAAAAGGGACAAAGCCTTCGTTGTCCCATGGGTCAACGTCTTGTTCGGCCAGGGTAAGGTTTACATCGGCTGGAATGTTGTATTCTTTTCTGAATCCGGCTAGGCCTCCTGGGGTTTTTACTAGGAACCTATATTTCCCCATTTATTGTATAAGTTAAGAATAAATTATCTCGGTCAAAAAAAGTGTGCTCAGTAGCTCGGCTGAGTGCAGGGAAGTGCCTGGCAACCTAAGTCTGCAAAGTGGAAAAACAAGGTGTTAAGCACAGATCATTGACCGTGCTACAAAAATAAAGCAAGAAAAGGAAGTCTTACTTTGGCTAAGTAGGGTGCTACAGGATCTACCTCGGTTTAAGGAAATTGCTGGTTATCTCGGCTCGGCTATATGATTGGTTATATCGGTTCCACCTATGGGTTTTTGTTACTTCGGTTAAGCATCGAGGGGCAGCTTTCTGAGTTTGGTTTGGGAACTGAGAAAGCTGGCTTAGCCCCCAAGGCTTAGCTCGGTCAGGGGCCGAAATTTTCTAGTTCAGTGCATTTTTATTTCGGCTAATGTGAATCAGTTGGTGGCCTATTGAAACTACTGTGATGTGTACAAGTGCTAGTTCGGTTCCAGTCTACCTAAGTCTTTATATAGCAAAAACAGTTTCCTAGTTCGGTTGGATGTGTTTTTTGGATCAAATACGCGTTCTACTAGCTATTACTTGAAGATTCATAAGGTTCTGCAGAGTTCTTTCAGAGAGTACAAGAACACGCGGGAAAAAGTGGGAACAAAATGTTTTGCAAAAACACACAAAACAGATTACTATGGAACAAAGCGAAAAACAAGAGAAACAGAAATAGGTTTTTGAAAGCTTACCAGAGAAAGAGGAAGAAGATGGAGGTAGAAGCAAAGACAGCACTAAAGAACTCGAACGCAGCAGCTCCAAGCTCAGAACAGAGGCACAGAGAGAGAGAAGATGAACAGAGTAAGGTGTGATTCAGAAATGAGGAGCTCTTTTGGTGAAAAGGGCCAAAAGGGCGGGAACTGTTTAATTTTTTCGGAGTACGAGGGCGGCGCGGCAGCTGTAAGGAGCCACTCAGAGGCTGCCACGTGTCCCCAGGAGAAGAAGCGTTTCAGTTGCTGTCACTGAAGAGACGTTTTGACCGGACGTTCACAGTACGGCCCAAGTTTAGCTCGGTTGGATAAGCTAAATGGTTTTTAGCTCGGCCGGGTAAGTTAAATGGGTTTTAGCTCGGCTGGAGAGGCTTAAAGTTTTAGCTCGACTGGAGTGATTGAAACTGTAGCTCGGCCGATAGACAGGTAATCCCTATCATGCTTCGCAGATGGAATTAAGGGGCAATTGAGAGGGGAATTTATACTTGAATTGGGTCGAGCTGCGATTATGGACCGTATACGTTACTCCGGTCCGAAGAAGAGACTTAGTAGTTAGTCCGGTCATGGCCGTTGTGATTAGTCCGGCCGAAGTAAGATCTTGTTTGTACTTCGGTTGGGTAATGTATTCTGGGCGATTCGGTCTTCGACAGTTAGTTCGGTTGTAACATGTGGAAACCGAAGTGTGCTAGGTACTCTTAAGTAGTAGTTCGGTTCCACTCTTATGGATAGCTCGGTTTTAGCATGAGAAAGCCGAGGTAAGGGAGATTAAGGTAAGGGCCGAATTGACAGCTACTTCGGTCCTATTGGAGTTCGGCCATGGAAACCATCTCACTTGGTTTAAGCAGTGAGGGGGGTGTTGGAGGATAAGCATTATCTTCCAGGAGTATGAATTCTAGGAGGACTCTACATGGAGGAGTAAAGAGTCCTACTAGGACTGTGCCACACGAAACCTATAAAAGCTCACCAATATCACCTATGAAGAGGTAATGCAATTTTTGCTCCCAGAATACATTGAGCTTTTGCCTACTTGTCCCACTTACTGACTTAGGCATCGGAGGGGTTTCCGGCACACACTCGCCGGCTAGCTTACGTTTGTATTTTCAGGTGGTAGAACGACATCGTACGGAGGAACGCAGACTTGATCAACAGGATCATACGAGAAGGTGTATTTCTTTCCCGTACAGTTATGTTAGAAAAAATGAAATAATTATAATTTAGATGTGATATTTTATCATATTGATTTATTTAATCTATTTTATCTTTTTATAATGATTTAATCAATTTAATTCTTGCTAAACAAGGCTTTTATACTCCTATCTAGAAAAAATATATAAAATAAAAAATAAAAAAACTAACAGTGCACTGGAGAGCATGCAGCGACATATGGTTTGAAAATGAAGAAGTGAACCATCATAACGTCCATTCTTGATGTGCCTTGTCTGACTTCCAACGAACGTGTGGTCTTTGCTTTTAGTGAACCTTGGGATTACGGTGGTATAAAATATCGTTTAATATGTTAAAATCATTTAATTTGTATTGATTTATTCGTTAATTACAGATTAAATTTTGAAATTAATAATTTACTTTCAAAATCGCTCTATTTTGTTATAATTAATACATATATTTTTTTCAATCTTTAGTAAAATATCAAAGTAAGAATAAGTGTGAGAAAGATTTAAGATGTGAAATTTGTTACAAATTAGTAATTGTATATATGAAAAATATTACGTAAAATTAGTTTGTATTATATATATGAAAATTATTATGTAAATTATGCCTCGTTTGGGAACAGATTAATTTTAGTAACTTTTTGGCTATTTGGCTAAAAAGGTAGGTAAAAAAAACTTGTATGTTTGGGATGACTTTTTGACTAATTACGAAAAGATGTGCAAAAAGTAGAGAGAAAAGAGAATCTTTGACTTTTTGGTATGAGTGGTTGGCTTTTTGACTAATTTAGTAACTTTTTGACTAATTGGCTAAAAAGGTAAGTCCCCAAACGGGGCCTTAGTGTTATATATTTTATAAATACTTGATAATTGTTTGAAAAGTTAATCCACGCTTCAATATTCATTCAAAACTCTCCTTACATGTAAACACAATTTAAATCCTCCTAAGAAATTGTGTGAAAGTAACATTGCTCAGTATATAAATAAACACAATTTATCTTATATTTTCAATCTAATACTACTACGTTAGTAATTCCCTTAGCCAATCTACCATAGTCACATAAATCTATCAAATTTAATTTGACAAACAAGCATCCCCTAATCTTATAGTATATGAACCATGGTCAACTTTTGATCCATGTCAAATAAAGAACGAGGATGTTTGATACAACTTCTTTGAACAGCTTATAATTTATTTTATTTTATAAATTTATGTCAGACTGTTTAGCCCTATCCATTGTTGTGATGTTTTGGGGCTTTTTTTTTTCTTTTTTTCCCTTCTTCTTCTCTGCCACATCATTAAAACTCAATTAGAACTCTGAAATTAGAGTTATGTATCATTACTCCTCATAAATATTACAAAAAAAGATTATTTAAGCAAAAAATTAACTTTATCAAATAACTATAAATATAGAAATAAATTGCAAAATATTTTTATAAAATAATTAATTTAAATTTACAATTCATAATTTATTCATTTTATAAAATAAAATACGATTTGCCCCTTGTGTTTATATAAATAACTTTTATTAAGAGAATTATAAGATAGGTGATTTAGGCCTCGTTTGGGAACCCTCTTTTTTAGCCAAAAAGTCAAAAAGTTACTAAATTAGCCAAAAAGCCAACAACCCATACCAAAAAGTCAAAGATTCTCTTTTCTCTCTACTTTTTACACATCTTTTCGTAAAAAGTCAAAAAGTCATCCCAAACATACTAGTTTTTTTTAGTTCATATTTTAGCCAAATAACCAAAAAATTACTAAATTAGTCTGTTCCCCAACGAGGCCTTAGATCAACTTTTATATGCCTAGGTTGAGAGACCCACAACAAGAATATAAAAAGATATAGAATGACAAATTATGAAGGGACGCTTCTTCGGGTAAAATGAGGTTTGGTAGAGTTTGAATTATGGTAAGTGATTGGTTAAGGGGACTTGTTTTTTTTGGTACTGGACCCGCCACGTGCCTTGCTTTGAAGATTCATTTCATTTATTTTTTAAGTTTATATGTATTATTCATTAAAAATTTATATTCATCCAATAATTATAACTAATGATATTATAATGTGTCTTTAAAACAATAAACAATAAACATGATTTGAAAAATAAATTGTTATTTTTTTTAGTATTAAGATAATAAAATCAACTAATTATAATTATTAAATTAATTTAATTTTTTATATAGATAATTTATACCTAAAAACTTAAAAGATGAACAAGAATCATTAAAAATAGAATCCATGCAGATCTAATAGGCCAAACTAGATAATTCAATTAATTGGAGAAACCGATCTCTAGAACTTTATATGTATTTGTTCAACAATCTTTTTTTAAAACTATTTTACAATTTTGATTAATTTTTTCTCTAAAGATTTAGAGTTAGGCTAAGAACCCTAAATAAATAATAAAATTTTTTATTAAATTTTTCACATATGTGTGGAACCTACACACATGTAATTTGTGTAAGTTCCACACTCATATAAAAAATTTGATAAAAAATTTAATACTTTATCTAACATCCATAACATTTTTTATATTTAATTAATTGCGCTAGTGATAGTTTTAAGAATGTTTGTGTGATTGGTTATAAAGAAAAAGAAAGGACAATAGCAACAGTACTAGAGGCCTCGAATTCGCCTCGAATTCCCTCTTTTTTTTGTCTTTTTTATTTTAAATGGTGGTTAAGTGTAGAAATGTATCAAAAAATTAGACATCTTACATTAACTTATCATATAAAATTATATAAAATTAACAAAATTTAACTAATAGCCTAACTGATCAGTCAATTTTATTATTCAACTAGTCCGACCTAATTGACTGATCAGTTAGGCTACTGATTAAAATTTGTTAATTTTATATAATTTTATACGATGAGTTGGTGCGGGATGTCTAGTTTTTTTGGCATACCTCTACACATAACTACCTTAAAAAAAAAAAAAAAAACCAAACCAACACAGCCTAACAACTAGAAGGAAAAAAAAAAAAAAAACAACTTAACCTATGTGGTTTGATAAGGTGAGTGAGTTAGGTTGGAATAATTGGGTGATAAAATTAACTGATCAGTTAAGTTATTGGTTAAAATTTAATTGAAATCAAAGTGATTTCAATTTCTTCGAAATCTTCTTAATTTGAAATAAAAATATAGTAGGGACTCGTACAAAACTATATGGAATTAACAAATTTTAACCATCAACCTAACTGATCAGTCAATTTTCTCACTCAACCAGTCAACCCAACTCATTCACCTTATCAAACTATAGAGACTAAGTTGGTGTGGAATATCTAATTTTTTAACATATCTTTACACATAACTATTCTTAAAAAAAAAAAAAAAAAAAAAAAAAAAAACAGAAAAGAGAGGGAAAAAAATTAAAAAAATAAAACCAAACTAACACTGTCAAAAAAAATAAAAAAATAAAACAAAATAAAACAAAAACAAACAAAAAAAAGAAAAGAAAAGAAAAGAAAAGATCCCGAGGCAAATTCGAGGCGTGAAGCATTATTGCTGAGCGAGACAGTCAATTGAGAAGTCCTGACACGATTTGATTTGATAGCTCACAGTCAACCATGTGGGTATCACTCATATTTGGTAAAAGGGCGTTTTCAAAACAGCAAAACGGATTAAAAAAAAACATTAGGTAAAAGGGAGTTCTCAATACAGTGGTGATTGAGATAATTTTATTGAGCTAGCATCTATTTAAAAAAATAAAAGAAGAGAAAAAGACAAAATATAAAGAGGGAAACTATAAATTAATGTTTTTTTAGTGCTCTTCTTTTATGTTGTATTTGGTCAGAAGATTTGGAGAGAGATTTGGAAAGAGAAAAGAAAAAGGAATGTAAAATTAAGTAAAATGTAGGTATATTTTATTTACATTTTACTTAACTTTTCTCTTCTCCTTTCTAAATCTCTCCTCAAATCTCCCAACTAAACACAGCGTTAGTGGTCTAAACCATTTTTCTTTTCAATACACTAAACGTATTAAAAAAAAGAAAAAGAAATAATATATAGCTTTAAATTTAGAATTCTAATTTGAGTTTTAGTAATATAGCAAAATAAAAATAAAAATAAAAATAAAAAACAAGATATAAATATCACATCATGAGTGGAGGCCAATTTATTAGAACTCCTCTAAACCTTTATATTTAGTGTTCCCAATTTTTTTTTTAAAAAAATTATAAAAACACGAGGTATAAATAATTTTATGATGGAGCACAAGTAAAAGATTGTAGGGATACAAGTGTGATTTGTATCTCTCTATATTTGTGTAATTTTTTTTTTTTTTCTCAGTGAGATATAATTTTCCTTTATTAAAATCTATTTACTGATTTGATTGGAGGTGTAGGTTGGGAATGATTGGAGGTGGGATTGGAGGGTGGAAAAGTTAGTTGGAGTTGGGGAGGTAGGCCAAAGGCTGGTTAGTGATGGGAAATGGATGACCAGAATAGGGTTAGGATTTTGGCCAATTTGATAAATTAATGGAGTAAAATGATATTTAAAAAATAAAAAATTAAAAAAATTAAAAGTTCGAGTGTCCAACCAAAAAAATAGAGATGCATTCAGAGCAACAGAAATTCAGGATGTGTGTAACCATCCATTGTCCTCTCATATTGAGCGAAAGCTATTATGATTCGCTTCTCACCAATCTTTAGTGGTATATTAGCATATAATTGAATTTATTTTTTTGGTGCTAATCAACTTGGAATTGATGTGTGTCGTTATGATATTCTTTGCATTTATTTTATTTATTTATTTATTAATGTAATACTCTCTTATATATTGGGTTTATATTAATAAAGTTTTTTCTTTTTGTTAATAAAAAATATAAAATTTTCTTCTCACTCTACTTTGTGCTCGGTTACTCCTTAAAATTCAAAACAAATCGTTAACTATCCAAGTGAGGATTGATTTTAAATGGTAGCTAGTCTATGGTGTTTAGTGCATCTTGTTATAAATTAAAACTTGTTAATTCAAAAATCAAAATTAAAAGCACTCATCATCCAATTTTTAGAATTTAATTCTTTTTAGTTTATTTAAGTTATTTATACCTAATAAGTTATAAATAAAAATCGTACCAAACAATAATCTCAGAATATAAAAGTTATAAACAATTCAGATAAGTTGTACCAAATTATCTCTATATCTAATAGTGATAAAATATTATAGAAAAATGAGATTACATGCAATTCTTTTCAAAATTCATATTAATAGAACATCTACCTGAACAAAACTTAACAACTTGTTTACTACTTGGGTGAGGATTGATTTTAAGTGGTAGCTAGGTGTGTGTATAGAGGATTGATTTTAAGTGGTAGCTAGGTGTGTGTGTATAATAGTGATAAAATATGGTGAAACATGCAATATTTTTCAAAAATTATTTGATAGGAACGTCTAACTAACTCAACAACGTTGCTGTTTCCAACCATGGTTTGAGTAGTAGCTGAATGTTGAAAGGTAGATTCAAATATAATCCCCATGGCGTCTTCAACATGTTGATGGCACAATAAAGTTTTTGTTTGTTTTAACAGAAAATAATTTATATCAAAAAATTATTTTGGGTAAAATATATTTATTTATTTATTTTTTTGTGATTTGATGTCAGAATATTTTATCGCTTAATTTTTATTGATAAATCCATTTTAGAGTTGTTATAACCCATTTGGTCCACAAAAGAATATTATAACCTGATTAGTCCCATACACTTTTCTTTTTATTCCATAAAGTCCATTTTACTAATTTTTTATTTTTACTTGGACTATTATGCCCTTATATATATATATATATGTACTGTGTTAATACATAACACATTCCTTGTTTTTTCGTTGATTCAGTTTTGGCAGTTTCTATCTTTACGTTTTTCATCATCATTCTAATTCAGATGGATACGTTTCTATCTTGCATGCTCGTTCAGAGGCTTTGATGTGCTAAGGTTTCATTGTTGCTGTTGTAGTCTGGTTCGGTGATTTTCAAATGAAGACGACGAATTTGAAGGTGTTCGGTTGTCATATTTTCTGGAGTATAACTACTTCAAAGCAGTTGTTTTTGAGTTACTGAACGATTGTAGGATTGCATGATTAAGGTTAGTATCATTTTGGTTATGAATACATGTTCACTTTATGTTTTGATTTGTATGATGGATCAGATGCTCTGTTTTTTGATTGATATGGATCGGATGCTCTGTTTTTTCAATTATATGCATCATACATGGTCCTGTGGAGGGGAGGTCATTCAGATTATGTGAAGAATGTGTAGTTCTCATTTTACTTTGATGTATCCATAATGAGGCTATGTGTGGGTGATATAATTCAGAGTATATGTATCAATGTGAATGTTTACATCGTGTTAATATTATGTGAAGAATGTGGATGTTCTCACTTTACTTTGATGTTTGCTTAATGAGGCTCTGTGTGGGTGATATAATTCAGAGTATATGGGTCAATGTGAATGTTTACATCGTGGTCCTGTGGAAGGGAGGTCATCAGATTAGTGATGAATGTGGATGTTCTATAATTTAGAGTATATGGAACAATGTGAATGTTTACATCGTGTTAATATTATGTGAAGAATGTGGATGTTCTTATTTTACTTTGATGTTTGCTTAATGAGGCTCTGTGTGGGTGATATAATTCAGAGTATATGTATCAATGTAAATGTTTACATCGTGTTAATATTATGTGAAGAATGCGAATGTTCTCACTTTACTTTGATATTTTTTTAATGAGGCTCTGTGTGAGTGATATAATTCAGAGTATATGTATCAATGTGAATATTCACATCTTGTTAATGTGAATTATGGATTTAACATTTGAACTGTACACGTAGTCATCTAATTTTTGCACAATATGAATTTTCATATCGTTTTGGATTATTATTCATTGTTGTATTGTTGTGTTTTTACAGGAGATGAATACCTTTATGATGTTGGTGTGTACATATGGTTGCAGTACAACTATAATAAATGTTGCCCGCGCATTGTGTTATTCGTATTTGGTGGACTGTTTGTGTGAAAAATGGGGTGAGTTGTCTGCTGGTTCTATTTCATTGGTCTGTCGGTTACTTGGGATTAATATGTGTGATTTGGACAATGAAGAAGAATTTCAGAACATGTTACTGCTTGCTAAATTAATGGGGGTACAACATATAGAAGTTGTTGTTGAGTTGAAAAGTGATATTGGTCAGTCAAGTAGCTCGGGATTGCTACGTGGGGGGGTTGAGGAAGAAATTGATGCACTACAGAGATTTTACGCATGTGTTGTTGTCAGTCAAGTAGCTCGGGACTGTATGTGTTGTTGTCAGCCCCTTGGGCAAATGGTATTATGCATGTGGGACAACGGTTTGTTGGAGGTGCACAAGAATTTCGTGATGTTTTATGTAAGTATGCCATCCAATGTGGGTTTCAGTTTATGTATGTCAAGAACGAGACAACAAGAGTTACTGCTATGTGTGCGATGCGTGAGGAGAGAGGCTGCTTGTGGGCTATACATTATAGAGCACAACGAGCAAATGGTTTTTTCTACTTCAAGAGGTTTAGTGACGTGCATAGTTGTGGTACGGATGTCTGAACATCGAAGAATTCGCGAGTTAGTTCGGATTTGGTGTCGAGTACCATATCTGAAATTGTGAGGGACAAGCCGTTGACTCGGCCGTGTGAGGTGGTGACTATTTTGAAGAGAGATTATGGGCTAGATGTGAGTTACCATGTGGTATGGTTGGGCGCGGAGAAAGCAAAGACTGGTATTCATGGAGATCACTCATTATCGTTTGACCAGCTGCGGTGGTATTCAAATGCTGTGATGCGTTATGATGCGAGTAGTCAACAGTTTTGTCGTTTCTTTGTGTCATTTGCTGCGTGTATTTCTGGGTTCAATTCTTGTCGGCCTTTATTATTCCTGGATGGAACATTCCTCAAAAGAAAGTACAAAGGTCAGCTACTTGCGGCAACGGCGACGGAAATAATGGTTAGTATTTTTTTTAGCTGTCTATTCATGTTAATATTTACATTGAGCAGCATAGTCTGGACAAATGACAGACGATTATATAGTTTGTTCCACATATACACTGGTGTCAATGTTTACATCAATACACATTGATGTGAACAATAACAAAATATGAGTGATTGAGAAATTGTAAGTAATGTGAACATTTACATTAGTATGCTCTGATGTGAATGTTCACATCAGTGTCTGCTAATGACAGTAATGTGAGCATTCACATTATTATACACTGATGTGAATGTTCACATCAGTGTATACTAATGTCAGTTTACCCATTAATGAACAGTACTGTGAATGTTCACATTATCAATGACTCAACAATCCACAATAAATTCTTAATGGTTGTTAATGTGAATGTTCACATCATTGATGTTTACGAACCCAAATCAAAAAATAACAATAGTAATAGGGCAATGTAGATATAAACATTCACATGACCTGTTTTGTTTATATTGTTTTCTATTAACTTTGGAATATTGTGAACAGTTGTGTAATGGTGTTGTATTGTAGGTCTATTTCCTGTTGCATTTGCGATTGTTGATTCAGAAACCACGGCCAATTGGTCGTGGTTTTTGCACGAACTTGGGAAGGTTGTTGATGGTAAACGCCAGATTACTTTTATTTCGGATCATAATCTTGGTCTGTTAGAAGCTATGCCAAAAGTGTTCCCATCGGCTCACTACGGTTATTGCTTACAACACTTGAAGAGCAATTTAAGAGACCGGATGAAAGGAATTGATAATGGATTTAGGGATCACCTAGTAAATAGTTTGGGTGACTGTGCTTACGAGCCAACTGTGGTAGGGTTCTATGAAAAGCTTGCAAAATTAAAAGAGGAGGGTAAACAATGAGCACATAATTTTTTCAAGGACTTGGCACTTGAGCACTGGGCAAATTTATACTTCAGGTAATAGATTCCTAAAGTGTTCCATTTGTCAAGTTTAGAATGATAGCGATGTGAATTTTCAGTTTAGAATGGTAACGATAATCCAATTGTGTTTCATGTTCAATGTGAATAATGTGAATGCTCACATTTGCTAATGATGAATGATGTGAATGTTCACATCTGTTAATTTTTCAAACAGTCATGCAATGTATTGCAGATGTGAATGTTGACATCTGTCATATTATGTTGTTGTTAACATTCACATTTGTCTATCATTTAAGTTAACAACATAATAAACATATAATGTTCACTGCGAATGATGTTAATGTTCACATCTGTCAATGTGAATGTTCAGACTTGTTAAATTCTGTATTGTACAATGCTTGTGATATTGTGCAGGAGCATGCGTTATGGGGAGATGACGTCTAATGCGGCGGAGTCATTTAATAACTGGATTAAAGAAGCATGTAATCTTTCTATCACTCAAATGGTGGACACAATTCGTACTCAGTTGATGCGGCAAATGTCTGCACGGCGTGACCAAGCAAACAAATGGAATGAGCTTATTTGTCCTACATTCGAAACAATGTTTATGGATTCGTTCAATGACAGCAGGTCTTGGCAAGTTAGCAAAGCCAATGAGGATGTGTTTAAAGTTCATTCGATACCATCTGTTATAGTTGATGTTACGAGGCATACATGTTCTTGCTTCAAATGGCAAATCAACGGATTCCCATGTGACCATGCTGTTATTGCTATTCAGAAGAGCCGCTACAATCGCAATGATTGTGTGGAACATTACTTTCATGTACAGGCATATCGTGCAGCCTATTCGGGTGCCATATTCCCTATACCATTGGTGGAAAAGCCATTTTTCGATCTCACGGACTTCACTATATATCCACCAACTGTGAAAAGGTCACTCGAAAGGTCGAAAAAGAATAGAATTCCATCAAGGGGTGAAAAACTGAAACAAATAAGGTGCGGGAGATGATAAGTTAGGAAGGCACAATTGGAAATCATGCAAGGAGCCGATATAGGGTGTACATTTTTTATTTCGATATTGTGTTTTACATGAGATTCTTGTATTGATTGTTGAAATAAGATTGTGTTATGTTGGCACACATTGTGTTGCAATAAGATTACGTTGCGTTGGCAAACATAATAATGCATTAGTATTTGATTTGTGTTTTATTTTTAATTTTTTAAGGTACTAATCTGACATTTTTGTTGTTGTGTTTTGGATGAATACATGATGTTAACATTCACACTTGTGTAATATAATCACATTATGTGAATAATTGCACATGGGTTGAACTTTTAAACATTTCTGTAGTGTGAATATTCACATTCTTGTTACCGTTGACAGCATCAAAGTAGATGACATGAACGTTTACATCAATGTAATCATTCACATCATCAACTCAGAAGATGTAAATATTCATATATGTATTACAAAATGTAATTGTGACTGTTTGTTGCTAGCAAAAATTAGATGTTCTTGTGTATATTATGATGCATGCATGGGCGTGCTGTGAATATTGACATCGTTCCTGCCATTCAAATAATCAAAAGTTATGATGTGAATATTCACATTATCAAATTATTAGTTGTGAATATTGACTTATGTGTTAAAAAATATCATATTCACACCTATCATATTGTGTTACAATAACACTTTAAGCAATATTCATATCTATGTAGCATGGCTTTAAAAGAAAGTGCATGATCATTCTGTGATGTGAAAATTCACATCATGTCATGTGTCACAAAAAAAAAGAAAAGAAAAGAAAATACAATCTCAATGTGCATGACCAACACAAAATAGGCCTCACAATGCATATACATATATTGACTGAAAAATATCTGTACAAGCAGTGATATAGACTTAATTTATAATTAAGCTAGTCTGCTCCAATATGTAAAATCTATTGACACTAAATTGTCTTAAATGTAGATAATAGATTTGGGTAACAGTGATAGGTGGACACCCCTCACCTATAGGTTTTCACATTGCACTGTCTTTCTGTGATTCAAAAAAAGGTGTACTAATGAGTCTCTTATTTGACACCATTTAAAGCGATTTAGGCTGTCAGCAATATCTTCACGGTATACATGCGCCCTCATGATGTAACAAACTGTAGGCCCGCAATCCACCCTGAAAATGCAAACTTCTTGTTAGATTTTGAAATTTAGGTGTGCAATGGTTGTGGAACATGTGTACAAATCGATTTTAGGCTTACGAATCTGATGCTTGCTAAGGACAGATGTCTGTTGATATGATTGGTTGCGAAATATTTTGGCTTGATAATTTGGTCCATAATGGTGATGATGGTCCGATGTTGCGCACCAAAGTCTCGATGTAGTCCCTCTGCCAATAATGAAATTTCATATTAGGCACCAAGCAACATAGTGCATACGTCCAAGTTCAAATATTGCACATCATGACAAGTATTATATGTGTCAGCCACTTACCACTATTTGTGCTTTGTCAATATATGGGTCATGTATGCTGGGTCTTGGACGTAGCGAATTATAATGCCTCTATACATTGTCTTTTATGTCGAACACAACAATCGTCCAGTGGAAGTTGTCGTGTATTAGAAAGATGAAGTATTTCTGGCCTTGATACTCCTTGATATGTACATCAATCATTTTATTTCTCTTGTTGAGGGGGGTACTCTTGCATGATTTTCTGCACACAAAGGGCATACAATGATGTACCAAGTATTTATATCAATGTTCGATGTGAATGATGTGAATGTTCACATCTGTTAATGATGAGTGATGTGAATGATGTGAATGTTCACATCTGTTAATTTGTGAAACAGTCATGCAATGTATTACAGATGTGAATATTCACATCTGTCATATTATGCTGTTGTTAACATTCACATATGTGTGTCATTTAAGTTAACAATATAATAAGCATATAATGTTCACTGCGAATGATGTTAATGTTCACATCTGTCAATGTGAATGTTCAGACCTGTCATTTTATGTTGTTGTTAACATTCATATCTGTATATCAATGTTCAATGTAAATGATGTGAATGTTCACATCTGTTAATTTGTCAAACAGTCATGCAATGTATTACAGATGTGAATGTTCACACATGTCATATTATGTTGTTGTTAACATTTACATATGTGTATCATTTAAGGTAACAACTTAATAAGTATATAATGTTCACTGCGAATGATGTTAATGTTCACATCTATCAATATGAATGTTCAGACCTGTCATTTTATGTTGTTGTTAACATTTACATCTGCCTATCATTTAAGTTAACAATATAAGTATATAATGTTGAGATGAACATTGACATCTATTGAACATGCAAATCAAATACTGTTCATGTAAACATTCTCATCAACATCAAACATAAACAAACCAAAAGTGTAGTGGTTAGCAAATATGTGCTTGTAAAGATGAATGCCGAATCCTCCAAACTTGGGTTGACTAGCCCTTGTAGTTCGAGTAGAATTTCACCATATGCATTTATCACTTGCACAAACAGTGAGGTGGCAATACATTATTTGCAGTGTCTTTACAGTGTGTGTGTGTGTTTTGTACACATTTACGATTGCCATACGTTGTTAGTTATTGATTCTTTCTTAATGATGTGTATGATGTCATCAAAATACATGTCTTTAGTCTTTGAGTCCCATCGCCACACAAGTAACCTATGCATTATGATTACAGAAAACGTTAATGTCAGCATTGCACATTTATGAAATGATCTAATCTATTAAGTACGTATGTGAAGCTCAACATCAGCATAAAAATAAATTCAGTTGGGGATATGTAAGATCACTTACTCATCACCGCCGTTCTTGTGCAAATTTTGGACCTTCTGCTTGTTGAGTTTGCTCATGTTGGCCCAAACCTTCAGTTTGTTGTTCAAGGTTAACTTCTTGTGCTTTGTTGGGTGCTTTTTTTGTGGATGCTTGTCTAAATCTTGTGCAATTTGGATTGCATGGGATTGCTCTTCAGCTCTCTCTTTCCCTTTCTTTTGACCAGGCAAGTTGGGGTATTCAAACTCATCCAACCGGTGCTCTTTCCTTACCTTCTGCTTGATGCGCTTTACCCTCGATGGTGGGCTGATAATATGTTCCAATGTTGCAATGGGATGCTTCTTAAGGCTGTCATGAGCCTTTTGTGCTTCAACTTAAGTGATAATGTAGATGAACTGATCATCAAAAAGGTCTTGAAGAATTGTTTTTTCACATTCCAAGTTGACGACCAACTTTGTCAACCGCTAAATTTCTGTATCTTTCCACTCCATGCAATTCTTGATGTCCATGTCCATATTGGATGGGCCCGATTGGTCAAATAGTTTGGCTTCAAGGGTAGCAATCACCCTTGCCCTCAACTCCCACAATTCTTCCAACTGTTTGTATTTCGCTTCCCATTGTCATACGAGACCCCAAGCTTTTTGGTTTTCTTTTACAAGTACATCCACAATATCCGGCTCATTTGGTTGTGCTATGATGATACCTCTCTTAACATTAGGGGTGTTAAAGCTGGTATTGATGTCATGTCCAACATCATTTAGGTCCATTGCATCGCCAGAAATTCCATCGCTATCGTCACTGTCTTGATTGTCTTTGCTTTCATCATCATTGCTTTCATTTTGCTTTGCTGGTGTACTCAACAAAACCTCAGGTTTGGGCTGCACATTCAATTTTGTATGATGGTACATCTTTGCTTTAGTTGGGGATGCCATCAGCTCGCCGCCATATACCTACTGTTAGAGACATTATGTTAGTTACATAGTTTCTTGTCTCACTATGTGAATGAGCACAATATTCTTGGTTGTACTTCTACCTCATTTAAACCAAGCTTAGCCAAAGATATGAACTTCATGTTGATATGTAAGGCTGTGAGGTCCCACTTCACACATCGCGGAATGACATTAGGGTTGCGGGGTTGTAACCAGTACTGAAACAAATAACAAATATCAGTAATGTGAATGTTCACATCAAATAACACTGATGTGAATGTTTACACCAGTGGCTAATAATGTGTGTTTATCCATTACTGAACAGTAATGTGAATGTTCATATTATTGATGTCAACTTCCACACCATTGCCTAGCAATGTGTATGTTCACATCAGTAATGTGAATGTTCCACATATGTTTTGGTGCTAACATCACATCAATCTATACTGATGTGAATGTTTACACCAGTGTTTACTAATGTGTGTTTGTACATTACTGAACAGTAATGTGAATGTTTACATCACTGATGTCAACTTCCACACCATTGCTCAGTAATGTGAACATTCGCATCAGTAATGTAAATGTTCCACATTTGTTTTGGTGCTAACATCACATCAATCTACACTGAGGTGAATGTTTACACCAGTGTCTACTAATGCGTGTTTGTACATTATTAAACAGTAATGTGAATGTTTACATCATTGATGTCAACTTCCACACCATTGCCCAGTAATGTGAACATTCACATCAGTAATGTGAATGTTTCACATTTGTTTTGGTGCCAACATCACATCAATCTACACTGAGGTGAATGTTTACACCAGTGTCTACTAATGTGTGTTTGTACATTACTAAACAGTAATGTGAATGTTTACATCACTGATGTGAACTTCCACACCATTACCCAGTAATGTGAACATTCACACCAGAGTGGGCAGACCCCGTAAATGTTCATATTAAACATAGAATAAGTTTTATGAGATTTACCACTAACAACATAACACATCCGGTGACTCGTCCTGGTTTTCCCCAGTTTTGGCCCACTGAACCCATCAGGGTTGCCCGGATGCTCTCAGCCCAGTCATACTCGATCATGTTGTCTAATGGGTCCATGTATGAGTAGAAAGCCCATCCAATTGTTTCTCCAAATGTAGAAAAGAACAGCTTGACGCATGCATACATGCAAACTAATCTTGCGACCTCTTCATTGTCTTGTTTCTTTGTGCCCTTTAATGCTTCGTTCAAAATTTCTTGTATTTTGGCAGCACTTAACCGACTAACATCCTTGCACATTCGATGTATGATGCCGGTCGTTGGTTTTGCACCATAAGAGAGGTCCATCGACTTGGTGCCGCAATCCACCCCAAAAATAAGTGATACATCACTTCTAAAAATCTGAATGCTCTTGTCCCCGATGTAAAACCTCCCATTAGATGGCTTAAATGTTTGCACTATACGTACAATGACATCATCGTATTTCATGCAATGGTTGAGGTCGACTTCATTACTGATCAAACAGTCAAATAAGGGCCAAAATGGTATTTTTCTAAGGCACTTCAATTGACCACTTATAAATTTTGTATCCTTCAACAGTTTCACCAATCCAGTTATATTTGACCGGTAGTTAACCTTTTTCATGTTCACTTGTTCAGGACCAGCTGTTTGATCGGGTTTGCCTTTGGCACGCGATTCCCCTCTCTTTCGTTTGCCATCAAATCTATAGGGAAGACCTGTTTGTTCAAATAAGAACATATAATTGGCTGAAAAACAGAGGGTGGAACCAACAACACCAAACAACACCCAACAAACACCAACAAGTCTGACATTGATGTCGCAATGTGAATATTTACATCATATTCCATCACATTGTTGAGTGAAGATTGGGGGTTCTATGGACATCAACAATCAACAATATCAACAATGACAGTAATGTGAACATTCACATCATTATACATTGATGTGAATGTTTACATCATTATACACTGATGTGAATGTTTACATCAGTGTCTACTAATGTCAGTTTATCCAGTAATGAACAGTAATGTGAATGTTCACATCATCTATGTTTACAAAATCAATTCCGAAAACAACAACAGTTATAGGGCAATGTAAATGTTTACATGGGTGATCACATTATGTTATAATTGGCTGAAAAACAAAGGGTGGAACCAACAACACCAAACAACACCCAACAACACCAACAAGTCTGACATTGATGTCACAATGTGAATATTTATATCATATTCCATCACATTGTTGAGTGAAGATTGGGGGTTTTATGGGTATCAACAATCAACAATATCAACAATGACAGTAATGTAAACATTCACATTATTATACACTGATGTGAATGTTCACATTAGTGTCTACTAATGTCAGTTTATCCAGTAATGAACAGTAATGTAAATGTTCGCATCATCTATGTTTACAAAATCAATTCTAAAAACAACAACAGTTATAGGGCAATGTAAATGTTTACATGGGTGATCACATTATGTTATAATTGGCTGAAAAACAAAGGGTGGAACCAACAACACCAAACAACACCCAACAACACCAACAAGTCTGACATTGATGTCACAATGTGAATATTTACATCACATTCCATCACATTGTTAAGTGAAGATTTGGAGTTTTATGGACATCAACAATCAACAATAGCAACAATGACAGTAATGTGAACATTTACATCATTATACACTGATGTGAATGTTCACATCAGTGTCTACTAATGTCAGTTTATCCAGTAATGAATAGTAATGTGAATGTTTACATCATCTATGTTTACAAATTCAATTCCGAAAACAACAACAGTTATAGGGCAATGTAAATGTTTACATGGGCGATCACATTATGATTGAAAAGCAAAAGGTGGAATGGTATTGCTTACTTTTGTTCCTCATGGTGGGTGGGTATGGACCACACTCAGTCGATGAAATAAACTCAGTCCAACGACGGGAATTTTGGAACGACGAAGCACCCTCCTTCCGATGTAAACCTTCGCAGTGGTGAGATGAAGAGGAATCTGGGGTCAACGGTCGACGGTGGACGACGACGACGGTGAGGCGATGTGAATCTAGGGTTATGGTGAGGCGATGTGAATCTGGGGTCGATGATCAGTTTTTGTTTTGGAAATTTTGTGGATTGAATAGTTGGAATGGAAAGGGGTTTTCAGAATCGATTAGACGCGGAAGAGGCGGATGAGGGTTTTTTTGTCCTTTTACAATTAATGGACCTAATGGAATATTCAAAAATAGTTTGGGTTTTATGGAATAAAACTGTTACAAATAGGATTTATCAAAAAGAGCCCATGATTTAAATATAGTTAGAAAAACCCTATGCATTTTTGGATTAAAGTATCACTATTAGTTTTTTTTTTTATTCAAACTAATGAAAGATGTATTACACACACTATTTTTTTTTAGAGTGGGCATGGTTTTCTTTAAAAAAAAAATGAGAAATTAACAAAATAAAAAAATAATTTTATCCCTATCTCCTCCAAATCTAAAATTAGATTAAGATATTAGGAATTACAATAAATAACTAAATATTTAGGATTAATTGTGATCTAAAATATAATTAAATTAAAATTAGATTAATTTATAATTAATTATGATTTAATTGAATTAGTGTTAAAAATTATAAATTATGTGCATGAGAGAGAAAGTGCGCTTAGGTTCCGTTTGTTTTAGATTATAAGGGATGTAATTGGATTAGGATGGATGTGGGTCCACTAATATTGTGTTTATTTGCAAAATGGGGAACGAGATTCACAATACCTTGGGACTATAATAGACCTCCATGGATGGAATTAGTAGTCCCCCGTAGAAGTTGGTATTAGAAAAAGAGTCCAGCTTGTCTCCAATTGAAGATCAAGACTGGACCGTCCAGTCTGTCCTATGAGCTTATTTTTGGGCTCCTTTTCGATAATCCGAACCATTCAATATGTAGAACTTGTCGAGTATTATATTCTTGTAAAAAATCACGTTGATCGGATATTGATAGCTATTTGATCAAATCAGATTTCTGTCAACCGTTTATTTTTTTACCGTTCATTTTTTGTTTATACAAAACTGATCTAATCAAATAGCTATTGATATTCAATCAATGTGATTTTTTTACAAGGTTATAGTACTTGACGAGTTCTACATATTGAACAGTTCAAATTATCTAAACGGGGCCCAAACATGGGCCCACATTGATCTCTAACTGGAGACAAGCTAGACTGTTAAAAAAACAATCCCTTGGAATTAGAGGGGAATTTATTATTTTATTCTCTATTATCCTACCTAATTTACTTACTCTACTTGATTAGTATAGTCTTTTTTTTGTTTTATCATTTTTCTTAATTATTCCACCATTTTTTAGACCACCATTCTTTATATCAAATTAATTTTTAATATAAAAATATAATAGTATTATAATATTTATACCAAAAAAATTATGGGACTTACGTGTAAGTCTTAGTAAGTAAACTTATTGTCTAATAGGTCCTATGATAATTAATGACTTTTCCATTAAACACTATTGAAAAATATCACTAATTGTTAATTTTCAGTGACAGTTTGAAAATTGTCACAAAAAATGTTACTAATTATAAGTTTTAGCGATAGTTTAAAGAAAATGTCACAAAAACATGCCACTAATTTTAAATTTTTAGCGACAATTTGAAAATTCGTCACCAAAAAAGTTACTAATCGTAAGTTTTAGCGACAATTTATAAAAAAAAAAAAATCGTGACAAATAAAGTTACTAATTATCAATTTTTAGCAACATATATAAAAAATCGCCACAAAAAATTATTTTTAGCGACGATTTTACTAGAACTTATTTTCAATAAGATTTTATGGGAATTAAAGCCTCGTTTGGCAATATCATTTTTTATTCAAAAAGTCACAAAGTCACTAAAATAAAAAAGCCAACAACCTATACCAAAAAGTCAAAATTCTATTTTCTCTCTACTTTTTGCAAATCTTTTTGTAAAAACCAAAAGTCATTCCAAACATAATAATTTTTTTTACCTTATATTTTAGTCAAAAAGCCAAAAAGTTATTAAAATAGCCTGTTCCCAAACGAAACCTAAGTCCAACTATTAGGACCTATTGGTAGTTTACCTAAAAAATTATATTAAAAAAATAAAATGGAACCAAAAAATATATATTTATGAAATATAATTTTAATATTTATAAAAATATATTTTTAATATTAAAATATGTAATGCATTAATTAGTTGGTATAAGTCCAAATTTGATAGTAATGTAATAAGGGTATTTGTAGAATTTTACACGTTTAATCTCACTCTTATATCTAAAAACAAACAAAAACCATTACTAGTCCATTAGTTATCAAACAAATATAATTTTTCTTAGTCCCCTCACTAGCAATCCCCTCACTAACAATCACATCCAACCTCCCTTTGAAAACAAACTGTAGGCACCACAGTTTTGACCGACCTTAAGACTCAGACGTCATTGTTTGTGCGCTCGATGATTGCGCATGTTTGTGCTCATTTCAAGTTTCCGGAGTTTTCGGCTGAGTGCCTTGCCTCCGGGCCTCTGAACTCTTTGTGTTTTGGCTCGGTTTATGGACAAAGCCTTGTTGACCTTGCCTGGAGGGACATAGAAGTCTTGGAGACTACTTTTTGTGGTTGGAGACCACTTTTCCCTCTCGTAGGCTAGTTTCCGATTTCCGGAGTCTTTGGCCGCGCACCTTGTCTCGAAACCGCTTACCGTTCTCCTTTTGGCCTGGTTTTCGAACCATGACTTGTTGCCTTGGTCCAGAGGGGCACGGAGGTCTTGGAGACCACCTTTTTGTGGTCGGAAACCACTTTTGGTGCCCGTAGACTAGTTTTTGAGGCTTCTGGCTGCACGCCTTGTTTCCTGGACTCTTGTCTAGCATCCTTTTTGGTTTGTTTTTGGCACAAACCTTGTTTTCCTTGTTTGGAGGGTGGAATAAGGGTGGGAGACCAGTTTCTCTCCCTGTAGACCACTTTTCTTCCCGCCAGCCAGTTTTCTGGTCGGCCAACTGGTCTTGGTGGTCTTTGGACCACGAAAAGTGGTCTCCCACCATACAACCACCTTGCTTTCTTGGTGGAGACCACTTCTCCCCCCCCCCCGCCGACCACTTTGTCTCCTTGGAGACCACTTCCACTGGTCGGCCGACCAGTGTAAGTAGTTGGCCGACCACTTTAAGTGGTCGGCAGCTTTCCTACAGATTTTGCAGAGTCTGTGGATGCCAGCTGTGCCAGTTGGAGGGTACAGACTGCATCCTCCATACACGTGTATGGAGAGATTTAACCAAGCTTTTAGCTTCTCCAAGAAGCTTGAAGCTTAGAGTTCTATAAGAGGGAGGCTCTCCCTCCCTTCTCCAGGTTCAAAAAATTTCCTTTGAGCTATAGATATATCTCCCTCTCTATATTTCCCTCTCTCTCTATATTGGTGCCTTAAAGTGTGTTGTTTCTTCACTTTTGCACCACAACTCCTAGCCACACACCACCATCTCTGAGCTGAGATCCTTGGAGGTGGTATTTGGTTCATATAAGCTGGTTTTGGGCTGAAGAAGGTGCTGTTGTCGCAGTGCTTCAAGGTTAACCCCTTTTTTCCTTTTTTAAGCTTTGTTTTGGTTACTCTTTTAGCCATCTTTGCATGCTTTGTTTGGCTTAGTGTTCAATTGTAAAAAGCTCTATTTTCCAGTGTTTGACATGCTTGTTTAAGGCCTCTTTGGTGTTGGGGTGGTCCACCCCCTTTTTGTGCCTTATTTTGTATTGTTTTGAGCCATCTCTTTAAGCCTTTGAGATCACCTTCTCTTGGCCTTTTAACCACTGAAATCCAGTGGATTTTCAGTGGTGGAAATGTGGTTTTGAGGCCTGAAATGAGATGGGGTGGTCCCCCCTCCTCTTGTCTTGTTTGCATGCACAGAGGGCCTATCAAATGAGCATGTTTTTACACTTCTTTGTGGCTTTGTTTAAGCTTGTTTTGGTGACTTTTGGGACCAGATATGACTCTGTTTTTGGCTGGTTTGGTTGTCTCTTGAGTGTTTCACACACTTGTAGTGTAATTCTACATTGCTAGCCTAACATGCTCTATACTTTGAACCATCATCCTAGCCAATTTTGACTACACTCTAGCATGATTTTGTCCATGTTTTTCCATGCTTAAGCTCTATTTTAAGTGCTTTAGGTCATGCATGCCTTGCTTTGTATAGCCTTAGTGCATTTTTGCTCACTAGCTTTGAGTTTCATGGTCCCTAACATGGCTTACTTGAGTTGTTTGCATGCTTTGGCCTCATCTCTAACATGATTTCAGTGTGTGTAATGTGGCCATACTCTCTCATGTTTCACTATTTCAATGCTTTTGGTGAGTTGTGCTTTATGCCTTAGAAGTGAGCCATTGTGTATGCATGTTTGCCTAAGCTCTTGAGCTCCATTTCAGCATGTTCTTGACCCTTAACTTGGCATGGTTAAGCTCTGTACAGAGCTGGTTTAGTGGTTTAAGCTTAGTATTGCATGCTCCTTGTGTATTGCTCTTAACTAGCCTTATGCTCTAAGCCTTCTAGCATGCCTCATTTGTGTTGTTTGGATGATTTGGCATCACTTAACATTTCATTTCAGAGCATGTAGCATTGCCATATTCTCATGCATGTCACTCTTCAATGTGCTTGAAAGTTGTGCCTTTATGCCTTACTTGCGAGCCATGAGTTGAATGTGCATTCCATGCTCTTTGTGCGTAGGTTTTGTTGAGTTTTGGCCACTGTTTTGGGTATGATTGAGGTCTGTCCATATTCGGTTTAAGTCCATTTTGCATGTTGTTGCATGAGTGGTGCATTCCATGATATTTGCATGCTTGTCACGTTGCATTGTGTGTGCATGCATTACATTGTGTTTGGATAGGGAATTAATCCAAACAGGAGAAACAAGGGACGTTTCATACTTAAAGTGATGACATGTGCCTCAATTCTCGGTCGCCGACCCTCTTGATCATGCATGATAGAGTTTGAGGCTTTATGTGTTTTCTTTGTGCATTCATTCATATTGATTGTGCAATCTTGGCTTCTCGGCCACCGTGCATTGCGATGCTCGGTTAGTGGCCCGAGAGTCGGGAACCACACTCTCTTGAGCTTGAGAAATGATAGGGAGAGTGGTTGTGCACACACACCTTGCTAATACACTGCCATGTCCCTTCTTACTCTCTGTTGTAACAATCTGGAAGTGTGCAGGATTTTCTGGTCAGCCGACCAGTAAAAGTGGCTGGCCGACCAGTTTTTCTGGTCTGCAGCATACTTGGCTGGTCTGCAGGTGGTCTACACCACCATAAAGTGGTCGGCCATGTCCCTGGAGATGCCCATGATGAAGTAGAAGCTATCTGGAGCTTTGTGCAAAGTTCTGAGATCAATTGCAAACAGAGGCAAGTTGGGGCATCACGATGGATTTTTGAACGAGGCGACCGAGCATGCATGCACCTCTCGCTCCGAGGGCCTCTTCTTAATGCTTTATTTAGCTGCTTCGCTTAGTTAGCTAGTTTAATGGTTTTGTACTTAATTAGTTAATGCGTTTAGCCATTCATTTGTTTTGTAATAATTAGTTTAATTAGCTTAGATTAGCTAGTTAGCTTATTATTCGAACCCTCCGTCGAGAGGGCACAACTGTTGTAATAAGTGTGCGTGTCTGTGATGCATGTCTTCCAACCCCCATTTCTTTCTCCCTTTTGTTTACCAGCTTTCGATGGTTAGTCTTAAGGAATGTTTCAATTAGCATCCTTATGCTCACATGTTTGCATCATTCATCTGTCTTGCATGCACCGGGCTCAGCGCATCATACTAACTGCATTGTATTTCAATTCCAATTTGAATACATGTTATCAAGTTGCATTCACATGACATCTTAGAATAGCCGAGCCTGTCTTAGTTGCATTTTGCATGTGTTGCATTAGGCATCTTAACTTAGCTAGGATCATGCATTGATTACTAACTAGCTTCTTTTTTGGCTCGGAGTACACTGTGAGTGTTTACGCTTTAGCATACTGCATGAGATGTGTATATTGCCATGTTAGCATGCTTACCATAAGGCTAACTACTTAAGTGATTTGCTTGAATGCCTGTGGGTGAAGGTTGGATTGCTTGAATTGGAACAATTCATCGAAATGCGAGTTTTAAGCCCAATTGAAGTGGCAAATCACCATGTTTTTCGAAGCCCACTTGAGGGTGGCAAAATCCACGACTAAACCTACTTGCGAGTAGCAAACTTCAAACCGTTTTCAAACAAACAAACTGTAGACACCCCATTTTTGACCGTCCTCAAGACTTGAACGTTATCGTTTGAACACTCGATGATTATCCATGTTCGTGTTCGTCTTGAGTTCTCGGAGGTTTCGGCCACGTGCCTTGCCTCAAGACCTCTCGACTTATTTGTTTTGTGCTTGGTTGTGGACCAAGCACTTAGGTTTTTGCCTCTGAGGGTAGGAAATGGCTTGTTGGCCACCCCCACACCCCACCGGCCTTGGCATGTTGCCACCGGCCCTGTTTTATTGCTACCGGCCAAAAGTGTTGGCCGGTCGGCAATGTTCTTGGTCGGCCGGCCCTTAATTTGGTCAATCGGCCATATTTTCTGGCCGGGACTTCTTTTTTGCCTTTTTTAGGCATTGTGCATGCCAGCTATGCCAGCTGGAGCACACAGACCTGTCCTCCAAGTGTATGGAGGATTTGCACGCTTTGCACCCTTTGCACCCTTTTGCTCTAGCTTCTTGAGGAAGCTTGGACCCTCTTAGCTTCCTCAAGAAGCTTGACCCTTTGCCTTAGCTTCATCAAGAAGCTTGAACCTTTGGCCTAGCTTCTTGAGGAAGCTTGACCCCTTTTGCTTTAGCTTCTCTTAGAAGACTTGAGCCCTTGCCTTGTCTATGAAAAGAGAGCCTCTCCTTCCATTTTAGAGGTTGGAAAAAAACTTAGAGATACAGCTGATATATCACTCTCTCTCTATATCTCCCTCTCTCTCTCTACATTTGTGTGTGTTAGAGAGCCTTAAAGTGAGTTTTGTTCTTAGTTTTGCACTAAGACACCTAGTGTTACTCCATACCTTGGTTACTGAGGTGTTGAGAGGTTGTTCTTGGAGCTTTTGAGTTGGTTTTGATCAGAAAAGGGGGCTGGAGTTTTGGTTCTTGAAGTGTTCTTCAAGGGTGAGCACTATTGCTTTATATTCCCCATTCTTGCACTAGCTTTTAACCTATCTTGCATGTAGTTTTAAGCTTGGTGTATAACTAATAAAAGTTCTATTTTTTGTTGTTCAAGATGTTTCATTAAGGTCATTTTGGTGTTGGGGGTCGACCTCCCCCTCTTAGGCCTTGTTTGGCCTCTTTTGTGTCTTCTTTGTTGAGCTCTGGGACCACCTTGTATTGGCCTCCTCACCACTGAAATCCAGAGGGATTTCAGTGGTGGGGATGGTGTTTTGAGGTCCTAAGAAGAAGAGGGTCATCCCCTCTCCTTGTTGTCTTCAAAACTTGTCATTTTAGCCTCATGTGTGAGCAGCTTGATTAAGTCCATGTTGGCCATGTCTTAATTGATATTTATGGTTATTTTGCCATGTTATAGCACTGTTTTAAGTTGGTTTAGACACACCATGCATGCTTTGCATACTTGTCTTGTAATGCTATGAAATTGCCTTAACATGCTTTGTGCTTTGAGCCTTGTTTTTAGCATGATTTTGGCTTAGCTTTGTGAAGCTTTTATGCATGTTTTAGTATGCTTGGGGTCTAATTTTGGTTGTTTGGGCCATCCATGACTTGCTTTGTATAGCTACCATGCAATCTCCCTTGTAAGCTTTGAGTATTGGATTCTCTAGCATGCTCTACTTGCATCATTTCAGTGGTTTCACACCATTAGTTATGTCATTTCAGTCCATATGGCATGCTTGTATGCTTGCATTTGATGCTCCTTTAGTGCTTTAAAAGGTTGATGTCTTATGCTTCATGTTTGGACCCTTGTGTATGCTTCCATATGTAGGCCATTTAGATGCCATCTAAGTGTGTTTTGGACTTTGTCTCGACCTACATTGGGACTGTTTTGAGTCCCCTCGACCCTTTGGGACTCGCCTTGCATGGCCTTGATTTGATCCCTTAGGTTAGCCTTAGGCCTTAGGTTTGCTTGCTTGATTTGTTTATTTGGTTTGGCACCTTTTCTAACATGATTTCAGAGCTTACAATGTATGCCATTTGTCCATGTTTGTTCCTTTTAAGTGTGCTTAAAAGTTGCTTCTTTGTACTTAAGTTTCGAGCCATGTTTGCATGCATGTTTGTATGTGAATTTGCCTTCATTTCCATAGCATTTTGGCTACTTATTTAGACATGGCTGAGGCTTGTCCATATTAGTCTAAGTCCATCTTTTGCATGTTGCTCAAATGTTGTTACATTGCTTCATGTTTACATGCTTTGGTTGCATCATGTCTTACATGCTCATTTGTGTGAATATTGTCACATGCTTGCATGTTTGCATGCGTGTTTGCATTTTCATGTTGCATACTTAGCTCGCATGCTTAGGTTGCATTTGGCATGCATGCATGCCTTGCCACTTGAATTGATTATGATAGAGGTTGGGGCCCTTTATGTGTTTTGTGCATTTCATTTCATATTGAGTTGTGCACTTGACTCTTTGGCCATCATGCATGGAAATGCGTGATTGGTGGCCCGAGGGTTGAGGACCATCCTCTCTTAAGTTCATAACATGATAAGGAGGATGGTCGTGCACACATTGCTTTGAAAATGCATTGCCATGCTCTGTTTCCCACTGTTGCTGCAAAACAGGATTCTGCAGGAAGAGTTGGCCGACCGACCACATTGAGTGCCGGCCGACCACAAATCTCTGGCCGAGAGTCACATAGATGGTCGATGACCAATTTATCATAGCCGGTGGTGTTTCCTCTTGGCCGGTGGTCTCCCACAACCTTCAGGGAGTATTTTAGAAGCAACTTTGGGACTTGTGCAGTCTTCAAAGATGTAGAGCAGTGTAAACAGAGGCAGCTTGTGCATGGTGGTGGATTTTCGAGCGGAGCCGGGCACGCATGCATTGGATCCTCTTCCCGAGGCTGTTTTACCGCTTTATTAGCTTAGTTAATTTGCTTAACTAGTTAAGTGGTCTGTAACTATTTAATTGGCTCGTTAGTTAGTTAAATCTGTATTATTCTTTTGGTCCCTCCGAGAGAGGGCGAATTGTGTAATAAGCGTGCGTGTGTGTGATGCATGTCTTCCAACCCTCACTTCTTTCTCCCTTCTACTTACCTGCTTTTGATGGTTAGTATTAGGACATGCTTCGATTAGCATACTTATGATAGCATGTTTGCATCCATTCATTTGTATTTCATGCACTGGGCTCGGCGCATCATACTAATTGCATAGTATTTCAAATCTTACTTGAATACATGTCATCTGCTGCATTTCACATGCCATCCATAGATTAGCCGAGCCTATCTTAATTGCATCTTGCATGTGTTGCATTAGTCACCTTAACATGAACTAGGATCATGCATTGATTACTAACTAGTTTTTGTTTTGGCTCGGAGTACTCGGTAAGTGTTTATGCTTTAGCATCTTTGCATGCGTGTGAGTGATTGCCATGATAGCATGCTTACCATGAGGCTATATGCTTATGTGATATAACTGCCTGAATGCCTGTGAGTGAAGGTTGGGTTGCTTGAGTTGGAATAATTCGTCGAAACCCGTGTTTTAGCCTACTTGCGAGTAACAAACTTCAATCCATTTTTCGAAACAAACGGATATACGATGCTTTGTTCCAAATTAGGCGACCTAGTCTATACTTTTGTGTTGTGCGCATCACATAGTAAGATTAGCTAATTAACCGGAATAAGAATGCATAATGTTTTCAAAACTAGATATCATGGTTAGTAGAGGCCGATCTTTGATCGGGTGAGCGGGGGTGCTCATAGCTGACCTTCCCCAATCGTACCCAAGTTCCCGAGCCGAGGCAACTTTGGTGATGACGGACACGTGGCCTTAGGCAACGAGTCAGGGTTTCCTAAATTTTCCAAAATAAAATATTTAGGTGGCGACTCTGTATCTGGTAAAGCAGTCAATGTTTGGCACTTCTTTCAAAAAATCTGTTTTCAAAACGATTTGTCAGATTTAGACTCTTTGCTGATTTATCTGTCTCGCATTGCACTTTGCGAGATTAGATTCAGAACCATGACATTTGAGTCTGAACTGTAGTGAGCCCCAATGAACAAAACGGGATTCCCTCTCGGGACGTTCGGGGACGTCTACACAAACATGAAATGTTTTTGTTCAAACTTAGGCGATCTAGTCTATACTTGTATGCTGTGCGCATCACCTAGTAATTCTAGCTAATAAAACCGGAATAAGAGCATATGTGTTTTCAAAAACAACATATCATGTTAGTAAAGGCCGATCCTTTGATCGTTCGAGCGGGGGTGCTCATTGCATGACCTTCCCCTCTCGTACCCAAATTCCCGAGCCGAGGCAACTTTGGTGATGACGGACACGTGGCCTTAGGCACGAGTCAGGGTTTCCTAAATGTCCCCAAAATAAAATATTTAGGTGGCGACTCTGAAATCTGGCAAAGCAGTCCATCTTTAGCACTTCTTAATAAAAATCAGTTTTCCAAAACGATTTGCCGGATTTGGACTTTTTGGTGATTTATCAGTCTCACATTGCACTTTGTGAGATTAGATTCAGAATCGTGATATGAGTCCGAACTGTAGTAGCTAAGAACAACGATTCGCGCCCTCGCGCACGGAGCGAAGTTCCGGGCGGTCTACAGTTTCTGGCGACTCTGCTGGGGATTTAGAGAACTTGACTCGAACTCATGATATGTTGTTTTGTCTACACTTATGTGTTTCTTTGCATCGCATTTGCATTGGTGCGCCTAGGACACCATGTTTGCCATCTGCTATTTCTGAGCGGTTTGCCGGAGGCTACGTGCCGTAAGGCAGATCGGTTACGGGCTCTACCACGATGGGAACACAAACCCCGGTTTTTACCGAGGCACCCTTTTTGACCATTCGACCTAGTGCATATCGGAATCCATAACGACTATTCCAAACTAGGATAGGTTGTTTACCAGATTGTAGGTTGTTTGAAACCGCTGTGTGCGTAGTGAAACCCTAGTTCTTGACAAAACTAGGACAGGGAAACCCTACCCCTCCATAGGGGTGTTTTGGTTTTCACTTGCTTGCTATGTGCTTTTAGAGTGTGTCTCTGCAGGAATGCACGTATTAGTTTGCAAGTCTGGGTATCAGGCCTGCGAGCATCAGTATTTAGGGAATCAGTTTTACCTGAGAGTATCAAATCTGAGGCAGTGATTTGGGAACAGTGATCAGTGTTTGAGAACAGTGTATTCAGCTTATAAATGCCAACTGTGTGTTGTCTTACCAACTATGTGTTGTCTCTATTTAAGCCGTTATGCTGTCCGTTTTTCTGGTTGTTTGTTTCCTTATTATGCTTTATTTATCTTTTTGCTAGGTAGTTTAGCACAATTGCTTCTGACCAAGCAGATATTCCCCAAGCCCTCTGGGTTAGAGGTCGAAGACTTCATCGATCCGAGGATCTGATAGACGGACAACCAGTGTTCTTTTCCTTACCTCCGGTTGCTAGACGGAGGTTAGTTAGGTGCAGTTTATCAGTACAACGGTTACCGGATCAGTGGTCCTTACCCACTCCGCCAGTGAGTAGTCAGGCTGAGGTTTCAGTTTCTACCGCAAAGACAGTTATACCGGTTGTTCAGTTAGACCAGCATCTTATGGCACGTATGGAGGACAGGATGCGTTAGCTCCAAGAGACTATGCAAGCCATGCAGCGGGATGCTATCCGTCAGGCAGAGGCTGCCGCGCGACAAGCAGAGATTGTGGCACAACAGGCAGAACTGATTTCCAGACTTCAGCAACAATAACAACTGCAACCATAGCAAGCTGGAGCATCCACTTCGCATCCACCTCCTCCCCCACCTAGAGTTCCAACGCTCGGGGAGACCGCGAATGTCTAGGAAGATACGGACATCCCAACAGGGCCACCAGTTCTACCGCAGATTTCAAAGTCACCGGCCTTCTCAACGGATGCACCTTTTGAATTTGAGATGGACCCAACTGCTCTGAAGATGAGTAAGCTTGAGAAACTGTTCAAACGGGTCCAGGGAGTCAGTTCCATTCCAGACATAGAGGATGGATATACCGATTCAGCGGTGACTTTGCCGGACCAGTTCAAGATGCCACATATAGACCGTTTTGACTGTTCTGGGGACCCCATGGTCCATCTGCGGTTGTTTTTAGATATCCTAAGGCCAATGGGCCTCTCCAGGTTGCAGAAGCTTTCCCTATTCAGCCGGACCCTGTCGGGTGTTGCGGCTATTTGGTACGCAAAGCTGGAGGACTCTGTTAAGAGAAGCTGGGAGGAAATGGCTGAGGCCTTTGTAGCTCAATACTCCTACAACACGCAGATCGAGATCATAACTCGTGATCTTGAGACAACTAGACAGGAGCCAAAAGAGAGCTTCTCCGACTTTGTAACCCGTTGAAGGGCCAAAGCTTCCATGATGACCATCAGGCCGACTGACAAAGATCAAATACGGATGGTTGTGCGCAACCTCCAACCCAAACTCATGCAAAAGATGATCGTCTTACCCCTCCCTACCTTGGCGGATTTACACGAGATCGGGGTACAGATTGAGGACGCCACGAAGTAGGGTCTCATTGACCATGAGAGAGAGTAGCCCAAGAAGGCATTTTTCCGCAGTACGAATGCAGGCATGAGTAATGCTGCAGCTACCAGAACTTCAGATGTGGGCATGGTCACCACCATCTCTCCAAGAACACTCGCAGCCACACCATTCACCGGTGCGTCCGGAAGTAGCTCACAAACAGCCAGATATCCACCCTGAGGCCAGAGAACCTTTTCTCCACTATACATGCCCCTGTCCAAAGCTCTGGGGGTTCTAATCAGGAAAGGGCATTTGAAGCCCTTAGAGCCGCGGCCATTACCAGATAAACTTCCTGTTCAAATACTGTGCCTTTCACCAACAGCATGGTCACGACACCGACCAGTGCTACAGACTGCATCACGAGATCCAGGATCTCGTTGACAATAGGGTGATCGTACCTCTAGAAAAACCAAATGTCACAACCAACCCTCTCCCACCACATAACCAAGCTCCACCACCTAAACGCATTAACTTGATCCAAACTGGGGTTGTGTCATACAACCCCAAGCCGGAGGTGTTCATTCCAGACAGCACGAACTTGTGCATGTTGAGTATCTCCCAAACCTAACCTGAGCCGGTGGTGGTGACTATCGAAGATAGAATTGGGTCGACTTTAGAGGCAGAGGGGAATGATGATTCAGAGCCTGAGGGGTCTGCGAACTTTGAGTACAACTCGAGTGGTTATATCACATCAATGGATCAAGTTAAGCCAAGGGTAGAGTTGCCAGTTGGAGCAGAAATCAATGGGGTTCGGGAGGATAGACTTAGTCAGGGGTTAGATGACCTAACAGAGCTGGAAGAGGGCATTGCAGATTTGCAGTTCTTCGACAAGCAGGACTCAGGGGATGTAAACTTCAACTGGTTCGACTTAGATGGGTCAGCAGAAACTACTGGGTGGCTTAACGACCAACCAGATGTTGTTGAAGAATCTCAGCCAGAACAGAGACCGTCAGGAACGGGAACTTCAGCAGTGGCTAGAATGACTAAGAATCAGAAAGGATCGCCGGAGAGCACCGGTGTTAAGAATTTTGCTTGGGATTCAGACAGTTTGAATACAGAAGATACCGAACAACAAGCTGCATTAAAGCAGTTTGAGCAGGAAAAGATCGAAGATCTGGAGAGGGCTAGAAAGGCCAATGCCCCTACGGGGACGGAACGTGCTGTGCACACCAAATGTGCTGTGAGCACAAGAACAATTGCAACGGAATCGGACAGTTGTCTGTCAGTTGCCAATGGTATGTGGTGGGAAGACGACGACTTGCATCTTGCCCACACCGACAAAGATTGGGGACGGAACCAACCGGATGATACCTGGTACGTAGAGGAGGTTGACTACATGACTAGAAGTGAGCGGTATTTCAAGCCCCCACACTTGGATCAACCAGAGATCTCCGGAAAGGACAAAGAAACGGAGAAGCAGAAGGAAAAACTGCTCGAGGAGGAGGCTGTGCTGAAACAGCTTAAGAAAATCCAAGCAGACATCTCCATCTGGGGACTGTTGATGGCTTTAAGAGTTCACAGATAAGCTGTCTTTTCTGTAATGGACAAGGCCAAACTTTCAATCGATACCACGCCCGAACATTTGGTAAGGTTGGTTTTTCCGGAAGGGGCTTCCCCAACGTTGACCTTCACTAACAAGGAACTGCCGCCTGAGGGCTCAAATCATAGCAAACCTCTCTACATCTTTGTCGAGTGTAGAGAGAAATGGATACCGGTGGTCTTTGTTGACACAGGATCTGCTATCAACGAGTGTCCGTCGAGAACGACATATGCTATCGGGTTGAAACCCGTGGATTTTGTGCCTACTGCCCAGGTGATACGGGCATATGACAATACTAGCAGAGAGGTGATGGGGACTGTACAGATTCAGACTCAGGTTGGTCCAGGACAGCAGGATATAGATTTTCATGTCTTGGATGTTCCCGCAACCTTCAATCTACTCCTAGGGCGGTTGTGGCTGCACCAGGTGAAGGCGGTCTCTTCCACCCTCCACCAGATGCTTAAATACCCCCACAGGAATGGGGTGGTTATCGTTTTTGGGAATTCTTCAATCCATCCGCCGCCAGAGGTTTCTACACTAGTTCTGGAGATTGAGCATGGCGCGGAGGATGTGTTTTTGTCAGGATTCACCCTAACTGAGGCCCGAGTTGTACAGAATATACTAGCTGTTGATGAGGGGCTATACGTCAGCTCACAGTCTGTCTACCTTATGAACAAGCTCCAGCACATCCCCGGGATGGGATTAGGTGAAGTGGCCGGAAAGGCATCGCAGCATCAGCCGAAGTGCCGCATAACCCACATACCTTTGGTTTAGGTTATTTGCCTACCAAGGAGGATTGGGTGAGGAAAGGAAAAGAGATGGCCGAAAGAGCCAGAGCAAAGCAAGCCGGGAGGCCTTATGAGTTGATGCACCGACCTATCCAGGGTATCCTGAACAGACGCTTTGTCCGGGAAGGGGAAGACTTCCCCTTCTGCGGCTTCCCAGAGCCATGGCTAAATGCAGAGAGGCGGCGCTTGCCAGGGTTTGAGATTTTCTTTGACTTGTAATTATCCGGGGATGATGTTGCCGAGGAGCAGACAGACCCACCAGTTGAGGCTGAGCAGTGCAAGGAAGAGGATTCTGAGAATACAACAATTGAAATGGGGGTAGCACTGGCTTGTCTACTCTCAGATCCTCAGATCACAGAGGAATGCTTGGAGGATACCTTCTCGGTGTCCATGATCGGGAATGAAGTGGCTGCGAGCCCATCTTCTAATATTCTGGATGCATCCATCGCACCCTCCCTCGTCTGGCAATACGAGGAGGGCTTTTTATCGAGTAGCACCGGGTCAGGTAGTGAGCCGGAATCTGATTCCACCGAGTCTGTGGAGTCGGAATCAGGTTCCAGCTCGTCTGAGTCTGAGTCCGGTATTCTTGGGGGTGACAACCCAGATGCCACAGTCCTGTCTAGGTCGTCTTTTTCTTTTTCCTTTGAGTCTGTTGTAATAGAGGAATCAGGCGGACTGGATTTTATTAATGAGAATGATACGGCTGTGGTTTCCGAGTATTTTTCTGTGCCTTTAATTTATTGCATTAATCAAGACTTTCAAAATTTTGATGAAAATGACGAGGAAGAAATTCCTCCGGTTTTGCAATATTTCCTTGATCAAGAGCAGGAGAGGTTTGTTAAACCCTTGGTTAATGAAATCACCATAATTAATGTTGGCACTGAGAAGGACCCGCGGTTGGTCCAGATCGGGTCCACATTGTCTTCGGAGGAGCGCGAGCGCTTAGTCGCTTTGTTAAAAGATTTCAAAGATGTTTTTGCGTGGTCCTACAAAGACATGCCTGGAATCGATCCTAAGATTGTACAACACCAGATCCCTCTTGACCCAGGGGCTCGACCTGTTAAGCAGAAGCTCTGAAGGATCCGCCCGGGCTGGGCTCTGAAGATCAAAGAAGAGGTCACCAAGCAAATTGACGCAGGTTCCTGCTGGTATCTGAATACCCAACTTGGTTGGCCAATATAGTTCTGGTGCCGAAGAAGGACGGCAGAATTCGAGTATGTGTGGATTTCAGGGATTTGAACAAAGCCAGTCCGAAGGACGACTTTCCTGCCGCATATCGATGAATTAGTGGACTTTACTGCTAGGCATGCGCTGCTCTAATTCATGGATGGCTTTTCAGGCTACAATCAGATTTTGATGGCACCCGAAGACCGGGAGAAGACTGCTTTCACCACCCCGTGGGGAACTTATTGTTATAGGGTGATGCCGTTTGGGCTGAAGAATGCTGGAGCTACATATCAACCGGCTGCGACCACGATTTTGCATGACATGATCCATAAAGAAGTTAAGGTATACGTGGACGACATGATTGTTAAGTCCAAGGAAAGAGAGGGCCACTACACCGCCTTGTAGAAATTCTTCCAAAGGATCAGAGAGTATCGGTTGCAGCTGAATCCTCAGAAATGTACATTTAGTGTTACAGCAGGGAAAATGCTGGGGTTCTTGATCACACAGAGAGGTATCGAGGTCGATCCTTCCAAAATCAAGGCCATCTTAGAAATGCCACCACCGAGGACTGAAAAGGAGGTGCGAGACTTTCTGGGTAAAGTGCAATTCATAAGATGGTTTATTGCAAAATTAACCTTGACTTGTGAACCACTGTTTGGTCTCTTGAAGAAAGGAAAGAAGTTCCAATAGGACGATCGATGCCAAGTTGCTTTCGAGCAGATCAAATAATATTTACAGAACCCACCTGTGTTGTCACCGCTTGAGCCGGGGAAACCGTTGATTCTGTACCTTTCAGTGACTGAAACTACAATGGGCTGCATGGTTGCACAGGAGTCTGAGGACAAAGTGGAGAAAGCTATTTACTACCTAAGCAAGAAAATGCTGGATTATGAAACCCGCTACACTTCGCTGGAGAAGGCTTGTCTGGCCTTGGTATGGGCTACCAGGAAGCTGAGGCACTACCTGTTAGCTCACTCTATAATACTGGTTTCAAGATTAGATCCCATCAAATATCTTTTCGGGAAACCGGCACGTATGGGTAGGGTAGCCTGTTGGTTGCTTTTGTTTTCCGAATTCGATCTGAAGTACATGACGCGCAAGTTAGTGAAAGGGAGAGCGGTAGCGGAGTTCCTAGCCGATCACCCAGTTGAAGGGGATGAAGCAGTTGAGTATCTGTTCCCAAACAAGGCCATTCTGCATGTCGAAGAAGAGACTTGGACGATGTACTTTGACAGAGCGTCAAACCAATACGGGTATGGGATAGGGGTGTTGCTGATAACACCCGACAATTCTCGTATACCTCTAGCATTCAAACTCCGGTTCAAAGTATCGAACAATGAGGCAGAGTATGAGGCATGTATTGCTGGACTAGAAGCCGTCCTGGAACTAGGGCAAAACGGTTGGATGTCATCGGGGACTCGAACTTTGTTGTATCTCAAGCTAAAGGAGATTGGAAAGTCAAAGAAGAAAAGATGAGAATTTATCACCAGACCTTGGACGTTCTGATTCCTCGGTTTGAGAAACTGAATTGTGCCCATCTGTTAAGAGAGAACAACAGGTTCGCTGATTCATTAGCAACTCTATCTTCTATGATAGACATCTCTTTCGGAGTCTGGATGCGTCCGATCATCATCAAACAAAAATTCGTGCCGGCTTACGAGCTGATTGCTGCCATAGATGAGGTACAAGATGAGAATCCCTGGTATTACAATGTCTGGAACTTCTTGGAAAAGGAAGCGTATCCACTAGGGGCAAATGCTAAAGATAAGAGGGCAATTCAAAGAATGGTTGCTCAGTTCATCGTCTGCGGGGGTAAACTGTACAAGAAGGGTCATCTCGGGATGCATAAACTGTGCGTTGATGTTGAAGAATCCAAGTGCCTGATGGAGGCCATCCATGGAGGAGAGTGCGGAGCGCACATGAACAGGGTGATGCTAGCCCGGAAGATCCTTAAACAGGGTTATTACTGGTCCACCATGGAAGAGGATTGTATTGGCTTTGTTCGGCGATGCCACAAATGTTAGATCCATGCAAACTGCATGAACATTCTGCCGTCGAAGCTGTACAATATGACTTCGCCATGGCCGTTTTCTGTTTGGGGAATTGATGTAATTGGGGCTGTCACTCCAAAGGGGTCCAACGAGCATGAGTACATTCTGGCAGCGATAGACTACTTCACGAAGTGGGTTAAGGCCTAATCTTACGCAGTGTTGAAGGCATCACATGTCGCTAAGTTCATTAGAAACAACATCATCTGTCGCTACGGGGTCCCGAACGAGATTATTTTAGATAATGGTTCCCACTTCAAGAAGGAAGTGATCGATTTCTTGGAGAAATACAACGTGACTTTTCATAAGTCATCTATATATCGGCCGCAAACCAACGGAGCAGTTGAGGCCACCAACAAGAACATCAAGCACATTCTACAGAAGATGGTGGAAACCTACAAGGACTGGCCAGATAAGCTGCCATTTGCTCTTTAGGGCTATCGAACTTCAATTCGAACTTCTACTGGGGCAACTCCGTATTCATTGGTTTATGGGATGGAGGCCATTCTGCCTATCGAAGTTGAGGTTCCGTCATTACGGGTATTGGCTGAGTGTCAGATAGCTGAGGTAGATTGGCAGCAAAGCAAGTTCGAAGAACTCATGCTCTTTGATGAAAGAAGGTTGAAAGCACTGTATCACATCCAGGGTTATCAACGAAGAATTGCCAGGGCTTTCAATAAGAAAGTTAAGTCCAGGAATTTGCAAGAGGGGGATCTTGTGCTCAAAGACAACCGAGCTCTCATTCACGACCCTAGGGGCAAGTTCAGACCCAATTGGACTGGCCCTTACATCATCAAGTCTATCTGGTCAGGTGGAGCTGTCGTTCTGATGGACCTAGATGGCCTAGAGTTCTTCCAGCCGATCAACATGGATAAGTTGAAGAAATACTTTCCTCGAGTGGCTCGCTAGACCGAAAACCCGAAAGGGAGACCTAGGCAAAAGTTAGAGCATGAAAAATTTGAAATAATAAAAACTGAGCTCGCAAGGTTGAAAACCCAGAAAGGGCGGCCTTGGCAAAAGTTAGAGCACAAAAGGAGAGTGTTAATACACGAGTGAACCTGAGCCGAACTACGTAAGGCTTGATTCCCATCTTCGGGATACGTAGGCAACTTCATCCTGAAGTCCAGCCATAAACACTTCCAAATCAACTTTTTCCATGTGATCATGTTGGTCATCTTCGTCTATTCTGCATTCAAGAGCTCGGTTGTGATCTCCAGTGCAGTGCTATTCAGACTAGGGGCAACTTTCCAGTTGATGGGTTCCGGGGTTGTACATCTCAGTGATAAATCTCGGGCGTGTCCAGTTGTGATCCATATCGAAAATGGTTTTACAAAGTTTTAATAAAAGTTGATTTTGCTCAAATTAATCTTTTTACGACTTAGACCATTTTTGGACCAAACGAAAAATTTTTAGTACCCACAACCTTCAATTACATTGATTTCAGTACTGAGTTCTCCTACTCTTGAATACAAATTGAAGTTGCTTTTTATTACATTCATAAAGAAAACTTGAAAGTACTGATAAAGCAATAAATTCGGGGCATAGTCAAGTCAGGTGTTCTTGCATCCCCTCCCAGAGCTTGTGGAAGCCTCTGATGCCAAAGTAGACCCAACTTGCGCCTCTTCATCAAGCCAAGCTATGCACTCATCAGAGAGGATGCAACTGAAAGTGGGAGCAGGGGCCAAAAGCTCTCTCGTCCTCCATGCTGTGGCATACCAAGCTAGCTGTGTGCCTCGGACTGGGAATGCAGCAGGGTACTCCATCCCTTCCTCTGGGCAAGTCTGATCATGTCCGAATTGGCGCCGGATTCAAAATGGGAAGTAAAAGACACAGTGTGTCAGGCCGATCAACTGAATCCTGGGCTGACAAGACATGCTGTAACTCATCGCCGGCAGATTGAGCCAGGGGCAACGCCAAGCAATGCTGACAGCGGATAAACTACACATCCATTCGCACCACCATCCCTCATCAGGGGCATCGACTAGATGTCGCATGAAGGAATAGCCGCGAGCTGAATAGGCTGGGCATGAGTCCACAACCTTCAATTTGTCCATTAACCATATCTAGGGAGGGATGAAAAATGAGAGATTAAAGAATCGAGAGATGTACGTGGAGAGAAAAGCGAGAAAAGGGTTTTGAGAGAAAAACCGAGCCTGAGGGCCGAGTGATGTGAGAAATATATGTGAGATAGGGTGGGAAACATTACCTACAGCAGTAGTGGACTCCCCGCAAATCTAGTCGTCTCCCGGCGATGGAAAACATCCAAACCCATCAATGTCTCAGCTAGCGTTATGGCAATACAACTTTTGCCCTTTTTTAAACCTTGGGCAACCTCAATCAAATGGACGCTAGATCCTCCGAAGCCTGCGGCAAGCAAGAAATGAGACAACATGCTCAAGCAAAGCGCATGTCGTCGAAAACCCTGCCAATGATGATCGCCGCGGTCACCGGCATCAGAAAATTGATAAATAAAGCTGGGGATGTCCAATTCCCCATCGCGGATCAAGGACCGAGGATCATGCATAGTAAGCCCGCATATCCTTCCTAAGGCTTGGACGTGGCCGAAACAGAATTGAGGCAAGATTTCTTCGTCGCGCTCGGATTCCATTAAAGCTTGGAAGTCTTCGAAAGTGGGGCATATCTCTTGACCGCCAAAGCTGAAAACATGAGTTACCGGATTCCAACACCTTGCCGCGGCATGGAGGAACGGAAAACGTAGCGGGGTGCGGCTCAGCGTGAATAGTGCATTTATGCCGAACCCCCGAAAATTCAACTTTTCCGAGCCATCCAAGTTAGCAATCCAATTTGTGAGGTTTTGGACAAGAAATGCCTCTATTTGGTGCAAAACTGAGTTAGAATGAGGGAACCATGAAGCTGGAACTTTTATGGAGGATATGGCACTGTTTAGAGGACATGTGGCAAGAATCTGGAGGTCCCCAGAAAAACTGGTCGGCCAGCTAGTTTTTCTAGTCAGCCAGCCAGTTTTTCTGGTCGGCCAGCCACATTTTCTGGTCTGCAGACCAAAAAAGTGGTCGGCAGGCCCTTTTAGTGGTCGGCCATGAGCAGAAAGTGGTCTGCAGCCACCCTTTTGTCTCCGAAAGGGAGTCTCTAGCCTTCCTATGTGCTGAGAGTGCTGAAGATCTGAGTTTACTGCTGTTTCGGATGCATTTTGTCACTTTGTTCATCTAAAATGCATTTGCTTATCGAGTTGTTAAGTTTTTCTTATCGAGTTGTTACTTTTGATTATCGAGTTGTTGCTCTTTGTTTATCGAGTTGTTGCTCTTTGCTTATCAAGTTGTTGCTCATCTGTTTATCGAGTTGTTAATTCATTTACCGAAGTGTTTTTGAGTTAAGTTGTTTAGTTTATTACGTTGGTTCACTACCTGACTTGGCAATACACGATATTCAATTTCCATTCACTTTCATTTTTGAGCAAAATGATGCGATGTGATGCTCAGAATACAAATGCAACACTTTTTGAACAAAAAGCTGTTTTCATTCCATCATGTTTTTTGTTTACAACATTTTACAACAGGGTACAAGTTTTAAAGAAAATAAAACTGCCTAACGCTATTCAATGTGCTACAACTACTAGTAAAAAGAAAATAAAGCATAACATCTGCATCCGTGTCATCTGACTCAAGATTGAGAGGCTCTTTTCGTCCTCTTCGGCTGAGCAGCCTCTGCACCACCGGCACCACCGTCTGAATCGGAGCCGCCATCCTCGGAATCCTCCTCGGCGTCGCCTCTGCCCTCAGAACCGGAACCAGAGTCATCATCTCTGCCTGCGGATGTCTCCGACTGAGGATGAGCTGACTCCTCCTCCTCACTGGACTCGTCATCCTATTTGGCAGGTGCTCTATGTCTCCCTCGGCCGTGAGTCGAGGCCCCTCTCCCAGCTGCTCGAGAAGGCTTAGATGGCCCGACCTGTAGCGGTGTGACCTGAAAAGGGAGTTTGAATACATCAACCAGAGTATGTATATCAGATGTAGATGCAAGTATGGTGCATGGAATTAGAGATGGCAATCGGAACCCGGCTCGACGGGGACCCGATCCCCCAACCCCGAATTGAGCGGTTATTCCCCGAAAAATATCCCCAACGGGCCGGGGATGGTATTAAAAATTAAATCCTCGATGATATTTGGGCTGAGGATGGGGATACATGTTTCAGCCCCCACCCCGGCCCCGATCCCCGACCCGGTTGCCCTCGACGTGAAATGACTCTTTTGCCCCTGCTTATATATAACATGTGTGTGTGTGTAGGGTTTTGTTTGAACACACACATACACGTAACACAAACACAACACAGACTCTGTCTCTCGCGTTCTCTCACTCTCTCCATCTTCTCTCTCAGTTTCTCTCTTCCCTCACTCTCTTCAGTAGATCGAGCAACAGCGGTAACGAAGGGACAGTCGGCGTCAGAGGCGATCGACGTCGGAGGGGAGCAGTCGCAGCCTCCGATCGTGTACAAGGGGAAGCAGTCGGCGTCGGAGGTAGATCTCAGATCTCAGATCTGTTTGTGACACAGATCTCTCTCTCTCTCTCTCTCTCTCTCACTCTCTCTGTGACACAGATCTCAGATCTGTTTGTGTATTTGTCCATTTTTTTATTTTTTAGTTTATAATCTGTTGATGTTTTTGTTGATATGTTGATGTTGATGTTGATGATTCGGTTGATGATGTTGTTGATGATGATGATGATGATGATGATTCTATTGTTGTTGTTGTTGTTGATGATGGTAGTATTGAAACAGATTTGGGGGGGCGAGGAATTTTCGAGGTCGGGGAAACCCGATCCTTGTTAGGGGGGCGGGGATAGGAAGGGTGGTAGGTTCCCCGTCGGGGATTGGGGCCGGGGTCGGGGAGATTTTCACAATCGGGGATTGAGGATGGGGAGTGTGATCCCCAGCCCCGCCCCGCCCCGTTGTTATTCCTACATGGAATGTGTGCATGCAGATATAGTATGTGAATGTGATATGTTAGATGTGCTCTACACATGCAATGAATCAGCATAGTGAAATGTTCAATGTTGGTATGCCATCAGAAGTATGGTAAATACAAGGAAATTGAAAAGTACCGGAATGCCGGAGGCGTACAGCAACGTCACCCTCCGCAGGACCATGCTCTCGAGTGAGGCCACCACCCCGAGCAACGCCTCAGCATATTCTCTGGGAGGCTGCAAATACAAGTTCAAGTCATCAGTGAATGAATGAATGTCTAAATATCTGAATGATAAATGAAACCTGTGGAGCATACCGGCGGTGAGTTAAGGTCACTGACATATCAATGATCAGGTAATGGAGGCTCCAGTGGAATCTGGTAAGACGTCCCGTACTGCTAGCCTGTCAACTCAGTCGGAAGATCTGGCCATCCAGTATATTACCTAGCAGGGGGCATCCCCCTGGTCCTACCCTTCGATGCGTTGGCCCCGCTAGTCGAAGGAATGTTTACAGCTTGGGCGCGGCTCGAGGAAGGCATATCAGTAGCTCTCCTCGTGGGGGTACGGACACCTGTCAATGGAGGCATCAGGTATGTATGGCGATATGTCGCGTACTCCCCCTCTTCCAGGAAAAACTGCGTTAACACCCAACATAAGGTCGTCAACCTCTTGGGAAGTGAGGCTCTCTATAGATCGCATGTCCAATGGAGGCGATGAGGGGATCTCCTGAGCAAGATTACCCATCATCTGACGCATGAAGCGATCCCCGAGAAACCAGGCTCTGCTGACTGGTCCCTCAAACAAAACCCTATATCGGGAGGTGCCCCATGCCCCAGCAAACTGGAGCCGAGAATACCCTGGCATGGCTATCTAAGGCTGCCAAGTAATCTATGGATAGCAAGTGCATAAACTGATTAAATGTCATAGATATGCAAGATGAATCAAAAGTTGAAAGCATGAAGAACTGAGAGTTCTGGTTTACCTCCGTCGCCCGTATGGTGTCAAAGAACTGCCGGTGATATAGCAATGTCTCTCGGGGCCTGGGCTAGCATTGACCCTCAAATCTGCGTGAATATGGTATATCTAGAGGTGCCTCAACCTCCGGCTCAGGGGCGAGTGTCGGGAAATGGGCGAAAACCCATAGCTGTGAAAGACAAGATAGTGGCTGTCAGAATACAGAATATACAGAAAATGCAGAATGCTGAGTGCGGAATGCAGAGTACAGAATATAATGAGTGCAATGTGTACAGTGTACAAATAATGAAAAGCAGAAATGTAAACCAATAGGGCATAATGTACCTCCCAGGCTCTCCAGTAGCCGCCTACTATGTTCCCCCGCCCCTGGGAGGTCGCGCCCATGTAGCAATAAAGGGTAGCGAGGCCAGCGCCGCCCTAGTCAAAATGCCAGACCTATGATAGGTCTACTAGAGCGCTGAGAAGATAGAGCCCGACCGTGTTCCCCCTGTCAGAGAACAGTGTGGTCCCGAGTAGGAACATCAGAAAGCCCCGGGCATACTGCTGTGTGGCCTCAAAAGTCTCGGGTGTAGTCTTCCTGTACTACTCGGCAAACCAGGTGTACCTGACCCTACCTGATGATCTGTTGATCGGCGGATGGGCTCCGAGCAGATACGTCCAAGCCGCCTCCCACTCACCCATATCGGTATCGTATGGGATCAGTCGGCCAGCCACGTCGAGGCCTGTTAACATCAAGAAGTCATACGGGGTCATCGTCATGTCCCCGGCAGCAGAGAAATGGAAGGAGTTGGTGGTGTCCCACCATCTTTCTACAAGTGTACCCAAAAGGGTCCTGCTCGCCAGATGACGCGACAATCCCATGCAAAATTGGCCAAACCCCGCCTCATTTACGATATGTCAGACAGCGTCTGGAAGCTCCATATACCACTCCCTCATGATGATCGATCCGTAACCCCGTGTGAAACGGGAAAATACCTGCGTTCAGAATGAACAGATGTATTCAGTTGCAGAATGAGCAGTATACTGTGCTATGAGCTGTGTGTTCAGAATGAACAGTGTACTGTGCTATGAGCTGTGTGTTCAAAATGAGCGGTGTACTATGCTATGAGTTGTGTGTGTTCAGAATGAGTAGTGTACTGTGTTATGAGCTGTGTGTTTAGAATGAACAGTGTACTGCGCTATGAGTTGTGTGTTCAAAATGAGCAGTGTACTGTGTTACGAGCTGTGTGTTCAGAACCAACAGAATGCTGTGTTGTGAGTTGTGTGCCCAATAAAAAGAATGCTGTGTTTTGAGCTGCGTGCCCAATGAACAGAGTGTTGTGTTATGAGCTGTGTGTTCAGAATTAACCGAATACTGTGTTGTGAGTTGTGTGCCCAATGAACAGAGTGTTGTGTTATGAGTTGTGTGCCAAATGAACGGAATATTGTGTTTTGAGCTGTATGCCCAATGAACAAAGTATTGTGTTTTGGGCTGTGTGCCAAGTGAATAGTATGCTGTGTTGTGAGCTATGTGCTGAGTGAGCAGAGTATTATGTATGAGCTATGTTCAGAATGAGCAAAATGCTGTGTGTAAGTTGTGTTCAGAATGAACAAAGTGCTGTGTATGTAAATGTGTTCAGAACGAGCAGGTAAAATACATAGCGAAAGCATGAAATGTGCAAGAAATACAAGATACATCGCAGAAAATGTAAAAGTGAAGTACGCACCTTGTGCGCCTGATGAGATAAGTGGGACTCAGGTGCCCGTAACAGCAAGTCTGCCGGCGCTCGCTGCGCAAAATCGGTGAAATGATGGAAGGTGCTGGGAGGTAGTATGTGCTCTTGTGGGTGGTACCTTTCCGGGTCGAATGGCCGAATCATCGGAGGCAGTGGCATAATGTCGGGCTCGTCCTCTACTCGTGGAAAACCTCCGCCGTGTGGAATATCGTCAGCCATCTGAAAAAAGGTGCAAAAATGAGCATAATGAGCCAAAATTGTAAAAAGTCAACAAAAGTTAACTCTCGCGAAGAGAAAAAGTCAACAAAAGTCAACACTCGGGAAAAGGTGCTAAATTTCGAGAGAAACATACCTCAAGTGGTGAAAATGGAGAAAGAAACCCCGAAAACAAATTCTGATCGGTTCAAAATGAAGAGAATCGAAAGTGTTCGCGAAACAACTTCGCGTGGGGCGTTGGAAAACGCGTGAAAAGCCCAGATCTAAGAGGGAAAAGGGTCTAGGAAGGAAGGGGAGTCAATTTCGGCACTAAAGGTGTGAATGAAATGTGTTTTGGAGGTGTACACTTATAGAACTGAGGCTAAAAGACCAAACTGCCCCGAAGTTGTGTAAACTGGTCGGCCAGCTAGTTTTTCTGGTCGGCCGACCACTTAAGTGGTCTTCAACTAGTCGGCCAGCTAGCTAGGAGGTCGGCCACCCCTCCTGGATGGTCTCCAGGGCCCCATTGTCCTCCCTGTGTGTTTTTGAGATGATTGGAGTCCTCGGCCCTCGCGAAAGTGCAAGAAAGGTACACTTTTCGGTTCAAAATATTCTCGCCAGAACTTCAATTCAAGTCTTCGATGCATGGCTCATCGTTACTCATCAAGAGTATGGTGTATTCTTTTAGTGCATTGTGACCCCTCCGAGAGGTAAATCGGAGGTTACGATTGAATTGCTCTCGTTAAGGCTAGTATTTCCTTATTCGGCATTTTGTTTCAAACATGCTTTTAAAGTTACACTAAAAATGCATTGTTATGCACATCATTCGTCACATTGTTATGCACATCATTTCTCTCGCATTGTTATGCACACCATTCGTTGCGTTGTTACGCATATTTCTCTTGCTTTGTCATGCACTTTTCTTGCGTTGTCGCGCACATCTCACTTGCATTGTTGTGCACTCTACTTGCGTTGTCGCGCACGTTTTGCTTACATTGTTATACACACTTTATTTGCGTTGTTACGCACGTTACTTGCATTGTTATGCACCCTCTTTAACTTGCGTTGTCACGCACGTTACTTGCATTGTTATGCACAAATATCTCGCATTGTTATGCTCGTTACTTGCATTGTTATGCACATCTATCTTGCGTTGTCACGCACGTTACTCGCATTGTTATGCATATCTACCTTGCGTTGTCACGCACATTACTCGCATTGTCATGCACACTTTACTTGCGTTGTCACGCACGTTACTCACATTGTTATGCACATCTATCTTGCGTTGTCACGCACGTTACTCGCATTGTTATGCACATCTATCTTGCATTGTCACGCACGTTACTTGCATTGTTATGCACAAATATCTCGCATTGTTATGCTCGTTACTTGCATTGTTATGCATACTTTACTTGCGTTGTCACGCACGTTACCTGCATTATTATGCACACTTTACTTGCGTTGTCACGTACGTTGCTTGCATTGTTATGCACCTCTTCACTTGCGTTGTCACGCACTTTTCAATTGCATTGTTATGCACCTGTTCACCTGCATTGTTATGCATGTTCGACCTGCATTGTTATGCGCCCGTTTCGCTTGCATTGTCATGCAACCTTTTCACTTGCATTGTTATGCGCATTCTACTTACATGTGTTTCAACTATATTGTATCTGTCAAAGTTTCTTTTTGTGCAGGCACGATATTGTATGTACGGTTCATTTGAAGCTGGCACACCCAAACATTGTTGTACGTGCAGTTCAGTCAAAGGAACTCCGGGTGAGATTAGTCCTCTTTGCATGATCATAAGTTATGTTCGGTTTTGTGCATGTCATTTGCATCCTGCCCATGCCTGCGAGCGCATCTCTTTATTATCTTGCCTGTATGTCTGAGTCTTCGGCCTTGTCAAAAATGGGTCGTCTCTGGGCTTTGACATTCACTACCGTCACTTCTTGACTTCTGAGTTCTGTCAAAGAGAGGCAACTGTAGACACCCAATTTTTGACCGACCTTAAGACTCAGACGTCATCGTTTGAGCGCTCGATGATTGCGCATGTTTGTACTCATTTCGAGTTTTCAAAATTTTCGGCTGAGTGCCTTGCCTCCGAGCCTCTGAACTCTTTGTGTTTTGGCTCGATTTATGGACCAAGCCTTGTTGACCTTGCCTGGAGGGACACAGAAGTCTTGGAGACTACTTTTTGTGGTCGGAGACCACTTTTCCTTCTCGTAGGCTAGTTTCCGATTTCCGGAGTCTTCGGCCGCGCGCCTTGTCTCGAAACCGCTTACCGTTCTCTTTTTGGCCTGGTTTTCGAACCATGCCTTGTTGCCTTGGTCTAGAGGGGCACGGAGGTCTTGGAGACCACCTTTTTGTGGTCGAAGACGACTTTTGGTGCCCGTAGACTAGTTTTTGAGGCTTCTGGCTGCGCGCCTTGTTCCTCGGACTCTTGTCTTGCATCCTTTTTGGTTTATTTTTGGCACAAACCTTGTTTTCCTTGTTTGGAGGGTGGAATAAGGGTGGGAGACCAGTTTCTCTCCCCGTAGACTACTTTTCTTCCCGTTACCCAGTTTTCTGGTTGGCCAACTGGTCTTGGTGGTCTCCCACCATGCCACCACCTTGCTTTCTTGGTGGAGACCACCTTTCCCCCCTTGCCAACCACTTTGTCTCCTTGGAGACCACTTCCACTGGTCGGCCAACCAGTGTAAGTAGCTGGCCGACCACTTTAAGTGGTCGGCAGCTTTCCTGCAGATTTTGCAGAGTCTGTGGATGCCAGCTGTGCCAGTTGGAGGGCACAGACTGCATCCTCCACATGTATGGAGGGATTTAACCAAGATTCTAGCTTCTCCAAGATGCTTGAAGCTTAGAGTTCTATAAGAGGGAGGCTCTCCCTCCCTTCTCCAGGTTCAGAAAATTTCCTTTGAGCTATAGATATATCTCCCTCTCTATATTTCCCTCTCTCTCTATATTGGTGCCTTAAAGTGTGTTGTTTCTTCACTTTTGCACCACAACTCCTAGCCACACACCACCATCTCTGAGCTGAGATCCTTGAAGGTGGTATTTGGGTCATATAAGCTGGTTTTGGGCTGAAGAAGGTGCTGTTGTCGCAGTGCTTCAAGGGTAACCCCTTTTCCTCTTTTTAAGCTTTGTTTTGGTTACTCTTTTAGCCATCTTTGCATGCTTTGTTTGGCTTAGTGTTCAATTGTAAAAAGCTCTGTTTTCCAGTGTTTGACATGCTTGTTTAAGGCCTCTTTGGTGTTGGGGTGGTCCACCCCCTTTTTGTGCCTTATTTTGTATTGTTTTGAGCCATCTCTTTAAGCCTTTGAGATCACCTTCTCTTGGCCTTTTAACCACTGAAATCCAATGGATTTTCAGTGGTGGAAATGTGGTTTTGAGGCCTGAAATGAGACGGGGTGGTCCCCCCTCCTCTTGTCTTGTTTGTATGCATAGAGGGCCTATCAAATGAGCATGTTTTTACACTTCTTTGTGGTTTTGTTTAAGCTTGTTTTGGTGACTTTTGGGACCAGATATGACTCTGTTTTTGGCTGGTTTGGTTGTCTCTTGAGTGTTTCACACACTTGTAGTGTAATTCTACATTGCTAGCCTAACATGCTCTATACTTTGAACCATCATCCTAGCCCATTTTGACTACACTCCAGCATGATTTTGTCCATGTTTTGCCATACTTAAGCTCTGTTTTAAGTGCTTTAGGTCATGCATGCCTTGCTTTGTATAGCCTTAGTGCATTTTTGCTCACTAGCTTTGAGTTTCATGGTCCCTAAAATGGCTTACTTGAGTTGTTTGCATGCTTTGGCCTCATCTCTAACATGATTTCAGTGTGTGTAATATGGCCATACTCTCTCATGTTTCACTATTTCAATGCTTTTGGTGAGTTGTGCTTTATGCCTTAAAAGTGAGCCATTGTGTATGCATGTTTGCCTAAGCTCTTGAGCTCCATTTCAGCATGTTCTTGACCCTTAACTTGGCATGGTTAAGCTTTGTCCAGAGCTGGTTTAGTGGTTTAAGCTTAGTATTGCATGCTCATTGTGTATTGCTCTGAACTAGCCTTATGCTCTAAGCCTTCTAGCATGCCTCATTTGTGTTGTTTAGATGATTTGGCATCACTTAACACTTCATTTTAGAGCATGTAGCATTGCCATATTCTTATGCATGTCACTCTTCAATGTGTTTGAAAGTTGTGCCTTTATGCCTTACTTGCGAGCCATGAGTTGAATGTGCATTCCATGCTCTTTGTGCCTAGGTTTTGTTGAGTTTTGGCCACTGTTTTGGGCATGATTGAGGTCTGTCCATATTCGGTTTAAGTCCATTTTGCATGTTGTTGCATGCTTGTTGCATTGCATGTTGTTGCATGCTTGTTGCATTCCATGATATTTCCATGCTTGTCGCGTTGCATTGTGTGTGCATGCATTGTATTGTGTTTGGATAGGGAGTTAATCCAAACACGAGAAACGAGGGACGTTTCATACTTGAAGTGATGAAACGTGCCTCAATTCTCGATCGTCGACTCTCTTGATCATGCATGATAGAGTTTGAGGCTTTATGTGTTTTCTTTGTGCATTCATTCATATTGATTGTACAATCTTGGCTTCTCGGCCAATGTGTATTGCGATGCTCAGTTAGTGGCCCGAGAGTCAGGAACCACACTCTCTTGAGCTTGAGAAATGATAGGGAGAGTGGTTGTGCACACATACCTTGCTAATACACTGCCATGCCCCTTCTTGTTCTCTGTTGCAATAATATGGAAGTGTGCAAGATTTTCTGGTCGGCCAACCAGTAAAAGTGGCTGGCCGACCAGTTTTTCTGGTCTACAGCATACTTGGCTGGTCTTCAAGTGGTCTACACCACCATAAAGTGGTCGGCCATGTCCCTGGAGGTGCCCATGATGAAGTAGAAGCTATCTAGAGCTTTGTGCAAAGTTCTAAGATCAATTGCAAACAGAGGCAAGTTGGGGCATCGCGATGGATTTCCAAACGAGGCGACCGAGCATGCATGCACCCCTCACTCCGAGGGCCTCTTCTTAATGCTTTATTTAGCTGCTTCGCATAGTTAGCTAGTTTAATAGTTTTGTACTTAATTAGTTAATGCGTTTAGCCATTCATTTGTTTTGTAATAATTAGTTTAATTAGCTTAGATTAGCTAGTTCGCTTATTATTCGGACCCTCCGTCGAGAGGGCACAACTGTTGTAATAAGTGTACATGTGTCTGATGCATGTCTTCCAACCCCCATTTATTTCTTTCTTTTATTTACGAGCTTTCGATGTTTAGTCTTAGGTCATGTTTCAATTAGCATCCTTATGCTCGCATGTTTGTATCATTCATCTATCTTGCATGCACCGGGGTCGGCGCATCATACTAACTGCATTGTATTTCAATTCCAATTTGAATACATGTTATCAAGTTGCATTCACATGACATCTTAGAATAGCCGAGCCTGTCTTAGTTGCATTTTGCATGTGTTGCATTAGGCATCTTAACTTAGCTAGGATCATGCATTGATTACTAACTAGCTTCTTTTTGGCTCGGAGTACACTGTGAGTGTTTACGCTTTAGCATACTGCATGAGATGTGTATGTTGCCATGTTAGCATGCTTACCATGAGGCTAACTGCTTGAATGCATGTGGGTGAAGGTTGGATTGCTTGAATTGGAACAATTCATCGAAATGCGAGTTTTAAGCCCCACTTCAAGTGCCAAATCACCATGTTTTTCTAAACCCACTTGTAAGGCCCCTGAAATATGTATTTACTTTTAAGACCCTAATGTTGAATTATATTTATTTATTTATTATTATTTTTTTAGCCCCTCGTTTACTTGAATTAATTCAAATCTTGTCGGTTAGCATTACCTTTTTTTATTTTTTTATTTTATCGAAACAGGAATTTCCCTAATCGGATTAGGATCCCTAACCTAATTTAATTCTACATAAGTTACATGTATTTACTCCAAGCCCTCACTTTTTCTTTTAAATTCAAAACTTGCCCAAACTAGTATTTATACCTTGTACCTTGAAGTGCCATCAATCTTGTTATATATATATATATACATATACACCTAGAGGAGTGTGCCTAGAACCTAAAATGATTTAAATAATAACCCCCTCACACTTCCCCAAGAGAGGAGCCAATTTTCAAGAACCACCATCATGATGTTCTAGGAAAAAATACAACCTAGTGACCTAGACCTAGGTTGCAAATCTCAAAACTAGTTACCTTTCAACTAAAGATCAACTAATTGATGCCAAAACCTATGATTTATCACCTTAGTTACTCCTATCCCTTTTGACACCAACCAAAATTCTAGCTTTCCATCCAATTCCAACTAAAGGGCTTTTATGTCCTTTTACCCCAAATTGCCTATATATATACCACACCCTCCCTAGCTTGTAAACATACACACAACACACTCACTCACACACACATTTTTTGGTTAGAGAGAGAGAGGAGAGCAAGGAAGAGAAGTCTAGAGGAGGAGAGGAAAGAAGAAGAGAGTTTCTTGTGCAAAGCTAGAAAGTAAGCCACCAACACAACCTTCTCTTCATTCTCTTTTCTAATGCATGTTCTTTTTAAAGATTTTAAGTGATGTTTCAGATCTGTTATTATCATGTTCTTATGTTAAAAATATCAAGATTTGAGTATTGTTTCCATCTCTCTTGTGTTTTACCCATTTTGGCACAAAACCGTCTTCTTTTGTACCAATCTCTCAACTTTTCAAAGGCACTCTTTCAAACAGATTTTCTAAGTTAAACATGTAATAGTTAGCATATTTTCTTCACAAAAGGAATGAAACTTTCCCCTGGTGGAACCCCCTTTTTCATAAATCTTCTTAATTTGGGCATTCTACCTTAGAACCTGTTTTTGCAGCCAACTTTCAAAAATTCCAGAAAAATGTACAAAAATATTCTGAACCTCCATTTTATGTCAAAACCTTCCTTTAGAAGTTAGCTTTCAACTAAAATTGGTTTCATCGAAAAACATTGAGCGGTTTGCAAGAAAATCAAGTTTTCGTAACAGTCGACAGATCTGGGCAGATTCTGGACAGACCCTGGACAGCGCTGAAATATTTTCTAAATAACTTAGAATCTGGAAGAGCAACCCCAATTCCGAAAAATGTTCTAGAAACTAGATTGAATCCTCTACAAATCATAGGAAGGCCAAGCCCGATAAAGGATCTAAAATAGCTCTTTCATTTTAATCTTTATGCGATGCTAAATCTGGAAATTTTGTTAGGTATGGATGTTTTGTACCTTTGAGTTCATGAGATTGTTGTAGCTTATAATCATGTCTTGACCTGATAATATATGTGTTGTGGTTATGTTATTTACCTTTCTCATCTTAAGAATGCATGCTTATATGGATATTAATGTTTTATATGTTGAACTAACCTTGTTTTAAAACACTTAATCCAACGGGAAACCTAATTGGGTGGGTATTGGGTTTTTCGAACATTTGAGTAATGAAAAGATGAGAATATGTGGTATATGGTATGTTGGGATGCGTTCCCTATTTAAAAGTTAAAGTCTTGCGCAAGTGGTTTTCGAACCCTTGAACGGAGCGGTTGTATTCGGACCCTAGGTGGTTTGGTGTAAGGAGGGATTCGGGCAAGGCCCTATTTTTTACCGTCTCTTTTGAGGCCCTGCAGTTGGCGCTACACGGTATATAACCGTTGGTAGGCATCCGAGGTTAGTTCTGCAACGAAGCAGCAAAGAGGGGACATACCGAATAATCCGCGTCCGATTCTTGTGGTTGGGAGGACGGAATCTCTTTGGGGGATTTCTAGTTACTGACATCTAACTTAACTATTTATTTATTTATTGATTTAATTATTGGAATATCATGCTTTACTACTTGATGTTATAATTGTGATTGTGTATTGGACTGGGAAAAATGGATGGGTGTGTGCGTGTGTTTACTGGGCATTCAAAGCTCACGGCGTATCATGCCAGGTGACGAAGAGGAATTCTTAGCTGGAGACGTCGAGCCCGAAACCTTCGAAGACTTTTGGCTATCCTAGAAAAATTAGAAGTTTCTTTTTGGATATTTTGTAAGACTCATATGAAGATTTAAGTTTTCTTTTGGGAATGTAATGTAATGAAACTATCTTCTGAATTAAGTATATTGTGGTTGTTATATATTTATATTATATGTGTGAACCTTGTTGTTGCTTATGAGACCTTGTGTCAATACCATTTAAGATCTGTCAAAAGGGTAGTGCGCTGCCTAAGAAAGCTGGACTTAGAAGGGAGGCTATTTGACTCCTCCGGCGATCTGGGATCTTACTTGGTTATTGACCATAGGACTCATTAGTGACTCTCTCTTGACTGCAACCAATAGTGTAGAATCGGGGCGTCACACAATTGAGGGTGGCAAAATCCACGACTTAGCCTACTTGCGAGTAGCAAACTTCAAACCATTTTCAAATAAACAAACATGAAATGTTTTTATTCCAACTTAGACGATCTAGTCTATACGTGTATACTGTGCGCATCACCTAGTAATTCTAGCTAATAAAACCGAAATAAGAGCACATGTGTTTTCAAAAACAACATATCATGTTAGTAAAGGCCGATCCTTTGATCGGGCGAGCGGGGTGCTCATTGCATGACCTTCCCCTCTCGTACCCAAGTTCTCGAGCCGAGGCAACATTGGTGATGACGGACACGTGGCCTTAGGCACGAGTTCGGGTTTCCTAAATTTTCCCAAAATAAAATATTTAGGTGGCGACTACGAAATCTGGCAAAGCAGTCCATGTTTGGCACTTCTTGATAAAAATCAGTTTTCCAAAACGATTTGCCGGATTTGGACTCTTTGGTGATTTATCAGTCTCACATTGCACTTTGTGAGATTAGATTCAGAACCGTGACATAAGTCCGAACTGTAGTAGCTAAGAACAACGATTCGTGTCCTCGCGCGCGGAGCGGAGTTCCGGGCGGTCTACACAAACGAGCCTTTAAGATCATGTTTGTTTGGCCTCTTAGAAGAAGGGATTGGATTAACAAACCGTGAGGCCCCATCAAAATCATGTTTGGTTATGTTAAAATATTGTTGGACTACTATTCCAATTAGACTACCATTCCCTTGGGACGGATTAGCATACCTGTAACGCCCTGAAATAAATGCCATAAATCCATTCAAGACCAAATGTAAATAATATTATGAATCAGAGTATAATATTCTTTCATTTCATGAGAGTTAATATTACAAAAGAGTTTAACTAAATAAATATCCTATAGACTTATATCTTTCCAAGACCATACTTGGTTACAACAAAAGCAGATATAAATCCAATACATATAAAGCCCCTAGCTTGAATCAAAACAATAACATAATACACAAAAAAGAAGCCTTTGCTCTAAATCCCTCCACGCTACTGTCTTGGCGGAAGCATTTCATTAGCACCTGAAAATGATTTTCCCAAGTAGGGTAAGCTAAAGCCTATTAGAAACAATCTAACACAATATATGAACCTTAACAAAGATATGAGTATGAGATGCATATCCAATTCCCGCGGGAAAATCATATATAACTCTTTTATAAAACCACGCTATGCCAAGCCTTACACCTCAATTCATTTTATCTAAATTCATTTTATCTCAATTTATGGCTCATTTACCATTTCATTCTAACCACCAAACTAAGGATACAACTCAGTGGTTCTCTACCCAACACAACATTATACACATAATTCCATTTTCCATTTTATAGATATTTCATTCGTGAGAATCGGCACCCATGTATGCACTCGGTTTTTAGGACTTTCACCCTGGATATATAGGCTAACTTAATTCAATGAAGTCCATCTCCTTTCTTCTTCCAAACATGGAGTACATCATCTTTCTTCTCCTAAACATCATACATTTACAATGTATCAAAGACATAGTCATATTCAATGACAACGGTTGAGAGATTAGTTTCAATTTACCTAATCCTCATGCAATTTCTACAACAATCATAGCTATCCTCCATCGATAGCCCAAAACAGATATTTCTAAACAGATATATAATCTCCAAGACAGATAAATTATTCAAATTTTCATAGGTGAGTGGTAATATATATCCAACTCCACCATTTATATAAACATCCATCCAATTTCATATTCTCAATACCATTTTCATTTATTTATACAAAATAACTATTTGAAACATCTTAGGACAAAACTCTATTTTCTTCCAAAATCCACTCCGGGTATCAAAAACAACAAATCTATCACAACACAACCTCACATCTACTCCCATAACCATTTTTTTTTATACATACATTTGAAAACTCCTTTTTTGATTTTAAACCGAAACTCTAGGTTTGTTTAAAATCATCCAAAGTTTCAATAAACTTTACACATCAACAAATAACTAAGTCAAAACTCATAAAAGAGTGTAAAAGGTCCCCACCTCGAAGCTAGAGATCAAGGTGAAAGGAGAGAAACCTCAAATGAACCGAAACCCACTTTTGTTCGGATGAAAAAAAAGCCCATAGTGTGCTCTACCTTTTTAACAAAGGCACACGGGTAGAGAAACCATTAGATCTAGATGAGAATGTAAAGAGAAGGTAGGTTTTAGAGAGAGAGGGTCTCAACTTTAGGGTTTTGGGAGAAAAGATATGAAAAAGTGATGTAAAAAGTCACTTTCACGAACTAATATACACACAGTCCGCTTGAACGCAAGAAGTGACGTTTGAGCGTTAGACACAATAAGTTGTTCCGCTCGAGCGTAGAATGCACACTCCTAATAGTTTTGTAAACAATAGACCAACGCTCGAAACAAGAAAGGCCGCTCGAGCTGAGGCTGCTCGAGCGCATAAAGCACCGCTCTAGCATAGAATACACTCTCCCAATAGTTTTGCAGACCTACAAAAGTATTGAGAGTTCACAAAGCCCGCTCGAGCGCAAAAAGTGCCGCTCGAGCAGAGAAGTAAAATTATAGGCAACAAAAGATTAAAAACCAAGCAACTAACCTATTCCAAACACAATCACTACAACCCAAAAGCCAAACTCAAGGAGGGAAAAGAGAAATAAGGCAAGAGCAACAATACAAAATCATGAAACCTGAGTCCAGAATACAAAAAGGGTCGGGTCAAAACCGGAATCGCTATAATCTCCCCCTTAAAGAATTTCGTCCCCGAAATTATAGATCAACTTTAAAACTATATTTAAACCAATCACAACAATGATAATCGATCAATTCCATCACTATAACCCATTCTCCGGTCATCCATTCTCATTAACTCGATACACAAGTTCAACATTGAAAATATTATTCACATTTCTCCAAAACATATACAATGTTTATATTAAACTCATGTTTCCAAAACATATATAACATATACAATGTTTCCATATTCTCAAAATATATACAATGTTTTCCTATTTCATTAACATAATCAAAATTTCAATACATGCTCAAACATCAATAAATAAGTTTGGATACTTCTCACGGACTTCCAACTCACGTTTCCAAGTTGCTTCTTCAACTCCGTGGTATTTCCACAATACTTTAACCAAGGGAATCGTCTTGCCTCGCAAGACTTGGTCCTGAGTATCCAAGACTCTTACCGGTCTCTCCTCATATGAGGCAACCTCATCTACCTCTAAGTCGGTCCAATCCAACACATGTGATGAACCCGGCTCATACTTTCGAAGCATGGCGGCAAAGCCAAACGATAAGCTACCTCTCTAATCCGTTCAAGGATCTCAAAAGGCCCAATGAATCTAGGGGACAACTTCCCATTCTTTCCAAACCTCATCAAACCTCTCCTAGGTGATATCTTCAAGAATACATGGTTTCCCACCTCAAAAGACAAGGGTCTCCTCCTACAGTCGGCATTTCTAGCGACTCTGGGCAGTGGCTAATCTCTTACGAATAAGTGGAACTTTCTCTATCGTTTCCCAGACTAACTCTGGACCCAACATAGGTGCATCACCTACCTTGGTCCAACACACAGGGGATCTACATGGTCGATCGTACAAGGCCTCAAATGGTGACATGCTAATACTCAATTGGAAGCTATTGTTATAGGCAAACTCCACTAAAGGCAAGTGTCTCTCCCATGACCCCTTAAAGTCAAGAACACAATCTCGAAGCATATCCTTAAGGAATTGAATAGTACGCTCGAACAGCCCACCAGTCTGAGGATAATACGTAGTACTAAAAGTCAATCTTGTGTCCAAGGCACTCTGTAGACTTTGCCATAACTAAGCCGTAAAATGCGGATCTCTATCTGAGATAATCGTCATAGGGACCTCATGCAACCTCACTATGTCCCTAACATAAAGGTCAGCAAGATAATCTACCGAGTCACACACGCACATAGGTATAAAGTGCACCGACTTGGTCAACCAGTTAACTACCACCCAAATTGCATCACTACCCCGTTGAGTCCTCGGAAGGCCCACAACAAAATCCATCACTTCCACTCGGCTATAGGCAAGGGTTGTAACAAACCTGCTGGCCTCTGATGTTCGGCCTTCACTTGTTGACAAGTAAGGCACCTTGACACAAACACAACCATCCTTCTTCATCTCCCTCCACCAAAACTGGTGACAAAGGTCATGATACATCTTTGTGACTCCTGGATGCACTGTAAGGCGTGAATAGCGAAACTCTCGGAGTACTTCCTCTTGGCAAGACTCCAACACGAAAAGGCGGTCAAGGTATCTAACACTCGAGTCGGGGTACATGTTCAAGTCTCTTTCTACCTTCCCACTGAAGATTTTCTCCCGGAGTGATTCTACCTCAAGGTCACTCTTTTGTGCTTCTATCATTCGGTTCACAAGTGTAGGTTGCGCAACTGCCGAAAACAAGGCTGCAGACTCAACAGACTCGCCAAGATGCAAGTCAAACTCACTAAGAGCACCCAACATTTCTCATCCCCGGATGGCAATACAAGCTATACTGCTAATAGATTTCCTACTCAAGGCGTCGGCTACAACGTTGGCCTTCCCCGGATGATAATGTAACTCAAAGTCATAATCCTCTATGAACTCCATCCACCTCCTCTGCCTCAGATTCAAGTATTTATGTGTAAACAGATACTTCAAACTCTTGTGATCAAAAAACACTTCAAACTTCTCACCGTATAGATAATGTCTCCAAATCTTTAAGGCAAAGATCACCGCCGCTAATTCTAGGTCATGAGTAGGATAGTTCCTCTCATGTATTTTCAACTGCCTCGAGTCATAGGCTACTACATTCCCCTCTTGCATCAAGACACAACCCAAACATTCCTATGAAGCATCACAATACACCGAATAGCCCAAACCTCTCTCCAGAATAATCAATACGGGGGTAGTGGTAAGTCTAACCTTAAGCTCTTGAAATGCCTTCTCACAAGTCTCATTCCATACAAATTTGATCCATTTTCTTGTCAATCTAGTCAACTGTGAAGCTAATCTACAGAAATCCTTCATAAACCGCCGGTAATACCCAACCAACCCCAAGAAACTACGGATCTCAAAAGCATTTTTAGGTTGTCCCCAATCTTGCACTGCCTCTATCTTGGATGAATCTACAGTCACTCCTTCCCCAAATACCACATAGCCTAAGAACTTAACTTCCTTCAGCTAGAATTCACATTTCCCAAACTTAGCATACAGTTTATGGCCTCTATGTAACTCAACCACTACTTGCAAGTATTCCTCATGCTCCTGCTCAGAGGGTGAGTAAATCAAGATGTCGTCCACAAAGACGACTACAAAACGGTCTAGGAACTCACAGAAGATCTAGTTCATCAAATCCATAAACATAGTTGGTGCATTGGTTAGCCCAAAAGGCATTACTAGGAACTCATAATGGCCATACCGCATACAGAATGCCGTCTTCGGGATATCCTCCTCCCTTACTCTCAACTGGTGATAACCTGATCTTAGGTCTATCTTAGAGAAACAACAAGACCCCTTTAACTGATCAAACAAATCATCTATACGAGGCATTGGGTACTTGTTCTTCACTGTTACTCGGTTCAATTTCCGGTAATCTATACAAAGTCGCAACGCACCATCATTTTTTTTGGCAAAAAGAGCCAGTGCTCCCCAAGGTGAAGTACTAAGGCGAATAAAACCGTTATCTAACAATTCTTGGAGTTGAATCTTTAACTCACTCAACTCGACAAGTGCAAATCTATATGGTGCCATAGAAATTGGTGTCGTGCCATGTATTGAATCAATGGAGAACTTGATCTCTCGATGAAGTGGTAAACTAGTAAGATCCTCGGAAAAAACGTCCGGGTATTCACAAACCACCCTTGGCAACTCAACTCGGACTTCACCACACTCCCTACTCAAGAAGTTGGCAAGAAGGAACTAAGTTCACTCCGCCCACACGGATCATACACTGGTTATAAGACTCTATCAACCCGGTCCCCCAAGAAATAAAAACAATCACCGTTCAAGGTACACACAGTAACCCTTTGACAGTAACAATCTATGACAACCTGATAAGATGACAACCAGTCCATACCCAAAATAACATCAAAACTAGACATGTCAATCAACACAAAAGCAAAACGAAGTTGACAACTGGCAATCTCTATGTCACAACCCCGACACCCCTACTTCAAAACAATCTCACCACCAATAGGTGACTCTATACAGAGAGGAGATGTTAGCCGAGCTAACTCTAACTCCAACACCGATGCAAATGCAGATGAGAATGGGATGCACCCCGTATCAATCAACACATTAGCAACTAAATTACAAAACAAGAAGGTATCTCTCGCTGTTGAAAGAGCTGGTATAAGATCTGGCGCGGTAACAGCATACACACACCCTGTAGGTCTCTACTCAATCTACTCACCCCTCGGAGCATAAGCCTGATGCATTGACTGAGCCGAAGAGGCTTTCTAATTGGCCCTCAAGGCCTGTGCTGACTCTGTAGGCTAGTGGCTCTGTGTCTGTCTTGAACCAGACACACCAGGTGTACTGCCCAACTGAGGGCAAAACCTCTTCATGTGCCCTACCTGCCCACACTGATAACAAGTAAGCAGCTAGCCTCTCCCTTGACTCTAGCTCTAAGAACGAGCTGAAAACGATGCAGACCGCTGCCCTCATCCTCTCTGCAGGCTAGTTGGAGACTTGTGGCCTAACTGACCATATTTGAAACAAGTGATATCTCCCTAACGATCTCTCCTAGAAACGGAACTCGGTACTGGGAAAGTGGACCTCGACTGAGCTCCTTGGGACTGCTGTGGGTTAGAACCCCTCTGTCATTTACTATTCCCTAGAACATCTTGACTCCTTCTAGAGCCCCTCATCCTCTGTTCCTCCATCTGCATTACGGTCTCCAGATGAGCCGCCGCCTCCACAAGGCGTCCATAATCTCTAATCATTGACCTAGCCACTTTGAACATAAGCCCAGTCTTCAACCTCTTCTTGAACTCTAAACAACAGCGTTCCTCAATCGCCATGAGTTCCGGTGCAAACCTCGACAAGTTAGTAAATGTGGCCTCAAACTCGGCCACCGGAGTGTTCAACTGTACAAGCTTGGAGAACTGATCCCTCAATTTCTTCCTAAAAGTAGGAGGCAAAAACTTGTCCTGGAAGGCGCTGACGAAAGTCTCCCAAGTCACTCCAATGCGCCTACCCGCATACTTCCACCACTGACCCGCATTTCCCTTCAACTGGAAGGATGCCAAGGTCACTCTTAATTGGTCATCCTCAATGCCAAGCATCTCAAATGTTTTCACTATTTGCTCTAGCCACTCATCTGCTTTCAGTGGCTCCTTTGGATCACCCACAAACTCATTCGGATTTGACTGGAACTCTCGCTTCAAGAAAGACGGCCCTACCTCAGCTACTTCGGCCTGGACTTAATTCTCAGCTTTGAGGATGTCCATAGACTCCTACAATGCTCTGGTCATTTCACAGGCTAAGGCGCCCATGGCCTATTGACCAACTGGTTCGGCTACATTGGCCTGACCAACCCTATCATGACCTAAATCCCGTCCCTATAGGTTTAGCATTGTAACCGGCCAGTAATCCTAAGATTACCTACGGCCTCTGAAACAGATTAACAAAATTAGGGGGCAAGCGAAAGCAAATAAATAAATACATTGTCCATTAAGATGTGCTAACTTACATGAGACAGAAAACTTTAAACATTTACGTACATATATTAACAACATCATTACGCCAACCAAATGCGGATACAACAAAAGGGACTAGCCCTATATACAATATAAACAAAGACATTAACTTGGTCACAAAACATCTTGATCACATTGACTTTTAGGAACCTTCACGTGAGGCACGATGGTTGGCTTGACAAAACAGAAGTAAACAGAAGCCCTTAGGCCTGGTCCTGCACACACTCACTTATATATATATACAAACAGTGAGCTAAAGCCCAGTGAATAATGCAAATGTAAAGAGATTAGTGAATGAATTCTGAACATATCATATTCATAAAACAGATCATAACAGAATCAATTCTCATATCCAAACATGATAATGGTACATCCAATAGAACATATCACATCGTCATCCGACTAGAATAATCGGTTCCGGATACCGATTAAACACATCACCACTTGACAAGTGGCTAACGAGATCTCATAATCACATATATGTTATGGATGCCATAATAGATTTCAAATATAGGACATTCGTTCACGTGAACAATATCATTTCAGAAATCATAACTTATCAAATCATATTTAGAACATAATTCATATGAACATATCTTTACAATAATGTTACTCACAGTGGACTTCCAGAAACGGTCAATAAATCTTCGAACGTTGACCTACAAACACAAAAGTACATAACACGAACACATCTTATCATTACACATGCACCCGATCAATACCGCTTAGCTTTCTTTACATGGGTTTCTAATTCAGTCCATCACTCAAAACTTATACGCGTAAATCACATTCTCGAATTTCGGATTTGTCTCATATTTTCTAATTCAATTACTCATGTCATTTCTTAGCTTATTACACTTTAATGACTCATACTTCATGCCTAAATATGCTTAGAAAAGGATGGGAACAAAAATATGAACACAGAATGTTTGTCAAAAATATGCTGAATTTGGCCTGGCCGCTGGAGCGCACCTTTGGTCACTCGAGCGAACTGCTCTACTTGCAAAAGTACTGGATGGGTGAAAATACGCTCGAGCCACAACTCTTATGCTCGAGCAGTCAGACAAAAGACAAAGGGTTTGCTCGAGCCACCAAGTGGTCGCTCGAGCAGTCTGTAAGAGACTGCAAAACTACTGGAAACTCGAAATGTTTGCTCAAGCGACAAGTCCTTCGCTCGAGAGACCTGCAAAAATGCTATGCAAATTCAAAGGCAAAACTCATTCACGGCTTATCCTTAAAGCTTGAAAACGCATCCAAAAACATGATCTTTTACGAACCCTTTGCTCAAAACTCATGAATTTAACCAAAATTGGGCTCAAAACTCCCATGTATACAAGTTTATAAACCTTTTTCTTAAATCCCATGTTTTTAACAAACTTGAGCTCAAAAGCCCCATGCATGACTAAATCTCTTTTTCAAAACATGAAATCAAGGTTCAAAACATGATAATTCAAACATGCATGTACCAATCAACTCACAATAACACCTTGAATACTCAAACTCAAACTCAACATGGTAAAACTCTTCATATTTATACATGCAAGTAGAAATTCTTTCCAAATTCCTTTTCTTAGCTTTCCAAATCATGAAGATTAATTTCAAAACAACTCAGTTCTTAAATACATGGGTAAATTAGTTTCAAAAATCAACTTAAACAACATATTCATGATCAAAAGTGATGTATCATGACAAAACTATACATGCATATATGGTTTCTTCATCTTCTTGGCTTCCTTAAACTAAAAGCATGCAATTAGATTCTCACCAAAGGTCTTGAATTAGCTAGATTCTGCACTATATTGATGAACTCTAGCAAATTCTTCAACTTCTACCTTAAATCTATACTTTCTCTCTCTAAAATGTATAAACTTAGATTTTGGGAGCTCAAAATGATGAAGAGAAGAGCTCAAATGAGCTCATGGTTCATATATATATAGTTATGAAATATGAATAAATTAATGAAAACATTGGACCAATTAAATACAACTTAATTTACTAAACTGAATCAGTTTTTAATTAAACTTACCAAAGTGTTCTAAATATTCCAAATAACATATCCATGTAACCAACTTCGGTTTCGAATGCCGATAAGGCTTTCAACTTTCAGATCAAAGCAGAATTCCAGACTAATATTTCTATGAGTAACAGATAAAAAGCCAAATAGCATATAAAATACACAATAGACACATAATTTACTTTAATTAGTTAATTAACAGTCTTAATTACGGATTAGTAATTAATTACAGATCAGGATTGTTACAAACCCTTTCTTCCTGCGCCGGAATTTCATCCGATAAAGGCACCTCATGCCTTCTAGGCCTACCACGCCTACCACCACCACATCCACGTCTACGTCCTGACATCCTAATGAAGGTAACAAAAGAGATTAGCACATTTACAAATGTGCCGAAACTAACTCACTCGCGTCCTAATGCAATGGACAACAGTAATTCACTCCACATAAGCACGTTGTCACATAAACACATACGAATTTCCCTCCTAGATAATGATCGTCTCGCGGCGTTGCTAGAGTTTCAATTAGAAAAAGCAGTGATCTAGTGCTCTTCTAACAAGACTTCTAGAAACCCAATCAATATCTTAGGAACTAAATGCCATACCCATATAATCACATAAGCATGTTATCACCTAGTATACCATACATACTAATGTCTCTATCAAGCGAGACAAACCCATTGTGGCAATAACCACTTCCTACATACCTAAGGTATTCAAACCTGGTACACTCTGATATCAAGTTGTAATGCCCCGAAATAAATGTCATAAATCCATTCAAAACCATATGTAAATAACATTATGAATCAGAGTATAATGTTCTTTCATTTCATAAGAGTTAATATTACAAAAGAGTTTAACTAAATAAATGCCCTATAGGCTTACATCTTTTCAAGACCATGCTTGGTTAAAACAAAAGCGGATACAAATCCAATACATGTAAAGGCCCTCGGCTTGAATCAAAACAATAACATAATATACAAAAGAGAAGCCTTTGCTCTAAATCCCTCTAAGCTACTGTCTTGGCGGAAGCATTTCATTAACACCTAAAAATGATTTTCCCAAATAGGGTGAGCTAAAGCCAGTAGAAACAATCTAACACAATATATGAACTTTAACAAAGATATGAGTATGAGATGCATATCCAATGCCTGTGGCAAAATCATTTATAACTCTTTTACAAAACCATGCTATGCTAAGCTTTACACCTCAATTCATTTTATCTATATTCATTTCATCTTAATTCATGGGTCATTCACCATTTCATTCTAACCACCAAACTACGGATACAACTCAGTGGTTCTCTACCCAACACAACATTATACACACAATTCTACTTGTCATTTTACAGATATTTCATCCGCAGAAATCGGCACCCATGTATACATGCGGTTTTCAGGACTTTTACCTTGAATATATAGGCCAACTTAATTCAATAGAGTCCATCTCCTTTCTTCTCCCAAACATGGAGTACATCCTCTTTCTTCTCCTAAACATCATACATTTACAATGTATCAAAGACATAGTCATATTCAACGACAACAGTTAAGAGATTAGTTTCAATTTACCTAATCCTCATGTAATCTTTACAACGATCATAACTATCCTCCACCGATAGCCCAAAATAGATATTTCTAAACAGATATACAATCTCCAAGATAGATAAATCATCCAAATTTCCATAGGTGAGTGGTAATATATATCTAACTCCACCATTTATATAAACATCTATCCAATTTCATATTCTCAATACCATTTTCATTTATTTATACAAAATAACTATTTGAGACATTTTAGGGCAAAACTCCATTTTCTTCCAAAATCCACTCCAGGTATCAAAATCAACAAATCTATCACAACACAACCTCACATCTACTCCCATAACAATTTTTTTTATACACACTTGAAAACCTCTCTTTTGATATTAAACCAAAACCCTAGGTTTATTCAAAATCATCCAATGTTTCAATATTCTTTACACATCAACAAATAACTAAGTTAAAACTCATAGAAGAGTGTAGAAAGTCCCTATCTCGAAGCTAGATATCATGGAGAAAGCAGAGAAACCTCAAATGAACCGAAACCCACTTTTGTTCAGATGAAAAAAGAGCCCATAGCGTGCTCTACCTTTTTAACAAAGGCATATGGGTAGAGAAACCACTAGATCTAGATGAAAATGTAAACAGAAGATAGGCTTTAGAGAGAAAGAGTCTCAACTTTAGGGTTTTTAGAGAAAAGATATGAAGAAGTGATGTAAAAAGTCATTTTCATAAACTGATATACGCACAATCTGCTTGAGCACAAGAAGTGACGCTCAAGCATCAGACACAATAAGTTGTTTTGCTCAAGAGCAAAAAGTAACGCTCGAGCGTAGAATTCACACTCCTAGTAGTTTTGCAAACAACAGACCAACACTCAAGTGCAAGAATGGCCGCTCGAGTTGAGCCCGCTTGTGCGCATAAAGCACCGCTCGAGTATAGAATACACTCTCCTAATAGTTTTGCAGACCTGCAAAAGTACTAAGAGTTTACAAAGCCCGCTCGAGCACAAGAAGTGCCGCTTGGGCGAAAAAGTAAAATTCTAGGCAACAAAAGGTTAAAAACCAAGCAACCAACCTGTTCCAAACACAACCACTACATCCCAAAAGCCAAACTCAATGAGAGAAAAGAGAAATAAGGCAAGAGCAACAATACAGAATCATGAAACTTGAGTCCAGAATACAAAAAGGGTCGGATCAAAACCGGAATCGCTATAATACCCATTATGAAGTTGGGATTGCTAATCCAATCCCCTTGGATTGTAAATAAAAGACTATTTTTAATATTATTATGTTTTAAATAGTTTATTGGTGAAAGAAATATTTAAATTTTTTAAGCACATGTTTAGATTGGAAAAAACTAAAAATATTAAGATTTAAATTGAAAAAATTTAAATATTCAGAATTTATTTTGTTGTAAAACTCAAACTCGAGATTTTTTTTTTTCTCCAAAAAAAATTGTATCTAACATTCTTAAACATGTGTTACACATTATTTTTATTTAAGAAAAATGTTTGAGACCTTAAGAAGTTTTCACTATTTGACCAACAATGATATGGCGAGATAAGTGTCAACTTTTGATTTATTACATACTCAATAATTTTTCCTTAATGATATAGGGCCCAACTCCCTTGTCACAATATTGTGAGTAAATTTATGAGCCTAAAATTATGGGTCTCTATTTGGTCCATACTCCCTCAACATAAGGCTCTATTTGATTACAAATAAAATTTGGTAGAAAGTGAAAGAAAATATATATATTTTTTCTTGCAAACATTTGATTGAGATGAAAATTTTATAAGAAAAAGATAGAAAATTTTAAAAATTTAGTTATACATAACACATTTAATTTTTCTTATATTTTTTTTACAAGAAATTAAAAATTAGTTACAATACTAATATTAGTTATACAAGAAAATTAATTTTCTTTTACTTTTCACATAAAAGTTATTTCTTTTTTCTTTTCTTTATTTTATACCTCTTTCATTCTAAACAAACTGAGCTTAAAAAAGGACTGACAAAGTTCGTCATTGATAAAATCCCACAATTTTTAATTTTAGTGGACAAAGTCTATATTTTACATATCTATAAGTTTTTAAGAGTAATTAACCCTCATAACTTTTCACACAAATATATATATATACACATAAGGTTAGGATTGTCTTAAATTCAAAATATGAACTTTACCATTATGTTTTGACTCATGGGATCTGTCATGAGTTTCGTTACAATGATTTAAATCGTTCATTTTGTAATGTCCTCTATGTATACTAGTAATTGGGCACGTGCGTTGCACATAGCACGTGATTTTTCATCAATTATTGGTATTGTAATCATACGTATCTATTAAATTGGTATGTGATATATATACAAAGTATGGATACTTATATAAGTAAATTGATCTATATTCAAAATACAACTAAGCAAAAATGAATACATACTCGACTGAAGAATTTAAATGATAAATGAGAAATTTTATAAATATAAACATTAATTTATAGTTAGATTGTTGAGATCACAATCTTATCTTAAATAATAAATAATAAACGAGTCATTTAAATATGTAGTGTTACACAAATCTTTTTATATCAATTTTCCACTTCAATTTTTCATAATATGTATGTACTAAAGTGAAGGTATGAAATTAATTGAACAATTACATAATTTTGTTTAATAGTTCATCTCATAATATAAAGAATAATTCTAGAAATCTCAAAAATTCTACCAACAATTCTACCAAATGTCTCACATGTGCGGGTCCCACACCCATGTGAGGCATTTGGTAGAACTTTTAGTAGAATTTTTGGGGTGTCTAGCATTTTTGTAATATAAATTCATTGAACCCACTATTACATTTATTTGCATATTATTGGTGTAAGAATGCATTAATATCAATATGTAATATATTTTTATACTTCAAGAGTTGTTGAGTTTCGGTTCATGTGCCATGAATGTCTTACATGATGAAAAATATTAACATTAATCATTAGCATATTTTCATTTATGTAGAAAATGTGGAATAGTTTTTTTTTTTTTTTTTAATTGAATGATATTGTACCTTAATATTTCAATCGATATAGAAATTTTATAATTGTTTTCACGATATTTATAGATCCATACTTATAAGTGTTTGCAAGGTCCTATGACAAAAATTGATCAAAATTTTTTATTTGATCTACTTACTTTCTGCATTATTGAGTTACCGCGATAATATTTGGGCGTCATTTGACTTTTTCCTTATAATTTGACTAAAATGTATGCATGATGTACATTTATTTTCTTGAACTTCACAATAGATAGAACAATTCCTACTTTAGCTTGTCTAACTTTGTTTGGAGAGCATGTTGAATAGATCTTTTGTAATTTTTATTTCACAATCTTCTTGTTTTTGTTCTTGCTCAGTATTATAACTCATTGTGATAAAAAAATTTTGAGGAGTGAGAGTTTGAGACAATATTATATTGTTATAAATTTCAAAATCTATTTTTTGTCAATAATGTGATTTTTTCTGCGAAGAAAAAAAAAGAGTACAATTATTGTCGTGATGGAAGTATGTTGCAAAGTCTTGATTTATTATTAAAAGTGTTCATTGTGGGCATTTGCTTGTACGGCATGTATGTATATATATATTGAACATAAGTTAATGGGAGAGCAATACACAATTCTGCAATTTTTTTCTAGTAAATATAACTATATTATAAAACGATATATGTTAGAAAATTAAGGCTCTATTTGGTAGAGCTTTGGAATGTCAGTTCCAGGCTTTGATTTGCACACCAAGTTTGTTTACAATTTTCAAAAATTAATTCCACACTCACTTTTGAAAACTCTGTCCAATGCAGGAAAATTTGGGCTAACTAGTCGTCCCACCAGATGTCCCACCGGTCGTCTGGCCTGTTGACCGGAACAATGAATTATTTTTATTTTTTATTTTTGCAGTTGACGCATGTTAATTTTTATATATTCAATAAAAAATATTTTTTGAATTTTTAAAATTTTTTTATGAGTTTTGAATAGAATTTTGAGTTGTGTGTTTGGTTATGAGTTATAAGTTTTTGTATTAAATATCGTATATCACATCAAAAATTCCCCATTCAATTCAAAACTCTTTTTAAAATTTATTCAGCAAACAAATTTTCCACACTCAAATCATAATTCCAAACCTCACAAACTCAAAATACAACTCTATTCTCAAGTCATATTTAGAAAACTCTACCAAACGCAACCTAAAGTATCCGATAATAATATAACGTTATTGTAACAAGCCCGCGGGGGACCTCGCTACAGCTCGGACTCGATTTTTGTGTCACGGTTCTTAATCTTGAACCAAAGAGTCCAAATCCGGCAAATCGTTTTGAGAAAACAGATTTTTGAAAGAAGTGCCAAAATGGACTGCTTTGCCAGATACAGAGTCGCCACCTAAATATTTTATTTCGGGAAATTTAGGAAACCCTGACTCGTTGCCTAAGGCCACGTGTCCGTCATCACCAAAATTGCCTCGGCTCGGGAACTTGGATACGATTGGGGAAGGTCACTTCGTGAGCACCCCCGCTCGCCCGATCAAAGATCGGCCTCTACTAACCATGATATCTAGTTTTGAAAACATTATGCGTTCTTATTCCGGTTATTAGCCTAGATTTACTCTGTGATGCGCACAACATACAAGTATAGACCGGGTCGCCTGAATTGGAACAAAACACTTCATGTTTGTTTTTGAAAGAGGTTTGCTACTCGCAAGTAGGCTTAAAATGCAGATTTTACCACCCTCGGGTGGGCTTAGAAAACATGTTTTTGCCACTATCTAGTGGGCTTTAAAACTCACAGTCAATGCATTGTTCCAATCCAAATAACCCAACCTTCACCCACAGGCATTCAAGCAGGTATATCACATAAGCAAATAGCCTCATGGTAAGCATGCTATTCATGGCAGTCACTCACACGCATGCAAGGATGCTAAAGCATAAAAACTTACCGAGTACTCCAAGCCAAAATAGAAGCTAATTAGAAATCCATGCGTGATCCTAATTATACAGAAATGCCTAATACAACACATGCAAAAATGCAACTATAGCAGGCTCGGCTATCCTAAACATGGCATATGAGATGCAACAGCTAACATGTATTCAACTTGGAATTGAAATACAAATGCATTTAGTATGATGCGCTGAGCCCGGTGCATGCAAGACAGATGAATGAATGCAAACATGTTATCATACTGTATGCTAATTGAAACATGCCCTAATCTAACCATCATAAGCAGGTAAATAAAAGGGAAGAAAGACGTGGGGTTGGAAGACATACATCACACTCACGCACACTTATTACAACATTGCCCTCGCGCAGAGGGTCCGAATAAATAATGTACAGTCCCGAATAAATTATTACAGTCCGAATAAATACAAAGTCTTGATTAATTATCAAATTAACTTAAGAAAGCAATAAACTAGCATGCAAGCTAGGGACTGTCTCGACTCTGCTCCGGATGATGGATGATGCATGTTTTGAGTTGCCTTGCGCGGAAATCCACTGCGATGCCCAGTTTGCCTCTGTTGCAATTGTTCTTGGAATGCGTGCCAGACTCCGGAAGGCTGCTGATTCTTGATTTGCTGCAACAGAGAGCAACAAAGGGGCATGGCAATGTATTTTCACATATGTATGCATGCCTCGATCCTCGTGCCACCAATCACGCATATCGATGCATGATGCCGAGAAGAGTCGATTTGCACGACTCAATATGGAATGAATGCACATGAAAACACAAAAAGACCAAGACTCCATCATGGATAATCCGGAGTGTCGGCGACTGGGAATTGAGACACGTTCCGTCACTCGGAGTACGAAACGTCCCTCGTTTCCCTTGCTCGGGCTAATTCCTATCCCAAACACAATGCAATATGCATGACATGCATGAATGCAACTAAGATACAACCTAACATGCACAATGCTATGAAATGGCATACACGATGCAAGAGGCAACATGGCATACACAATGCGCTAACATACAACCTAGCATACACAATGCTATGAAATGAAATGGCATACACAATGCATAATGGACTTACACCACACAAGTGGACCTCAGCCACACTCACATAGGAGGCCATTAGATGAAAATGAGACACTCGAGATGCGTGCACACGTGCACGCAAATCGAGGGACCGATCCTAAGGCACGAATGCCACTCTACCAAAGCATGACAAGGCATGGAACATGGCATCTAAACACATGAATTTCAGCACTGAAATGAGATGCAAAACAGCCCCGAAACATGGAATCATGGCACCCGATGCATGAAAATGAGACCCGAAATTCGAAACTAGGCACATGGAATGATCCATAGCTATACAAAGCATGCATTATTTAAACATGAAGTATGAAGACAGAATCAAGACAGTCCCAAAACAAGCATATTTCCAGTTTTAAGAAAGGCCAAAAGGTGAACACAAGTAGGGCTAAGCTAGCGTGCAAAATGGCCCCGAAAGAGAGATAAAGAAGCAAGTAACAGCTGCTAGCCCTAAATGACCAAGAGCCCTTAAAAAAAGTTGAAGAGGGGCTCAAAATGAGGCAACTCACAGTTTACATCAAGCCACTAAAATAAACACAAGTAGGCCTAAAATATCATGCAAGAAAAGGGCCAAAAGAGGGACAAAGAAGTAAGTGATGGCTGCTGGCCTCAAACAGAGGAGGGCCCTTCAACGATGTTGAAGAGGGGCCCAAAGCATGATATTTTACAGTTTATGAACAAGCCCAAAACAGTGCACAAGCAAGCTTAAAATACTATTCAAAATAAGGCCTAAAAAGAGGTTTAAACACAAAGAGTAAAAAGGAAACCTCAAACAACAAAAGACCCTTCATAAAACATGAAGAGGGGGTCAAAATAATGCTATTTACAGTTCGGACCAGAGCCCAAAAATACAAGCACAAGGGGCTAACAAATCATGCAAAAATGGGGCCAAAAGAGGGATACAAAGGAAAGTGACAAAAGGAAGCCCCAAACAGTGAAGATCCCCTTCAACAATGTTTAATAAGGGCTCAAAACAAGCAACTTCACAGTTTAAAACATGCCTCAAAACAGTTTACAAATAGGCCTAAAATACTATGCAAGAAAGAGGCATACAAGAGAGGTAAAGAGGCAAGTGCAAAAAGGAAGCTTCAAACAGAGAAATACCCTTAAACAAACATGAAAAAAAGCTCAAAATAATGCTATTTTCAGTTAGGGTCGGAGCCCGAAAATATGAGCAAGAATGACTTAGAAAGCATACAAAATAAGCTCAAAAAGAGGGAAAAAGTGGCCTCACCCTTGAAGACCAAACTCTAGCAGCCTCTTGGCTTGAGAAAAGGTGCCTCCTAAGCTCTGAGAAGATCCTCCAAGCTGATGGAATGGAGTGGTGGTGTGGTGCTAGGTGGTGGTGTAGAAATGGGTGTAGGATTTGAGGGTTTGAGGGTTGGAAAAGAGGGAGAGGAAGGTGTATGTATGCCAAGCTCTTAGGCAATTTTTGTAACCCCTAAACATAGCTGGGAGGGCTGTTTATATAGGCAAAAGAGGGGGAGAAAAGGGGGGGAAAATGGGGGGGAAACAATTCAAGTTTCCCCCCAAAAGGTTGGCCCCCCTGGATACAAAATCTGGGGGAAAAATGAGGGTATATTTGTAATGTACCAACAGTGAGGAGCAAGGCCGGCTGGTTTGCTAGGGTTTAGGTGGCCGGCCCGGCCCCTCCCATGGCCGGTCAGCCAAAGGGTCAAAAGGTTCAAGTGAGATTAGTGGTCGGCCATGCCAAAAAGCTGGCCTCCCATGTGTGCACAACACAAACCATGTGGTCAAAATCTGGAAAAAGTGAACCAGGAGAGAGAAAAGCCCATTTTTCAAAGGGGTCCAAAAGGTTCAAGTGCAATTACTGGCCGGCCATATGATATTGGTGGCCTCCCATGTGTCTACAACACAAATATGGGGTTTAGGTTTGAAGAAAATGGCCCAAGGGTGGTCAACATTGGCTTTTGAAGTGAGAAAAACGGGCGACGGAGGGCGACGAAGGAATAAAACTGGTTGTCAGAACAATTACTGGCCTTCCACCCTTCTATGACCTTCCTAACAATGAAACAGAGGTCCCCACCAAAAATGAACCAAAACCGATGCAAAATGAAGGTTCGGGGGCCAAAACGCGCAGCCCGAGGCCCCAAAAATTGACTGTTAGGCACCGGAAGTGGTGTTCGACCACGAAGTTGGTCTCTCGGACCACAGTGTCCCTCAAAGGGAGTAAATAAGATGCATGCCAAAAATCGGAGCAAACGGAGATGGTTAAGCAGTCCCGAACCGAGGCACACGGCCAACGGCTCCGAAAAACCGAAAACTGGGCTCCAAACGAGCAAAATGGCCTACGACCACAAAACGTAGCCTACGGCCACTGAGAGATGGTCTACGAGACCTCTCCTCCCTTCTGGAAGAGAAACAGAGAAAACTGAGCCTGGTTCGCAAACCGAGGCAAAGCATGAAAGAGTCCGGAAGTCCGGAGGCAAGGCTCGCAGCCGAGACTCTGAAACCTCTGAACGAGCACGATATGCAATATCACCGAGCGCTCAATCGGTGACGTCTGAGTCTTAAGGTCGGTAAAAAATGGGGTGTCTACAGTTATGGATTGGCAATGTATGAATACAGTAACATATATAACTTTACATTTATACATATATATATATATATTTATATATGTAGACATTGACATATATAAGATATCACATAAGTAATATGTGAAACCTTTTGCAATAATATCATACATGTAACAATGAGTAACAATGAGAAATTAATTATTCATAATTAAATAGTTGGTCATAATGTAAATGTTTAGTGTTACATTTTTCTTTTGGTTTTTTGGTGTGTATGCACTATTGGTTAATTAGATTATTAAATTCACATAAAATTGAAAGGAAATTGAGTAAAATTAGAGATTATGAAGAAAGATTTAAAAAAAAGAAAATTTTGAAGTGCTTGGTTTGGTTTGGTTTTGTTTGTTTTTTCAAACTTTTGTTTTGAATTTTTTGGTTTTCATGTTTTTATCTTTGATACTATTTTTTTTAATAACCATTTTATTTTCTTTTTAAATTCACTTAATTTAATAATATTTTTAATTTTTTAATTTTACTTTTAGATTTAGCTTCACTTAATCTAAATGCACAAAATATAATTTGTTGTGTATTCTTTTTTTTTTTTAAAATATTAATATTAAATAATAATAATAATAACAAAAAAAATATTATAATAAGAAAGAGTAGTTATTTTTTTGTTTTTCAATCATCATCAATGTAAAAAATAAGGAGATGAATTTTTTTTTTTTGATAAGAAGGAAGACGGTTTGTTTATATTTATATAGAACTCTTGGAAACAGATATATCACTTTTAAGTGTTCAACTCCAAAAATATAGAGATATTGGTATATAGGACTTAATGACTTTTAGAAAATATAGTAGATTTGAGAAGGTAAAATTGAGATTTAAAGGAAAGTAAAAAATATGGCAAACTTTTTATACTTATAAAATAGTAGTAGATTTTAGAAAATATAATAGATTTGAGAGAGTAAAATTGAGATTTAAACAAAAGTAGAAAGAGGGCTACTATTGTAACGCCCTAAAAAATATACATATAAACTCACATTCTTGACATGCATAGACATAAGAGAATAAATCATATTTCTATATATCAGAGTATTCATTACAAAAGTATCACATGTTGACAACAAAAGTAAATGCCCTACGAGCTTACAACTTTCCAAGTCAACACTTGGGTGCAACAAAAGAAGAGTTCTAATTCTTTATACAAAATAAGCCCGTGGCTTGAATTTACATGTAATACCAAAAAGAGAATAACAAAAGATCCTCCAGCCTCTAGCCTCCCAAGCTACGTCCTTGGATGTGGCATATCACCTGAACCTGAAAATGATGTCCCATATAGGGTGAGCCAAAGCCCAGTAGAGATATACTAAACCAATTATGAGCAATAACTAAAACATTAGCATTTGATAAATGGTTAACACTTATAAATCAACTTACAACACATTCCAATTCCATGACAATTTCATCTGTGTTTCATTCGACTTTCCTTTACTTATCCAATTTACATTCATAAACATGGCTCAATATCTAGCCAAACATTCAAATGAGACTACAACTCATATTAAGACACTTCTGTTATTCACAATTCACATGAGATTACAACTCATATTAAAACACTTCCATACTTCAATTATCTACGTTATACAAACGCAATCAAGATTTCAGGACTTTCACCCTGGACACTCCGGCCAACTTAGTTATCAATGAAGTCCATCCTCTATCTCCTCCCAAACAGGTTTGAGAGTGCATCTCCTATCTCCTCTCAAACTATGGAGTACATCCCCTATCTCCTCCCACACAATATACATATACAATGTATTTAAACACTTATCATATACAATGATCAATTAATACACATATTCGATGTATTATTCCAACTACCATATTCAATGAGATTAGTTTCAGTTTTCCCTAATCAACATACAGTGTCTACAACAATCAAGACTATCCTTCACCGATAGCCCAAAGCAGTTATCTCTAAACAGATAATGAATTTATCGAACAGATAAATAATCAACAATTTCATAAGTGGGTGATAAATTAATCCAACCACACCATTCAATCACAATTCCATCCAATCTCATGATTCCCAACCCAATTTCATATTTCCACATTTTCCCAAATTAATTATACAAATTAATTAATTAATTTCGATTAGGGCTTTAATCCCTCTATTCTCAAATGTTGCTCCCAAGGCCAAATCTCACTCATATAACAAGAACAACCCCAATTTCAAGTCTCTTATACAAATTTGACTCAAACATGGAAATACCCTTCTTTTATAAAATTACAAATCAAACTCCCAACTTTCCCAAAATTACCAAATAATACCATCTAATCAAAATGACTAAAATTTATGTCAAAACTCATAAGACGGAGTAGGGTATCCCTATCTCGAAATTAGAAGCCCAAAGGAGTAGTTGAAGAAAACTCAAAGTGCTCCAAATCCACAATTTTTCAGATTAAGGTGAAGCCCACACCACCCTCTATCTTTCTTACAAAGAGATTAGGGTAGAAACACTCTAGAAGAAGATGAAATCTTAGAGAGAGTGTATGTGTAGAGAGAGGAGCAGTCGGGGCTAGGGTTTGATCAAAGAAGATGATGAAAAAGTGAAGTGTAACCCGCTACTGCCAACTGATATATTCGAGTCTCGCTCGAGCGAAGGAATGGTCGCTCGAGCGACCAGACACAAAGAAACCTCACTCGAGCGCATAAAGCCTCGCTCGGGCCAACAATTCGAAGCTTTAGGTTTGCAACCCAGAAGCACGCTCGAGCGCAAGAATGCTCACTCGAGCGAAGAAACCCAAAACATACAGCTCGCTCGCTCGAGCGAAGGAAAGCTCGCTCGAGCCAAGAAATGCAATCTTCAGGTCCAAAACCAGACGCAGACACAAGCTCGACCGCAAGACTTCTCGCCCAAGCCACCAGACACAACACTCAACTCTCACTCGAGCGAAGGAACTAAAACATAGAGCTCGCTCGAGCGACAAAAGCCTCGCTCGAGCGAAGACACCAAAATCTGGGCTGCAACCATTTGTTTCAAAACACACCCAACCTGTTACAAACCTGCCCAATACACCCCAAAACTCAAATACAAGGAATTAAAGGATGAAAATACAACATATACAACAATCGACATCAACGGAACCGAGTCCGGAATACAATAACCAATGGAGGGAAAACCGGGATCGCTATAACTATTAGCACCCCATAAATTATTTTGGACACTCCAATTTTTAGCCTCTTTTTTTTATTACAATAATAACCTAAAATAAAATTATTACAAAAGACATCATTAATTTTAGGACACCCTATCTCACAATTAAACTTACACACCCACTACATCATGAATTAGGGTTTATGAGAGCACCCATCTCCATCACCACCCATCTATCTTTCCCAAATCCCACCTTCAAAACCTACCCGCCCTCAAAACCTTGAAAACCCTTTGACGGCAATATCCTCGCGGTAACAGTGGCAATTATTTGATCACCTACACTTCTCTGGCAATGACACTGAGTGGAAGTTTTTCTAGCAACTACAACTCCATAAGACGAAAGGAGTACAACAATAAAAGCTTAGAGGAGGTTCATAGCTTTGATGTTGTTCTTAGCTCAAAGGAGATTGGCCTTGTAAGGGTAAATTTCTTGAAAAAAATGACAAAAATAATAGAATCTATTTGTCATGTTTTCGGGATTGAACTTCCGAACATATGACCGAAATTCGGGAACACATGCCCGAACATTGTTTATTTGTTCAGGAACTGGTAACCGAATATTTATTATTTGTTCAGAAATAGGTAATTGAACATTATTCATAGATTCAGACCTGTTTTATTGAGAAAACTAAACCAATTATTGTAATTTTTTTTCTACAAGAGAAAAAATCATGAGAAAACTAAGAAATTATGTGTGTGTGTATGTGCATGTATATATATAGAGAGAGAGAGCATACCAACTGTGACAATGGGGGATAAGGCAGCAGAGACAGTAATCACATTACTTCTTCTTCTTCGTGGGCTTTGTTAGGGTTTTTTTGAAAGTGGAGTTTTTTTAGGGTGTAGGGGATGTGCATTCACTTGGTGAAATATTTTCACAAGGATAATTTTGGTATTATTTGGAGGGAAAATAAATTTTAAGGGTTTCAAAATGAGTGCTGCTATTAGCACCCTATAAATTATTTTGGACCCCTCAATTTTTAACTTTTTTTTTATTACAATAACAACCTTAAATAAAATTACTAAAATGGACATTATTAATTTTGGGACACCCCATCTCATAATTAAACTTACACATCCACTACATCATGAATTAGGGTTTATGAGAACACCTACCTCCATCACCACCCATCTATCTTCCCCAAATCCCACCTTTAAAACCTACCCATCTTCAAAACCTTGAAAACCGTTTGGTGGCAATATTCCGGCGGTAACAATGGCAAACATTTGACTGCCTACACTTCTCTGGCAATGACAATGAATAGAAGTTTTTCTAGTAACCTGTGTGTGTCAATTTCCGACCACACTGCCAAACAGGTACTCAGCTTGAGAACACCGACAGAATAGATTAAGCCCGAACAACCTGTCACAGAAAGATAAGATTCTGGCGGTGGTTCGTCCACCCGGGGAAACTCCGATGATCAAGTCAGTTATCTCTCAAAGATAGCAAAAGTGCTTAACTCACTATTCAGAATACAAAAAGTGTACCTTAGACCCACGAGGGTGCCTTTCTTTTATAGCCAACACTGACCTAATCCCAATAGAAGCCTAGCTTCAATGGACTCTGGCTCAATGCTAATCCTGGACTCCCAGTTAGATTGGGATAAACTCTCTAAGAGTCTTATCTTTATCCAAACTGAAGTCCTCTCTCATTCTAGGACTCTTGTCCCTTATCCGCTTATCCCGGATTCCAGTATCCTCACCGATAACCTCGGTCTATCCGAGATTATCTCGGCGTCATGACCAGAACACGTGGCACCTCGGTTGGTACTTCGATGCCACCTCGGCCACGTGTTGTCATTTAAAAATTATGTCCCCACAACTGCCCCCTAGGTTTTATTACCTCGGCATCCTGAAGTGATGAAACCTATATTGTTTCTCTCATTTAGCACATCGGCTAAGCTCGCTTTGTCCTTTATTACCGAGGTCATCATTCATCGGCTAAATACGACCAAGACTTGGTCTGTTTTCATCAATGCTCCAGAACCAATAACCAAGTTTGTTTAAGTTTCTCAGCCAAGATCGTCCCCCTAGCCGAGGTCCTGCTCCATTAAATTAAGAACTCCAAGAGTTTCAACACGCGTATGAGCTGTCACACACAGTATTTCAACCATTTTTTCCACGCGTCTTTCCCCTACTGAGCCGTGCCTGACACACTCCATTAAGTCGCATCACATTTGCATGCGCCGTCTGACAAACACGTCGTCCTTGGCACACTAATTGCCATTTTGCCGCCATTCTGCGTATTTGATCAAAATCATCTCTCTCTCTCTCTCTCTCTCTCTCTCTCTCTCTCTCTCTCTCTCTCCGTCTTTTCACTTTTGCATCTTCGTTTTTGTTCAAGTTCTCTCTCTACTCCCAAATCCTCAATTGCTGCTTTTACGAAGCTTTCTGCAACCACTTTCACTCTCCTCCTCTGGCGAGGCTTCTACTGCATTTCTTTGCTCACTGCCACCGTTTGACACTGGCATACTTCACACTAACCATTTTTTTCGGTGAGTTACAATTTTCCCCCTCTTTAGTTTTTCATACTTTGTTGCCTCTGCTTACTTGCCATGACGAGCACATTCATGTTCTTCAGTGCCTGTCGGTGATTTTAAACTTCATCATTCGCATGTTTGAGCATGTTTTGTCTTGCAGTTTTGTGTTTTTTCAATCTGCTTTTGATTCATGACCTTTATACACACATCGTTCATACACTTGTTTAATTTGCCACTGTTTTTGGCCTTGCTTACCTGCACAAACTTTACTCAGTGTTTCTTTGAATTCTTGCTCGTCTTCTTGAGTCTGAAACATGTTCTTGTTTCTGTTTTCTTGCTGTATTCTCCAAGTTCTTGCCTTCAATTCTTGTTTCGTTAATCTTAGGTTTGGGATTTGTTCTAGGTCATACAAACTTGAGGAAAAATTGAAACAAATTCCCCTTAGATTCCCACAAAACCCTTGCCCCAGCGTACATTTAGGTTTTGCCGAGGTCCTTTAAACCTTAACAAACCACTTTCCTTCTCCAATCAACACCCTCCCCAATTAGCCGACGTCATGGGTATGTTCAGGTGGAGGATAAACACCCCAACTAAGTTAGAATACTTTAGGCAGGAGTTTGCCATTCCTACTGACGTCCATCTTAGGTTGGCAGGGGAGGAAGACTCCATCATGTCCAAAGACGACTTCATGCCTTTCCCAGTGGTTGCCTTCATAGAGTGTGGACTTAAGTTCCCTCTTGACACCCTTTTCCGAGAAGTCTTACACTACTACAAACTGAACCCAATGCAGCTTGCCATTAACTCCTACCGAGTTATCAATGGTATAATTGCCTTAGCCAAAAAAGAGAATGCTAGGGTTACCCTTGCCGACATCTAATACTGTTACACCATGTGCGGTCTGAAGTCAGAAAATGGCTATATCTACTACCTTAAGCCGAGATCCACAGAATACAAACTTGTCACCGACCTCCCAGACTCCAAAGGGTGCTGGAGACGATTACTTCATCGTCTCGGGCAACTGGGAGTTCCAACCAGATGATGACCTTCACCTCTATCCCCTAAGCCGAACAATTTTCAGAGAGGGAGATGGTAAGAGCCCAGTGTCACTTTTACTTGCTTTCAAATCTTTCTTACCTTGATATTTTGTATGCTCTAACCTCTGTTTGTTTTGTCTTTACAGCTCTTCCTCAGCCCCCGAAGGACTTCCGCAAAAAGTACTATCCTAGTAAAGATTTCAAGAAGCTGTTGGACTTGCCTATTAATCAGTGCAAGGCTCCTGTGCTCCTGAATTTCATCCCAACCTACAAATCGACTTTGCCTGACGTCCCCAAAAATAGCAAGTCCCATCCCTCTACTACAACTCCTGCCACAACTTCTTCACCTCGGCCAGATCAGGGGTCAACCTCTAATCCAGCAAAGCAGCCATCTACTTCAGCTTCACAACTGATTCCGCCCTCTCAGTGCCAACACCGACGTCGAGCTCCACTTTCTGCCCCGGCAGGCAGGACTCGAAGCCGAAGACGCTGAAGTGCCGATGCGCCCTCTTACGATCCAACCAACCCACCAACAGCTCTTCCTGTAATCCGCCTTGGTACCAAAGTTACCGTTGCCATCTCCTCCGACGAAATGGGGCGACAAAAGGCCGTTGCCGAAGACCTTCTTGCCGACATTCCCAATGTCACCACAGTTCAATCTTCCCAGTCTCAACCCATGCCAAAGCCAAAAAGACTGAAGAAAGCCCAACCTGAGGTGACGGTAACCCAGATTGACTCTGAGGACACCTTGCCAATCTCCAAAATAGCCGAAGTGGAAAAAAGTGCCTTCGCCGCCGAAAAGAGGCCTGCCGAGGTTGCCCCCTCTAAATCAACTGGTCAAAGAAGCCGAGGTCAGAGTCTGCTGCAACCTCGGGATCCCTGAAGTCCGATGCCCCCTGGGCCCCTCCAATTACCATTAAGGACAAGCCAGTCAGAGTCGGTGACAGTGCGACTGACATCGAAGTCGGCGTTGCCCTCTCTACTGCCTTACTCCTGCCAAAAGACCTCGAACGCAACACCAAGGTCAGCGAATACGAAAATTTCGCTCTACAGTTACAACACTCCGTACAAGTAAGCCCCCTAGCACTTGGTACTTTTCGTTCTCTGTTTTTTCCATACTTAGAGTTTCTTACTAACTTTTGTTCTGTCCACTTCTTCTAAGCGATCCAGCATGCTTACTCATTCGCGATGCAAGCCTTCGAAATTAAGAAGGAGTTGACCCGCAAGATGAAGGAGGCTGCTGGTTTGCTTAAGACCATAAATAAGGCCAAGGCCAAGATGAAGACTTTAATAAATCAAGCCAAGACAGCAAAATAAGCCCAAAATGAGGCTGAAGAAAGGGTAGGAGCTGCTGAGGCCATTGCTAAGGTCCTTGAGGCCGAGAAAAAAGATGAAGACTTTAATAGATAAAGACTTTCATCTTGGTCCTTGAGGCCAAGATGAAGACTTTAATAGATCAGGGCCAAGGCAGCAAAATAAGCCCAAGATGAGGCCGAAAAAAGGGCAGGAGCTGCTGAGGCCATTGCTAAGGTCCTTGAGGTCGAGAAAAAAGAGGCCGAGGACAAAACTGCTGAAGCCCAAGCCAAGCTCGTCGCTGCTTTGGCTACAAAGGCCACCGAGATAAAAGTGGCGGATAAGAAGGCGTACGCTGAGGGGGCAGCCGACGTCAAAGAAAACTATAAGAAGCAAGTAAAATAGGCATGCAACAAGGGTTTCACCCTTGGTTGGATGGCTACTTTAAAAGAGTTGGTTGTCTCCGAGGACTCGCCTCTCCGAGAAAATAACCGCATCGTCCTGCCATTCCCCCTAACTCCGAGCTAATCCGAGGACGAGGTTGAGTCCGAGGGGGAAGCTAAGGCCGATAAGTCTGAAAAGGTTGTGGATCCTGGGGCCAAGTCCCCAACTCTGAATGAGTAAGTCTTGGACTTGACTCAGGAAGAGGAGGACGAGGTCTCAAAAGATGCCTTCCCAAAGAAGACGGCGTCTGAGGTGCCAATCGCCGAGAAGAGCCTCGATCAAACTCTACAAGAGATCGATGCTGAGCTTGAGGCTGAGAAGGTTGCCGAGAAGTCTTCCTAGCTGTCTTCTGGGGCCGAGACACAGTTCGTCGCCGACGTCGAGTAGTCTTGACTATAAACATTTTCCTTTGCACTTAGTAATTTTCTGAACAATGTTTTCAGTTTTCATAGTTGGCGACGTGCCACTTTTGTAATCAAAACAAGTAGTCTTTTTGTAGGCCGTAGTGCCCTTATTCCCTTTTGAATGCAAGTCTTCTTTTTTTGACTAAGTGTTTGAATGCTTGTCTTTTCTTTACTGTCTTGTATGATTCCATACTTAGAGTATTCTGCATGTCTTCAAAGTACACCTTAACTGTATAATTTCCTCGGGGTAAAATACTTTGGGTATAACTGTAGACTATTTATCTCAGCCATGGCTTAATACTTGAAAACATTTGTAAAAATATTTTCACAAGTGCTATATAAAACCTGCCACTTTACTTTTACTTAGCAAGACTTCTATCTTCAAATATCTTCCAAGTCTTAGCAACATGGTAATCTCGGCAAGTACGTAGATACTTATTTCAACATAATCTTGGCTTAACTTCAACTTGTAAATTTTTCTTAAAATTTCAACAAGTGTTAAACCATCATTCCTTTAAAATAACCTCAGCTTAACTTCGTAAATTTTTCTTAAAATTTCAACTAGTGTTAAACCAACCTTATGTAGACACCCCATTTTTGACCGTCCTCAAGACTTGGATGTTCTTGTAGGTTCATCCAGCAACAAGTTCGATTGCTCGTCGAGTGCTCGACTTTCGCAATGGAATGCTCTAGGTTTGCTCTTTCCAAACCCTATTTCCATGATGTCTCATTTTTGGACCATGTGTTGGTCTTTGATATGTGTAGAAGCGCCCCGTGGGCCTCATGCTACAGTTCGGACTCAAATGTCACGGTTCTGAATCTGATCCCGCAAAGTGCAATGCGAGACCGATAAATCACCAAAGAGTCCAAATCCGGCAAATCATTTTGGAAAACTGATTTTTAGGAAAGAAGTGCCAAACATGGACTGAATTGCCAGATACAAAGTCGCCACCTAAATATTTTATTTTGGGGAAATTTAGGAAACCCTGACTCGTTGCCTAAGGCCACGTGTCCGTCATCACCAAAGTTGCCTCAGCTCGAGAACTTGGGTACGATTGGGAAAGGTCAGCTATGAGCACCCCCGCTCGCCCGATCAAAGATCGGCCACTACTAAACATGATATCTAGCTTTTGAAAACACATGTGTTCTTATTCTGGTTAATTAGCTAATCTTACTATGTGATGTGCGCAGCAAAACAAGTATAGACTAGATCGCTTAATTTGGAACAAAGCATTGCATATCCGTTTGTTTGGAAAATGGTTTGAAGTTTGCTACTCGTAAGTAGGCTAAAATGCGGATTTCAATGAATTGTTCCAATTCAAGCAATCCAACCTTCACTCACAGGCATTCAGGCAGTTAAACATTTAAGCAAATAGCCTCATGGCAAGCATGCTATCATGGCAATCAATGACACACATGTAGTATGCTAAAGCATAAAAGCTTACCTAGTACTCCGAGCCAAAACAAAGAACTAGTTAGAAATCAATGCATGATCCTAGCTCATGTTAGGATGGCTAATGCAACGCATGCAAGATGCAACTAGAGCTCGGCTATTCTAAGATGACATATGAGATGCGATAATTGATACATGTATTCAACTAGGAATTGAAATATGATGCAGTTAGTATGATACGCCGAGCCCGATGCATGTAATGTAGATGAATGTATGCAAACATGCAAAACATAAGGATGCTAGACAGATGGAGGGATGCAAACATGCAAAGCATAAGTATGCTAATTCGAAACATGACCTAAAACTAACCAACAAAAGCAGGTAAGTAAAAGGGAGAAAGAAATGGAGGTTGGAAGACATGCACACACACACGCACACTTATTACAAAATTCGCCCTCTCGACGGAGGGTCCGAATGAATAATACATGCCGGCTAATTAACTAACTAACGAGCTAATTAATTATTACACAACCGAATTGAATAACTAGTTACAACTCATTATTACAACAATTAACTAATTAACAAATTAATTAATTATAACAAATTGATGCTAACTAACAAGTAAGCATGAAAAATAAGCTGCTCCAGCTCTGTTCGAAGAAGGAGAGGATGCATGCTCGGATGCCGCCCCGTAAAGCTCTCTGGTTGCTCTTTAGAGGCTTTGTCTGCAGGGTGTCCTTGAGACCTTGCTGCTAGAACTTACCAAAAACATGCTGGGGAGTGCATCAGTGGCTTGCCGGCCATGGGGAGCCACTGCCGACCAAAAATGAAGGGGTGCCGGCCATCTACAAGACACTGCAGGCCATCTGCAAGGCACTGTCGGCCACTGATGTGCTGGGACACCAAGCTGCAATAGAGCACAAAATAGAGAAAATGGAGGGTCCCCCAAGGGTATGTATGCATTATGCCACCCCATATCACCTCAAAACATCAAGAGAGAGGCATAGTCGGATCCACGACCATCAATCACGCATCTCGATGCATGATGGCTAAAGATCCAACTTGTGCAAATCAATGTGAAATGAATGCACGAATAAACACATAAGTGCCTAGAACTCTATCATGGATCATCAAGAGCGTCGGCGACTGAGAATTGAGACACGTTTCATCACTTGAAATATGAAACGTCCCTCGTTCCTCGTGCTCGGATTAATACTTAATCCAAACAACAATGCGATGCAAGGATGGCATACACAATGCTAACTTGAACATGAAATCATGTAATATGACTTAAGCATGCAAAATATAGTATAATAAACATGCAACAACATGTAATGGAACTAGCATGCGAAAACATGCAAAGATGGAGCAAGCATACAACAATATGCAAGACAAGCATGCAACAACATGCGAGGGATGGACTTAAACCAAAATAGGCAGGCCTCGGATATGCCCAAATCAGTGGCCATAAGTGATTAATTAAGTCACCAAAACACACACAAGCATGCAAAATGCAATGGCTCATCAAAGAGGCCCAAGAGCACAACTCTCTAGGGTGCTTAAGGAGTGACAAATGTGCAAGTGTAACAACACTAAGTGCACTGAAATAAGGTAAGAAATGATGCCAAATCATTCAAACAACACAAGTATGGCATGCTAGGGTCCTTAAAGCATTAAGCTAGCAAAGAGGACTACAAAAGAGGCATGCAATACATGGAAAATATGCACGAACCAAACATGGGCAGAGCTCAAATAGGTCAAAATAAGGACCTAAACATGCTGAGATGGTGGCTCAAATACCTAGGCAAGATGGCATGCATGCTAGGCCGCAAACAAGGCAACGATGCATAACACTTAAAGGCATTCAAAGCATGAATGAAGTGGGAACATGGCAATGCTATAGGCTCTGGAATAAAGTATTAAATGATGCCAAATCATCTAAATAACTCAAAGATAGCATGCATAAGTCAACAAAACACAAAGCTTGCAAGGCTAGTTACACTACAGTTATACAAAGCATGAAGGATATGGCAAGGGCAACCCAAAATAGTCCTAGTACATGTTAATATGAGACTAAAACATGTAAGGAAGGAAGCCAAAATGTGCTAACATGAAGGGCATAAGGCATGGAATATGCAAGGCAAATAGGGTGAATTACACTACACCAATTAGGTCCAAGCATGGAATGACTTAAGCTATAAAAATTAGAGTTATATCACGACATAATAACCCCAAATGACCACTGAAATGATGGCTCACAAGCTATGGCATGAAGGCATACGCAATGGTCCATTCATGAGGCACAAAACACAAACTCTCTAAGACATTGAAAGCATGTGAAATGCAGGTGTATGACCACATTTCATGGACTAAAATAACATTTTAAATGATGGCAAAGCATGGAAACATCACATGCATGGCATGGTAGGGGCTTCAAAACCCAAGGCTAGCCTAAGCATTTACACTATAGCTATACAAAGCATGAGTGACATGGCCATGGCAGCCCAAAACAGTCCAAGAACACCTCAAAATAAGAATAAAATCATGCTGGAGCAAAGCCAAAATATGCTAGGATGATGAGTCAAAGCATCATGCACATAAAGCTAGTAAGCAAGATTTGTTCTACAAGTATATGGAGCATGCAAAGGATGACCAAACCAGCAAAAGATAGAGTCATGACATGCCAAATGATGACCAAATACATGCTGAAATGGACTGAACATAAGCTAGGATGACATGCTAAAGCAAGAAGCATATAAAGCTAGTTTATGAGACTTACACTACAAGTGTATCATACATGCATGGAGTGACAAAACCAACCCAAAACAGATCTAAGGCATGGTAAAACATCACCAAAAACCTACTGAAATTGACTCAACACAAGCTAGGCAAATATGCTACTTTGATGAGCTACAAACGGGATTACACTACACATACAAGATGCATGCAAAAGGTGACCAAACCAGCCATGGACAGAGCCAAGGCAGGTCCTAAAGTCACAAAAAGGGGCCTGAACCAAGCTTCAAAAATACAGAGAGGCATGCTCCTTTGGAAGGCCAAAAATGCAAGCAAACCAAAACCAAAAGAGAGGGGGCCACCCCCTCTGTTTTGAGGCCTCAAAACCACATGCCTACCACTGAAAATCCACTGGATTTCAGTGGTTAGAATGCCAAACCAAGGCTAGCTCGGAGGCCTTAAGGCATGGCTCAAAACAAGGCTAAACAAAGCATACAAGAGGGTTGTGCACCCTTAACACCAAAAAGACCTTAAACAAACTTCAAAAGCACTTAAAAAAAAGAATTTTTTTAGTTGAAAGAAAGGCCTAAAACAATATGCAAGTATGGCCAAAATGAGGTACAAGAAAGTGCTACAAAGGGGAAGAAGCTCACCCTTGAAGATCAATTTCGAAATCAACAACTTCAGGGGTGAAACCTCACTTTCAGAGCTCAAGAAGTCCTCCCAAGAACCTCAATCCAAAGATGGTGGTGTATCTCTAGGTGTTGTAGTGTAAAAGTGCAAGGAAAATGAACTTCAAGGCACAAATCAACCACAATATAGAGAGAGAGAGAGAGGTATTTTTTCTCCAAAAATCTGAACCTCTGATAAGGAGAGAGGCTCTCTCCTTATATAGAAGAAAAACAATGTAAAGCTTCTTTAAGAAGCTTAGCAAGAGCTTCATCCCTCCATACTCGTGTATGGAGGGCAGATAAAAGGATTCCAGCTGGCTCAAAATATCTGGAGTGAAACCTACTGAGACAGGGGTACGGCCGGCAGTGGCTCATTGATGGCCGGCAAGCTCAATCAATGGCCGGCAGGAACAAAGTGAAAGCCGGCAGGGCCAAAAGGTGGCCAGCAGTGCACCAAGAAACACATTCTGAGATGACCAAGTCATGGTCCAAGAATGGGGTAGAAAGGATATAGGGTCTGGAAGCTCGAACCTGTGACGTTTCGCCACAAAAGTCGAATGCCCAACGAGTAATCAAACTTGTGTCTGGGTGTACCTGCAAGCACAACCGAGTCTTGAGGACGGTCAAAAATAGGGTGTCTACAATATGTAATGTTCTTGGTGGCTTGCCGGCCATCAGAGAGGGCTGCCGGCCATGGGTTTTTCCCTGCCGGCCATCGAAGAGGCCCTGCCGACCATCAATAAGGCATTGCCGGCCACCACTGATGGCCGGCTGGCCACCATTATTTCAACAGATATATTTTAGATATTTTTGAGCTAGCTGTTTGCAGGATAAACCATCTGCTTGCACGTGGGGGGTTGGATTTGCTTGAAGGCTCCTTGTATCTCTTATATATAGAGGGCTTCTATATGCATGCAAAAGGTTACGAAAAGTTTGAGCTGAGATATTTCTTCCCTCTCTCTCTAGAATTCTCTCTCTCTCTCTCTCTCTCTCTCTCTCTCTCTATTATGTGATATTGAGCTTAAAAGTGAGTTTTCTTCATACTTTTGCACTAAAACACATAGTCAAACACCTTCACCTTTGTTGTTGAGGTTCTTAGAGGTTTGCTTGGAGCTCAAAAGTTGGTTTTGGCTCAGAGGAAGACCTGTTTTGCTACTGGTCTTCAAGGGTGATAATCTACCCCTTTTAAACTTTATTTTTGTACTGGTTTAGGCCACCTTTGCATGCTTATTTTGTCATCTACAAAAAACTCTATTTTTGAGTGTTAAAAATGGTTGTTTGAGGTCTTGTGGGAGTTGGGGGTGTTTCACCCCCTTGAATGCCTTATTTGCTAAGCTTTTAGGCCATCCTTTAAAGCTTTTGGAACTATCCCTTTTTGGCCTTTTAACCACTAAATTCCAGAGAAATTTCAGTGGTGGAAAGGTGGTTTTGAGGTCCCAAATAGGAGGGGGTGGTCCCCTCTCCTCTTGTCTTGCTTGCTTGTGTTGATGGCCCACCAAATGAGCATGTGTTTCTACTTCTTTGTGGCTTTGTTCAAGCATATTTTTGTGACCTTTTAGACCTACCATAACTCTGTTTTTGACTTGCTTAGTCATTGGTTGCTTGCATCTTACACCTCTAGTGCAATCTTGCTTGTTAGCATAGTATGCTTCATGAGTTACTCCATTGTTCTAGCATGCTTTAGCTCTGTCCCAGCATGTTTTCACTCATGTTTTACCATGCTCTAACTCTATTTTGAGTGGTCTTGGCCTTTTGAGGCTTGCTTTGTATAGCTGTAGTAGAGTTGGCCTTTACTAGCTTTATGATTTAAGGCTTCTAACATGCTTTGTTTGGATTGTTTGCATGCCATAGCACCATTTAGCATGTAATTTTAGTGCATATAGTGTAGTCACACTCTCACATGTTCCACTCTTTCAATACTTTTGAGAGATGTGCCTTATGCCTTATTTGTGAGCCAGTACGTATGCATGTTTGTCTAAACTTTTGGGCTATCATTTCAGCATGTTTTAGCCTTTGATTTGGCATGGTTGAGCTCTGTCTAGAGTTGGTTTGGTTGTTTGGGCTATGTATTGCATACTTCTTGTGTAGTGCTCTTTACTAGCTTGTGCTTTAGGTCTTCTAGGATGCCTCATTTGTGATGTTTATGTGATATGGCATCATTTAACACATAATTTCAGAGCACATAGCCTTGTTATACTCTCATGTTTATCACTCTTTCAATGCTTTTGAGAGTTGAGCATTATGCCTTATTTGTGAGCCAATGCATGAACATCATTCTCTTGCCTTTCATGCTATCATTTCAAATCATTTTGGCCACTATTTTGGCATGCATGAGGTCAGTTTAGGGTTGGTTTAGTCCATTGAGCATTATATTGCATGGTCCTAGTGTTGTATACTTCACTAGTTTTAATGTTTAAGTCTCTTAACATGTTGTGCATGCGTTGTTTGCACGTTAGAGTCTTGCATTTCATGCCAAGATGAGCATGTTGTTTGCATTGCATCGTGTTCAACCGGACATTATGTTGAACACAAGGTGGATTGGCCCGCTTCATACTCAAAGTGATGAAAGTGAGCCAATCCCCTTTGTCTCCATTGCCTTTGATCACTTATGATAAAGTCGTGGTCTTAGTGTCTTGTTTGTTGTGCATTCATCGAATTTGTGCAAATTGGATCTTTGGCCATCATGCATTGAGATGCTTGATTAATGGTCTTGGATCCAATGGTGCCTCTCCCTTGATGTTTTGAGATGATATGGAGTGGCATAGTACGTACATACCCTTGGGAGACCCTAATTTTTCCTCTAGTTTGTGCTCTACTGCAGAATGGTGGTGCAGCACACCAGTGGCTGGCAGTGCCTTGCAGATGGCCGGCACTGCTTCATCATTGGCCGGCAGTGCACATCATTGGCTGGCAGGTGGCCGGCAGAAGCTTCTCATGGCCGGTAGGCCACTGGTGGATTTTTCAGAGTTGGTTTGGTAAAGTGGAATGGAAAGTTCCTAAAGACACCCTGCAAACAGAGCCTCTTAAGAGCAAATCGGAAGGCGTTTCGAGGCGGCAACCGAGAGCATGCATCCTTCATTGTTCAAGGCAGAAGCTGAGACAGCCTGGTTTACATATCTTACATGCTTAGTAAGTTGCCATGATTAGTTAATTTGTTAATTAATTAAAGTATTGTAATAATTAGTAATTGCTTTGCTAGTTATTCGATTTGATTGTGTAATAATTAGTTTAATTAGATTATTAGATTAGTTGATTAGCTTAGCTTAGATTAGCTTAGCTTATTCGAACCCTCCATCGAGAGGGCAAATGTTGTAATAAGTGTGCGTATGTGTGTGTGTGAATGTCTTCCAACCCTATGTCTTTCTCCTTTTTACTCAACTGCTTTCGATGGTTAGTTTTAGGGTATGTTTTGATTAGCATCCTTATGTTTGCATGCGTGCATCATTCATTTGTCTTGCATGCACCAAGCTCGACGCATCATATAAACTGCATCGTATTTCAATACCTAGTTGAATGCGTGTATCAAAGTGTTGCATTCATATACCATCTTAGATAGCCGAGCCTACTTAGTTGCATTTTTGCATATGTTGTGTGGGAGCCGAATAATTAGCAGAATCAGGAGCGTACGCTTTAGAAGATAGACATTACTCGGCTCTAACCTGCATGATTATGAGGCCGAATACAATAGATAGGCCGAGTAATCATTGAACTATGGGGCCGAATTAATAAGCAGATAGTGAGTGAAAAATGGACCAAGCCCCGAGGCCTTGGAAGCGAGTATAAATAAAGGAACAACAGTCAAAGAAAGGTATGTGAGAATTAATATGCTTAACTTAAAATACAAGTAACCTAGAGAGTAGAGACTGACTTGTCCATCAGAGTGCTAATTCCAGTACCCCCAACCGAAGTGTTCATTTCCTTTCAAGTGTCTATTTGAGGATCAAGAGCGTCCCCTAGGATCAGAAGAGTATTTTCCAAACCACTTCTCCACAATTGGCGCCGTCTGTGAGAATACTCAAATATATCCATGGCAGGCGTAACAGAAGACCCTCCGATAGTCACTAATGAAACCACGCAAAGAGACGACCTCATTCCAACAAACATGCTTGGCCCGGAGACTATCGCTGCAAGACATGCCTTGAACTTCGCCTCACCCTCGACTTCGGAGCATTAGACAATGCAGGCGATCACGGAACAAGCAAAGCAAAACGAATAGAGATTGGAGAACATGATTGCTGAGAACGAACGCCTCCGTCAAGATTTGGCCTTGGAAGTGGCAAAGTCCAAACAAGCTGTACGCCTAGAACCGGAACGACCTCCGAGGGCAGGTGGTCGACGACCTCGAGCCCGACAAGACGACACTGATAGCAACTCCGACTCATTATCCCCGGAGCCCAAAAAGAAAGGGCGACCTGAAACTACCAGTTCTTCTGAAGAGAGTCCCCGTATAAGGCATAAGCGAAGAAGAAACAGTTCCGATGAAGAAGACCATCACGATCCCTTTGTACGACGGATTGCAAAGACAGTGCTACCCAAGAAATTCAAAGCACTGTCATTCACTTTGTACGATGGTAAATCAGACCCCACAGATCACATCCACCATTACAAGCAAGCCATGACGTTGCATGCAGACGACGAGGCTCTCATGTGCAGAATATTTCCGAGCAGTTTGGGACCGCTAGCTGTCAGGTGGTATTATAAACTGGAGCCGGCTTCGATTAAAAGCTTCCACCAACTCCAAAAATCCTTCAGGGCAAGGTTTATCACTAATGAGGTCCAGCCAAAGCAGGCCGATTCCCTTTGGGCGATGTAGATTCAACCGGGGAAAACCCTTCGTGCTTATTCGGCGCGGTATTGGGAGTGCTTCAATCTGGTAGACGATGCTTGCAATGACTCCATGGCCATCACCGCCTTCAAGATGAGGCTGCATCCCGACAGTGCCCTCCGCAGCTCTTTGACCAAACGGCCCCTCAAAATAGTTTGGTCGTTGATGAAGAAAGTCGAAGAATACTGTAAAGTGGAGGATGATGCCTTGCTGGTTAAAGCCGGAAATGTGACCAACAAGACGGCTCCTACTGAAATTACTCAACCGTTAAGTTCTGTAGCACCTCAAAGCCCTGAACCACGACACCGGGCAAGACGAGATAAGAGACGCGATTCTCGCTGATCAAGTGACCAATGCTCCCACCGAGCAAATGAACAGCTGCAAGTCAACAGCAGGCGCACAAGGCGCGCCGACAAGAAATATACCGAATTGTCAAAGCCAATCAGCATGGTCATGTCCAAAATCCAACATCTTCCGTTCTTCAAGTGGCCATCGAAAATGGTGGGACCCCTCGATACTCGAAGACGGGATAGGCAGTGCGAGTATCACAAGGATCATGGCCATGAAACTGAGAGTTGTTACGCATTGAAGGATCACCTGGAGGAATTGGTACAGGATGGTCGGCTACAACAGTATGTCCGAAAAGGCAACTCAACCAAAGCAATAGCCCTAAGACAGGACTCCCCGCCACTTGGCGTGATCCACATGATATATAGCCTGCCAATTTCATCCTCGGTGCATACGATTCAGTCGAATCCCAATCCCCAAAATCAATTCACTCCAGCAAAATGGCCCCATGAAGGTGCAAGCATTTCTTTTGATGATTCAGATTTGGCCGGTGTGATGCTTCCCCACATCGATCCATTGGTAATTGAGTTACGCGTAAACCGATTCACAGTTGAACGCGTACTCATCGACCTGGGGAGTACATCGGAGGTTATGTACTACAAAACATTCACCAAACTCGGCTTCTCTGAATCGGATCTCTCCCTGGCCCCTTATCCACTATTCGGCTTCAACGCCAATCCAGAGTACCCGTTGGGGAAAATCACATTACCCGTTCGAGCGGGCTCCCGAACAGAGGATGTAGAGTTCTTGGTCGTGAAGCTGCCATCGCCGTATAATCTCATCATGGGCTGGACTTGGTTGCATACTATGCAGGCTATGCCAAGCACCTATCATCAGTTGCTTCGCTTCCCGACAGCACGCGGCATTGAGCAAATCCGTGGTTCACAGAAGTCGGCACGAGCATGCTATGTCCTTGCCAGAAAGACGCCAAATGAGTTACAAGTGAATTCCATTAAAGTACCGGATCAGGAGAGCCTCGATGATGTTGGGCGGCTCCCGAGTGAAAAGGCCATGGAAGACCTAGATCGAGTTGAAATCAACGGCAACCCGGACAGGTTCTTCATGGTCGGCGCCTCCCTAAATCAAGCAGACAGCTAGCAGCTAATTTCCTTCCTACTCGGCAACCTCGACGTATTTGCATGGACTCCATATTAGATGCCGGGTGTAGATCTGTCTGTTTCACAACACCGTTTAAATGTTGACCCTAAGTGCAAGCCTATCATTCAGAAAAGCCGGCGATCAGCCACAGAGCACACTGCCGCAGTTGTTGAAGAGGTTGACCGGTTGCTTGACACCGGGGCAATCCGGGAAGTGACCTACCCTACATGGCTCTCTAACACTGTGGTTGTGAAGAAGAAGAATGGGACCTGGCGAGACTGCGTTGATTTCACGGACCTTAACAAAGCCTGCCCCAAAGATTGTTTTCCTTTCCCAAGGACAGACCAACTGGTAGATGCTACAGCACGTCATCAACGCATGAGCTTCCTCGATGCCTACAGAGGCTACCATCAAATTGCCATGCATCCAGAGGACCAAAACAAAACTGCATTCCTCACCCCAAGAGGAACCTATTACTATAAGGTTATGCCTTTTGGGCTGAAGAATGCGGGGGCAACTTACCAGAGACTAGTCACTGCCATGTTCAAGGAGCAACTCGGCCGCACTATGGAAGTATACATCAACGACATGGTGGTCAAATCCAAAGAAGAGCAGAATCATATAGCCGATCTGGAGGAGACATTCGGCATTCTACGCAAATACAAAATGAAGCTGAATGCTTCCAAATGTGCATTTGGGATCGGCTCTAGCAAGTTCTTGGGTTACATTGTTAATCACCGAGGAATCGAGGCCAACCCAAGGCAAATCACAGCAATCTTGGAACTCGGTTCCCCTCGTTCAGTAAAAGAGGTTCAAAAGTTGATGGGGATGGCCGCCGCACTCAACAGGTTCATCAGTCGGTCTACGGATCACTGCCGACAATTCTTCCATACACTGTGGCAGGGCAAGGCTTTCGAATGGTCCACTGAATGCGAAGCCGCTTTTAACGGTCTCAAAACCTACCTCCGATCAGTTCCACTCTTGACAACACCTTCGGCAGGCGACCTGCTCATCTTGTATCTGGCAGTTTCCGACTGGGCCGTCAGCGCCGTACTGATTAAGGAAGAGCTAGGCGAGCAGCGGCCAGTGTATTATATGAGCAAGGCAATGGTCGACGCCGAAACACGCTACCTGCCGCTAGAGAAACTCATCCTAGCCCTAGTCATGGCGGCGAGAAAACTAATGCATTACTTCCAAGGGCACAGCATTGGGGTGCTAACAGATTACCCCCTCCGATCAGTACTACGCAGTGCGGAAGCATCAGGACGCATTTCAAAGTGGGCTCTTGAACTCGGCCAATGCGATATTCAGTTTTTACCTATAACCTCCATCAAGGGACAGGTGCTTGCCGACTTCGTGGCCGAATTCACGGGGGGTCATGCCGATTTCAAGTCTGACGATGTTCAACCTAAGCCGAACTGGAGAATTTATGTTGGGGACATTTGGCAGTTGTACTGTGATGGATCATCCAATCAGCAGGGCAGTGGAGCCGGGGTAGTAATCATGGCTCCCGACGGCGCAATAATTGAACAGGCGGTCAAACTCGACTTCGAAGCATCAAATAATGAGGCTGAATACGAAGCCCTTCTGGCCGGTTTGAGGAATGCACACCTTCTTGGTGCTCGGCGTTTACTGGTATTTTGCAATTCAAAATTGGTGATCAACCAGCTAAAGGGGGAGTACGCAACCAAAAATGACCGTATAGCGGCTTACATGAAATCGGCTAGTGCCTTGCTGGCCAAATTTGACCATCATGAATTGAATCAGATAACACGTGACCAGAACACACATGTAGACGCCCTAGCTTGCCTAGCCTCCGCCATTAACTCAGAGATTAAATGGACCATCGAAGTAGGTTTCATCCCGGAGCCGAACATTGGGCCTTCGGAGGAAATCCAAGTCAATGTCATAGAGCCAGGACCGAGTTGGATGGACCCCATTACTGCATTCTTATCTTCTGAACAGCTCCCAACGGACAAAAAAGAAGCGCACAAGCTGCGAAATAAAGCCCTGCGATACTACTTGGATCCGCAAGGAAAGCTGTATAAAAAATCCCTTTCTGGTCCATACCTGGAATGTGTACACCTAGACAAAGTTGAAGAGCTTCTGACTGAAATACATAAAGGCAGTTGTGGTGCCCATTCCGAAGGGCGCTCTTTGGCCCATCGAGCTATAACACAGGGGTATTACTGGCCGACAATGAGAGCTGATGCCGAATGCTATGTGAAGAAATGTGAACAGTGCCAGAAGTTCTCCCCGTTAACCCATCAGCCTGCTGAAGAGTTAAGCTCCATTACCAGTCCCTGGCCGTTCGCCCAATGGGGACTTGATATCGTAGGACCATTGCCGAGGGCCCCAGGGAATAAGCGATACTTGATCGTCGCGACAGATTACTTCACAAAATGGGTCGAAGCGGAGGCATTAACGCACATTCGAGATATTGATGTTAAGCGCTTTGTATAGAGAAATATCATAACGCGATTCGGCATTCCAAGAGCTCTTATTTCAGACAACGGCACCCAGTTTGATTGTGGCGTCTACCAAGAGCTGTGCAGCAAATATGGTATCCAACCCTACTTTTCTACGCCGGCTTATCCACAAAGCAATGGTTAAGCCGAAGCCTCTAACAAATCCATCTTGGACGGCATCAAGAAGAGGCTGGAGAAAGCTAAAGGCAAATGGGTCGAAGAACTGCCGAGTGTATTGTGGGCTCATCGAACTATGTTGAGATGGTCCACTGGAGAAACGCAGTTTGCTTTGTGCTTTGGAACCCAAGCGATTATACCCTTGGAGATCGGCCACCCAACCCTGAAATCACAAGTTTTTGATATGGGCCAAAACGACATGATGCTGGCTTTGGATTTGATTCTGATCGAAGAACGAAAAGACCGTGCCCTTGCGTCCATGGCACGGTATTAGCAGCAGCTTGCTAAGTTATATAATCAACGTGTTCAGCTGCGCCGCTACACACCAGGAGAGTTGGTCCTGAAGAAAGTACTTCCAGCTACCAAGAAACTGACTGATGGAAAATTGGGTCCTAACTGGAACGACCCCTATCAGATTGATTTGATCGCTAGAATGGGGGCATATCGGCTCAAAGACATGTCAGGAAGGAGTCTGCCACGGCCTTGGAATTCCACGCATTTACGCAAATTTTATCATTAACCCGACTTGTGGGGCATGATACTTGTTCTGAACGGTTCGCCATGTACATCTCATTTTCTGTAATGCAAAGATCTCTATTTACTCACTACAAAATCCAGTTCAAAGGTGTACCGATAAAAGCCTCTGGAATCGAAGCACCTTTCGTGGACATCACGATTGGCCAAATAAAAGCCTCCGGATTCGGAGCGTCTTTCGTGGATATCACGATTGGCCAAATAGACTCCGAATTCAGAGCCCCATCAGCGCACGACGTCTTTGGACCGATAAAAGCCTCCGGATTCGGAGCGCCCTTCGTGGATATCACGATTGGCCAAATAGACTCCGGATTCGGAGCCCCATCGGCGCACAACGTCTTTGGGCCGATAAAAGCCTCGGGATTCGGAGCGCCCTTCGTGGATATCACGATTGGCCAAATAGACTCCGAATTCAGAGCCCCATCGGCGTATAACGTCTTGGGCTGATTAGGCCTCTAAATTCGGAGCGCCCTTCGGGGATTGGCTAAATGGACTTTGGATTCAGTGCCCCGTCGGTGCACGACGCCTTTTGCCGATTAAAGTATGGCATTCGTACTGACCGTATCAACAAAGGCCAGGAAATGGAAATATTTAAAATGAAATGGCATTCGTACCTACCATGTTCAAGTCAGTCGCGTAAACATAATCTGAAACGTGCGAGCATTCAGAATAAATTATGTACTAAAATAAATAACAAGTATGCTACAAATCGAAAACTAAGTGTTTTATTAAAATCAGCCATTAAATACATGATTTCACTATCAATCTACATAAGCATTACAAGGTTTTCTTCTATTCAGCGGCTCCTTCATCATCACTCTTCTCGATTTTGAAAGCGGAGAAGGGGAAATCATTCTGCTGGTACAACGGCAACGCGGAATCCAACCCTGCTGCCTGGAGAGCCTCAGCCTGCTGAAGTGCCTTGATCCAGTCGTGCTTAAATCCACGATTTTCACATCGACAAACTTCTTCGGCGAGTTTCTCTTTGGTCTTCTGAATTCCGACCAGTCGGCCGTCATGGAAGCCTTTTTCATAAGCCGCAGCCCTCGCGGTCTCAATCGCGAACATGCTAGCCGTGTTACGATCGGCGATCGCATCACTAATCAGCCTTTGAGTAACCCTCTCTTCCACAACCGGGTTGGGGTGGCTGGCTGATTGGGGCTCGGCTGACTTAATTTTCCTTAGCTCACGTTCGGCTTTCTCAGCGCGAGCTTCTAACTTCCGAATGCATTTATCTCTCTGTTCTATATCACGGTGAGCGGCGCGGTAATGCATGCCGATCTCATAAGCGGTGTGCAGTCCCTTCACCGCCCCGTGAACGCCTTTACGAAACACTTCGAAGTCCTGCCGACCTACTATCGACTGCTGAACTTCAGGTGGAAAAATCTATCGAGCGAACTCGACTACCACATTTGGATCTCGAACAATCGAATCCGCCTCTGTTATTGGTCTATTACCCACGAAGACCGCAAAACTCAATGGGCGAGGAGTCGCATCAGATTCCCTCCCAGGACGGGTTTAAAGAGACTTGTGCTGTGGCTGCTTGTCCCTCCTGGGCGACCTACTTCGACGACGAGGAGATTGGTGTCTCTCCCGATCCCTCGAAGTCCTACTGCCCGTACGTGAAAGTTCACCACTTCGACTAATGGCTCCTCCCTGCTTAGCTAACGTCTTCGCTTCGCCTCTACTGTTGAAGAAAAGTCTATTTGACATTTGCACTTGTTTAATCTTCCTCAAAAAAGCTGGACTAAGTTGCTGACTGAGCACATAAATAGGACCCTCGTTTACGAAGTATACGCCCCTTTATTCCCTACGAGGGCAGCACCTCTGAGGCAATCTCATTAATATATTGAAACGTCAACAGCCCGGCGCCGGCTGAGTCATATGCCCCAATCGCCCTATCAGCCACTGTTATCCGGCGTTTAATGTTCGTGAACCAGCTGGAGCAAGGATAGATTCATCAATCTAGTCGGCTTGAGTGCCATAGGCGTTCCACGAATCGATTCATCAGTACAAGATTCATAAGCAACGTGTTATTCAGCGTTATACGATCATGAACCAGCTGGGGCAAGGGCAGATTCATCAATCTAGTCGGCTTGAGTGTCCCAGCCGTTCCACGAATCGATTCATCAGCACAATATTATCAGTAACGCGTTATTCAGCAGATTCATCAATCTAGTCGGCTTGAGTGCCACAGCCGTTCCACGAATCGATTCATCAATACAAGATTCATAAGCAACATGTTATTCGATGTTCTACGATCATGAACCAGCTAGGGCAAGGGCAGATTCATCAATCTATTCGGCTTGAGTGCCCCAGCCGTTCCACGAATCGATTCATCAGTACAAGATTCATAAGTAACGTGTTATTCGGTGTTTAACAATCATGAACTGGCTGGGGCAAGGGCAAATTCAGCAATCTAGTTAGCTTGAGTGCCCCAACCGTTCCACGAATCCATTCAGTACAATATTCATAAGTTCTTTTTATTCAGCACCTCATGAATTCATTTTGTTTATGATTAAATCAGATCCATAAATTTAATCGGCTTTTAAGTTTGCCGTCTCACGCGATCATGACATTTTGGTCTAACTGCTGATTCTCCTAATTATGTACTCATACAACAAACAATACAAGCAATAACTTGAGTACAATATTAAATTTTCATTCATAAATTGGGCGCTAGCAGCGGACATTTTATATATGAAAATCCAAAAGAGATGAAAATAAACTAACAAAAAACATACATTGAAATTGAAAATACTTAATAAAACCAGAGTGTCCCCCAAATCAATCCTTGGGATCAGACTCAAGTGGCTCAACGTCCACTTGCTCGTATGGAATTGGCATGGCCAATGTAACTCCAGCGGCAGCAAGGGCTTTGAGCCACCCATGTTTGAATCCCCGATTCTCGAATTTGGGGACTTCTTCTATGCAGTTCTCAAGGGCGGCGCTCTTTCCAGCCTCAAACACCGCAGAAGCCTCAGAGTCGGCTTTTTCCTTGGCCTTTCTCAACTTTTCCAACTCGACCTCCACCTTGGCAAGCGCCTCCTTAGCTAACTTGAGCAATTCCTCGCTCGCGTTAGCCCTCTCCTCGGCGTCGGATCTAAGCCGGTCAGCAGTCTGAGCCCTCTCCTTCTCAGCTTCGGCTCGAGCACTTTCCATCACGGCTCTCATCGCCTCGAACTCGACCCTGCTCCTCTCACCATCAGCTTCCGACTTCAGGCGGCCAATTCTTTCAATGGCTTCCTACTGGCGGCGGCCTAGTTTGGCTATCCTTCCAACCGTCTGCAAAACGAGGAGTCAGGATCATCACATACCAAGAAATATCGTATGCAAACCAAACTGAACAAGGAGTAAAAAAGATCAAGTCACATACCAAAAGGGCCGACTGGGCAGCTAACGCTATAGCTACCAAATCCAGCTCTGCTCGAAAGGTGGCCTTGTCTGCCGGCAACGAGACTGAGGCGGCCAAGCTCAACGCTATGGCTGGATCCTTCAAGGCAGATACGTCAGAGGAGATCGGCATGTTTTTGATCTTCGATTGAACAACGAAAAGAACAACCACATCCAACTCCTCTAGACGAGGCCGTTTGTAAGCAGGGCTCTACTCTGAGCCGGTCTCTCCCTCGGCGATACGTTTTTCACCCCGCTCTTCTTGAATCAGCCGTTCTTCTGGAATCTGTTCTTCGGCCTCCTTATCCGACTCGGCCAAAACAACTTGAGCCGTCTCTTTTACAATAACGGGTTGTGAAGATTCAATCGGGGCAGGCCCGAAGCGGCTGGCCTTGGCTTTCCGTCGCGCAGCCATGCGTTCGGCATTTCTCTTTCGCGCCATCTGCGTTAGATTTTCCCCAGCCATACCTTCAGAAAAATCGCCGGGTAGATTTCCCAAATCTGTAAAAATATCTCCGAAGGAAAACTCCGCCCGACCCGAAGTGGATGGTGAGTCAGGCTAGTTAAGACCGGCTGTCTCAAACGCTGAGTTTAGAGCCTCGTCAACCTCTTCAGCCTCCGCAGCGAACTCTCTCGTTGGTTCGGCAACTACCTCGACCACCGTCTCTACGTCTTGCTCTGAATCAGAAGCTTCAAAACCAATTTGCCTGAGGGTCTTGAAGCTGGGGAAGATAAGAGCCGTAAGGTGGTGTTCGCTGGATGGGATCGGAATGTCGTCCGCAGCTGAGAACGTAGTATAAGTAGGCTCGTACCGTAGAAGTATATGGGCAGCTCTCCCTTGCTTCTGTACGTTTGGACAGCCAAAATACTTGAGTGCAGTCTTAATCTCCGCAAGGACTGCGTCGTCAGCCGAGGTCTGAATCTTCTTCAACTTATTGCTTGCAAAAACAAAGGATTAGACTTGAAGAGAAAGTCGAATAAAAAAATATCAATAAACACAAGAAGTTACACGGCAACCTGGTTCGCCCCTCTTTCTAGGAACAGGGTCTAGGTGATCTTCGCCCTCGCCGAATTCCCAGTTGCCTCGGACATTGACCATTACATCGTCAACTCATTTGTTAGAACTGGCAAGCATGGTTACCAAGTGATGGTCGGTGTCCTTGGCCCTGAGAAAGTAACGCCCAAGCCGACCGGAGGATTTGGCTAAGGCATAGCAGTGCCGAATCGCCGGAATGCCAAGGTTGATCCTAAGGCGCCGGTTCAATTCTACGATTCCCATTATGATTCGAAAGAAGTTCACATTGGGTTGGGAAGGAATTAGACCCCAATGGCGGAGGACGGCCCTAAGAAATGGGTGTAGGGGAAAGCAAACCCCGCCCTCCGCAATGGATAGGAGAGGGAAGACGATGGTATTTTGGTCCTCCCTCTCCATATCAAGGGTATTGTCCGTCACTAGAGATATATGGACATCATCAGGGATAGAAAAATGTCACCGGAATCCAGAAATACGACCCTTGGAAAGGAGGTCTTTCAAATGCTTAGCCATTCTAGTAAGGACTCAGAAGTATTCTAAATCAAAAAAAATGAACACGAAAAATAGGATTACAAAGAGAAGAGAAGAAAACTTACGAGAGGCAAAGGAGACAAGGAGAGACGGGAAGAAGTTGCAGAAGACGCGAAATAGATGAGGGATTCCGGCTGGCAATCCAGGAGGCTCAAATATTCAAAAAATATGCATTCGAAGAGACTGAAGTTTCAAATCATAATAAATGCAAAAGATGCACGAATGAGGCGGGAACGTATAATGATGACCGAAAGGCGTGTGTGTTCTGACATTCACATTGGGATAGGTGAAGTCACCTAATTTATGTTTCTCTTGACTTTTCGAATTCGAAACCAAGCACACCAATTAACTGCCGTTAATGGAGAGTTTGGGGGGCAATTGTGGAAGCCGAATAATTAGCATAATCAGGAGCATACGCTTTAGAAGATAGACATTACTCGGCTCTAACCTGCATGATTATGAGGCTGAATACAATAGATAGGCCGAGTAATCATTGAACTATGGGGACGAATTAATAAGCAGATAGTGAGTGAAAAGTGGACCAGGCCCCGAGGCCTTGGAAGCGAGTATAAATAAAGGAACAACAGTCAAAGAAAGGAATGTGAGAATTAATGTGCTTAACTTAAAATACAAGTAACCCAGAGAGTAGAGACTAACTTGTCCATCAGAGTGCTAATTCCGGCACCCCCGACCGGAGTGTTCATTTCCTTTCAGGTGTCTATTTGAGGATCAAGAGCGTCCCCCAGGATCAGAAGAGTGTGTTCCAAACCCCTTCTCCACATGTTGCATTAGGCATTTTAACATAGTTAGGATCATGCATTGTTTCTAACTAGTCTTCTGTTTTGGCTCGGAGTACACTGTAAGTGTTTATGCTTTAGCATCCTTGCATGAGTGTGAGTGATTGCCATGTTTAGCATGCTTGCCATGAGGCTATGTGCTTAAATGATTAACTGCATGAATGCTTGTGGATAAAGGCTTTATTTCTTGAATTGGAACAATTCATCAAAATGTGAGTTTTAAGCCCACTTGGAGTGGCAAAATCATGTTGTTTTAAGCCCACTTGAGGGTGGCAAATCCGCACTTTAGCCTACTTGCGAGTAGCACTTTCAAACCATTTTCACAAACAAACATGAGATGTTTTGTTCCAAATCGAGTGATTTAGTCTATACTTGTATACTGTGCGCATCACGTAGTAAGTTAGCTAAATAACCGGAACAAGAACATATGTGTTTTTAAAACAACATATCATGCTTAGTAGAGGCCGATCTTTTGATCGGGCGAGCGGGGGTGCTCATTTCAGGACCTTCCCCTCTCATACCCAAGTTTCGAGCCGAGGCAACTTTGGTAATGACGGACACGTGACCTTAGGCACGAGTCAAGGTTTCCTAAATTTCCCAAAAATAAAATATTTAGGTGGCGACTCTGTAATCTGGCAAAGCAGTCCATGTTTGGCACTTCTTGATTAAAATTGATTTTCCAAAACGATTTGCCGGATTTGGACTCTTTGGTGATTTATCAGTCTTACATTGCACTTTGTGAGACTAGATACAGAATCGTGACAGGAGTCTGAACTGTAGTAGCTATGAACCCAAATCCGCACCCTTTCCGAAAGAGGGGCGCGCGGAGGAAGTTCGGGCGGTCTACACCTTAGCTTGTAAATTCCAACTCCCAAGCATCATTCTTTCTGCCCTCTGCCCCTTAATGTGAACTTAAGTTCCACTTGGGTTCTCATTAAGCATGTGGCTTTGACCTCGTCGCCGAGGTCAGATTCAAACAAAGACTGGCCGAGGTTACCAACCTTGGTCTCTTTGTTAATCTAACTGATATGTACTTAGTTTTAATTTTTGTCTGATTCTGCCGATATGGCAAGTCCAAGTTAATTCAACTTAGTTCAACTCTATTATATACAAGTCGAAAAAACTCTGTCATATAATAAGTCTAAGTTATTCGTCATGTTTCAATCAGAAATATCCCCAACTTAGTTCAACTCTATTATATGCAAGTATAATTCAACTTTGCTATATAATAAGTCTAAGTTATTCATCAAGTTTCAATCAGAAATATCGCCAACTTAATTCAACTCTATTATATGCAAGTGTAATTCAGCTCTGCCATATAATAAGTCTAAGTTATTCGTCATATTTCAATCAGAAACATCGCCAACTTAGTTCAACTCTATTATATGCAAGTGTAATTCAACTCTACGATATAATAAGTCTAAGTTATTCATCATGTTTCAATCAGAAACATCGCCAAATGACTGGTCAGTCATACGACACAAGTTTAAAAATCAAGCTAAGACTTTATTATTACTTAGGCTAATAACAAGAAACTTAAAAAACAAAAAATCTAATAATAGAAAAACTTCAGATTGCAAGTATTCCAGGGTCTTAGCAACTCTTTGCCTTTTCTGTCTTTAAGCTGATATGCACCATTGCCCAGGACCGAGATGATTCTATAAGGTCCCTCCCAATTTGGGCCAAGCTTGCCCTCTCTGGGATCCTTCTTGCTGCCGACAACCTTTCTTAGGATGAGATCCCCAACTTGGAACTCTCGTGGGTTAACCTTCTTATTATAAACCCTGGCAAGCTGCTGCTGGTATGCCCCCAGCTAAATTGCTGCATTCTCCCTTCTTTCTTCCAGTAGGTCCAGATCTCAGGCTAAAAATGCATCATTAGTCCCATTCTCCACTCCCTGGGTTCTGATCCCTGGGATACCGAGCTCTAATGGGATTACTGCCTCTGTGCCAAAAGTAATGGCAAATGGGGATTCCCCGGTTGATCTTCTCGGCGTAGTCCGATATGCCAAGAGTACACTGAGCAACTCATCCACCCACTTTCCCTTTGCTACTTCCAGCCTCTTCTTGATCCCATCCAAGATAACTTTGTTGGATGCTTTTGCTTGTCCATTGCTTTGAGAAAAACTTTGAGTGGAATAGTAATTCTTGATCTTGTACTTTGCACAGAAGTTCTTGATTAGCTTACTATCAAACTGTGTACCATTGTCTGCTATTATTGCCCTTGGGATCCCAAACCTAGTGATGATGTTCTTCCATATGAAGCTTTTCACATCAACATCTCGAATCTTTGCAAAGGGTTTAGCTTCCACCCACTTGGTGAAGTAATCTATTACTACTAGCAGGTACTTCCTTTGTCCAGTTGCTTGAGGCAATTGTCCAACATGATCCATGCCCTATTGAACAAATGGCCAAGGGCTGGACACTGGGTTCAAGTGTGATAACACTGTCCCTTATTATGTTAATTGGTCCTTAATACGAATGCGATTATGTGTCTAGTATGATTCTGTGTGCCAATTATGTGAAAATATGTGGTTTTGAATTTCTATCTGTTCACCATAGGAATATCTGTTTGATTATCTGCTTTGAAAATTTGATTGGAAGCCTTATCGGCCACAGAACTCGAAATTGATTACACCATTGTGATTGACATAATTTTTAGAGCCTACGGTGAAATTTAATTGAAAATTGATTTGGATCAAATTAATTAGATTAAATTAATGAATTAAGTGCCCAATTGTTTTATAATAAAATAATGTGTTGGGTGGGGACTTATAAGGGGCCTTTATACACTCAATTTCTCTCCTTAGCTCCATTTGGCTGATCATAAACTCTAAGAAAAGGAAAGGGGTCGGCTAGAGAGAGGAAGAAGGAGAGTTGGATGTTTGGCTCAAGTTTGTGAAGAGTAGAGGATTAAACTCTAGATTTGACCATAATTTGGGAAGAGCAAAGCCTCTAGGTAAGTGGATTCATGAATATTAAGTTGTAATTTTGTGAATTCAAATTGGGATAATGGTCAAGAACATGAATTTAATTGAGCATGATGAAATTGAATTGGTTTTGTTGAATTGAGGACCAATATGTGCATGCATGTAAGAAATTGTTTTGAATTTGCATGTTTAAGCTTGAAACACATGATTCATGTAGAGTTTTGGTTAAAGCTCATGTTGTAATCACCATTTGTATCATCTAAGTTGAGAATGAGAGTAATACATCACATGCATGTACAATTTATGAGAATATGAGCTTTGAATGCATAAATGTGTTATGATGGAAATGAGTTTGGTGTCAACTTGGGATATGCATGTGTTTGATTCATGAAATTGAGCTCCATATTGATGTAATTGGGTGTTTGTATCATGATAGCATAAATGTATTTGAAATTTGAGCCATGGCATGTAAGAAATGCTGGTTAGAGTGTTGAATTCGAGCTCAAGAACCATTTTGGAAAACCCAGAATTTTTGATGTCCACTCGAGCGGGGGAACCGCCGCTCGAGCTGGGATTTCGAGCTCCCAGTATTTTCTTGCAGGCATGGTGTTTGCTCGAGCGGAGAAGTTCACGCTCGAGCGGGGAGCTATGTAGGATGAACTTCCGCTCGAGCATCCGAGTTCACGCTCGAGCGTAAAAATGATACAACCAGCACTTTTGCAAACCTAATAGGTCCGCTCGAGCGGGGACCCTGTTTTCTGAAATTTTGTTTATGCGTTCTGTGTTTTATTTTCCGTCCTCTTTCACTTGTGAGCACTCTTAGGCATGCATTGAGCATTGTAAATGAGTTAAGGAGATAAGAATGAAGCCTAAAGAGAAATATGTGAATTAAGGAACGGATTGAATTATTTGTGACCCATATGTGTTATGTGATGTGTAGGGTCAAGCTTCAGGGCAAACCAACCAACCGATCACTGTGAGTAATATCGATATTTTGAAACTTGTCATTTGTCCAATTGCTTATTCCCTTATAAGCCTTATAAGTTGCTAGTTTGAATTGTGGACAAAAGTTTGATATGAATAATTGAATGGGCCGAAGGCCAGTCTGAAATAAATGAATGAATGAATGGGCCAGAGGCCAGTTTGACATGAATGAATGGGCCAAAGGCCAGTTTGATATGAAAGTCTGAATAGGCCAAAGGCCAGTTTGACAAATGAAAGATAAATGGGCCAAGGGCCAGTATGTTTGGAACTACAGCCACTTGATTTAAATTGTGCGCGTATATGTTAAATAGAAATATGAATTGGGCCCAAGGCCGTTTGAAATATGTTGTTCTACATATCGTTCGTATAACTTCTTCATTTGATATTATTCACTGGGCTATCGCTCACGCTCATTCATGTGTTTGTAGGTGAGCCAAGAGAAGCCCAAACCAAGCCCCAGTGAAGTCTGTAAGGAACAACAAAGGTTTTGAAGAGTCAGCCCTTGCGTCTCACGCACGAGACCCGTTTTCGCCTTTTTGTCATTCTGTTTTATTTGTCACATGGGCGAAGTCTTGAGTATATTGTATATAGTTTTGTTCGGCTGACTTAGCCCTATATAATCCTGTATGTACAGAGCTTTGTGTAGTACATATTTTGATGTGAGTTATTAATTTGCATATGTATGGTTTGTTATAATGTGCCATGTAAGCACAGCTCTATAGACAAAGTTTTAATTTGCTTCCATTTGGCCCTTTTACTCTGATGAGTTTTGTTTTATTTGGTTTGAGGCCGTAGGTAATCTCGTGATTACTGGCCGGTTATGGCCTTAACCCATAAGGACGGGTTCGGGTCATGACATCAAGTCCGCTACTGGTTGATGTGTCAAATGTGCAAACCTCTGGCACTTTTCACACTTCTTGACATAAGCTTCAACATCTTTCTGCATGTAAGGCCACCAATACCCCTGAGTAATGGCCCTATGAGCAAGTGACCTGCCCCAGGCGTGGCTTCCACATACTCCTTCGTGTATCTCATACAAGAAGTCTTCAACTTGTAAAGGATGTACACACCTCAAAAGGGATCCAGTAAAAGATCTTCTGTAGAGATGTCCTTCTACTGTTAGACTGAATCTTGCCGACTTCAGTCTGATCTTGTGTACTTCTTTATGATCATTTGGCAGTTTTCCTTCTTTAAGGAATACTATTATTGCATCCATCCAGCTTGGTCCCATTTCCACACACATTGCTTCATGCTCTGTGTTCAGTGATTCTATGCTTGGACCTGACAAGTAGTCCACCATTATTATCCTTGCCTCTCCAGGTTTCATTGCACTAGCCAGGTTGGCCAGAGCATCAGCATGGCTGTTGTCATCTCGACTAACCTGCTGTAGTCGGCAATTTTGGAATAAGGCTACTAGTCTACCCACCTCCTTTACATAGGCCGACATCCTTTCATCTCGGGTTGCGTATTCGTCTGTTGCCTGGTTGACGATAAGTTGGGAGTCACAGAAAACTATTACCTCGTCAGCTTCCATTGCTACTGCCAGCTTTAATCCTGCGATCAGTGCTTCATACTCTGCTTTGTTGTTTGAGGCTTTAAACCCCAAACGAATGGATTGTTCCAGTATCTGCCCATCTGGCGATACAAGCACTACTCCTGCCTCTGCTCCTTGTCGGTTTGAACTCCCATCAACAAACAGCCGGAAGGAGTTGCCGATATAAATACTACATGGCCTGAGTTTCTCTTTTTTCCTCTGTTTGGCTATCCCTAACTGGGTTTCTCCTTGTTCACCTGGACTTCGGCTCAACGAAACCCAATGTGTGATGGCGCCTGGTGTGAACTCGGCCAAAACTTGGCCTTTGATTGCTGTTTTGGGTCTGAATTCCAGGTCATATTAGCCCAACACCACTGCCCATCTGGCTATCCTGCCTATCAGATCTCCTTGCTGCAACAAGAACTTCAGAGGATGCTCAGTTAACACCACAATTTTGTAGGCTTGAAAGTAATGATTCAGCTTCTTGGAAGCCATTACTAAAGCCAGTGTTAGCTTCTTCAAGGGTAGGTACACTACTAAAGAAACGGCCTTTTGAGTCGGCAAATTTTACCGTCGTAAAAGTTAGTCTTTTTGAGACGGCACAGAGTTACCGACGCAAATACCAACACTTTAGCGTCGGCACCGTTGGCCGACACAAAAAATTAATATTTGATAGCATTACTTGAGTCGGTTGAATTTACCAACGCAAAAGATAGACCTTTTGCGTCGGCATAGTCCTTTTGCGTCAGCAAATTTGTGCCGACGCAAAAAATTAGACCTTTTTGTGTCGGCAACTGATGCCGTAGCAAAAAAAAAAAAATTTATAGCCAAGATATATATATTTACTTGATTATATTTAATAAATATATTTATTTATACATATACTTTTATATTAATATTGAGTGTATATACTATAAATAATATATATCTCATTTAAAATCTGAAAGAGGTATAGTGGTGAAGTGGACGTAGTGTGGTGACTTCGGGTCAAATCTTTCAAATGGAGTGGGTTCAAAACTTAGGAGCCTCAATGAGAAAATTATGGGTTAAATTTTTTAAAACATTTAACCACTTTTTGAGTCGGCAATCTACCGTCTCAAAAAATTAAAACTTTTTGCGTCAGCAGATTGCCGACTCAAAAACCTTTTGTGACCCCACCATTTTCGTCCCTTGAGTTGCCGTCGAAACGTCGTCGCAAAAAGTTTTTGTGTCGGCAAATATGCTATTTGTGACGGCACGCTGCCGACTCAAAAACCCTGTTTTCTAGTAGTGGTATCTAGTCTCAGTATCAGCTAGGGTTTTGCTCACGTAATAAACTACCCTTTGCTCTCCCTTTTCTTCTCTGATTACTACTGCACTCACTGCATGCTCTGAAACCGCCAAGTATAAGAACAGCTCCTCTCCAAGTACTAGATTTGAGAGAACTGGAGCTGTGGTCAAATACTTCTTCAAGTCGGCCAAAGCGACTTCGCACTCTTCTGTCCATAAGAAGTCTGTGGCTTTCTTCACTAAGCTGAAAAAAAGGTTTACATTTGTCAGAGCTTCTGCTTATGAACCTATTCAGGGCAGCAGCCCTTCCAGTCAACATCTGTACTTATTTTGCCGATGTTAGGCTCTCCAACTCCAGAATGGCCTTGATTTAGTCGAGGTTATCCTCAATGCCCCTTTGGTAATCAAGTATCCTAAGAACTTACCAGATCCAACTCCAAATGTGCACTTCGATGTATTGAGTTGGAGCCGATATGTTCTAAGGATGTCAAGGCCCACAAATCCTACATAATAATGTTGAAGCTGTGAAGGACAATCATAGTGCAAAGGAGATCACAATCCAATGGATCACATTATGGATTAATTGATGTAGTTTCCAAAGTGTTGAAAGTGAAAATCAAAAAATAAAAATTTGAACTATTTTATATTTTAATTAATTTTTTTTGACTTATTTAAATTATTTTTATCTTATAAATGATTAATAGCAATTGTAGTATTGAAATAAAATAATACTACAAATAATTTTGTACGTTATACCAAAGAGATTGGTGCATATCTTTGTATTGGGGTCATATCGTAGTTGAATAGGACTGTTGATTGTGAACTAGTTGATGTGTTAACGTACTCCTTAATCATTGTCCATGCAAAGCCCCATTTACTGGGCCATATTTTTGAAGTACAATCTTTTTAGTCTTTTTTTTTTTTTTTTTTTTTTAATGTGTTTGATTTCAGTTTTTTTAATTTAGTTTTTTAAAAATTGAATTTTTACTTTTTGTGTTTTTTTATTTTTAGTAAATATTTTTTAAATTATAAGCAATTTTTTTTTTTTACTTTTCTAGATACACCTTATTTAGATGCATCTAAATAGTAAAATATTTGTAAAAAAAATATTTTAAAATTTTAATAAATAAACAAAAATATGAAATTGTACTGAATCTTTGTAATTTTTTTTATATTTTTTGGTATTTAGTGTATTTTTTAAAGAGTTTTTTTTCACAAATATTATGCTTTTTGAGTTTATTTATGTTAGGTGTGTTTAAAAATTTTAAAAAAATTGTTTAAAATAATGAAAAAATTCATTGAAAACATTAAAATACAAACAATAAAAAATGGAATTTTCTGAAAACTAGAACTAAACAAGTTGATTATTATTATTATTATTATTATTATTATTATTATTATTATTATTTAACATTGATTGCCTTTTCCAATGTAATGCAATTAAATTACAATTAGTGTGTTTGGTTTAAGTTTTTTAAATTAAGTTTTTTGAAAAGTGAGTTTTTTGTTTTTCGTCTTTTTTTGTTTTTAGTGAATATTTTTTAAATTTTAAACATTTTTTTTACTTTTTTAGATACATCTTACTTAGATGTGCCTAAAAAGTAAAATATTTGTGAAAAAATATTTCAAAAAATTAATAAATATACAAAAATATGAAAAATGTACAAAATTTTCGTATTTTTGATATTTAGTGAATTTTTTTTAAAACAAATTCACAAAAATTATACTTTTTAAGTGTATTTATGTTAGGTGTATCTAACAAATAAAAAAAATTGCTTAAAATATTTTTAAAAATTTAGTAAAAACAAAAAAATATATAGAAAATCAGAAAGTAAAATTTTATGAAAAGTATTTTTAGAAAACTCATTTTTTCTCAGAATTTTATAGTCAACATAGATATTGTTTGTTGGCTCTCGACTAAAAAATTATAAAAACCATGATTTTATCAAAAATCGATTTTACATAAAAAGTTATAAAATTTTAAATTGTAAAGGATAAAAAGGACATTTTTGTCAATAAACTATAAATCATACACGTAGCATTATGAAATTTTAAATTGTAAAGAATAAAAAGGACATTTTTGTCAATAAACTATAAATCATGCATGTAGCATGAAGAACACGACACACTTATTGAACTTTTAGAATAATATATGTTATTAATTTTTAGGGTAATAATACCTGTTATTAATTTTTTTAGGGGCAATAATTAGTGATCTCATTTGCACCTTGTCTCCTTTAGATCACCAAATAATGACATTATTGCCTTAAAAATTCAGTAAATGTGTTATGTGATTTACATACGACCTAATTTTATGTAAATTCTTAATAAAATTCTAATATAAAGGAATTAATTGTAACAAAATAATATTTTATGGTAGCTAAGGCTTCGTTTGAGAAGTGGGTTAGCTTTTTGAGTTTTTGACTTTTTTTACTATTTTAGTCTGAACTAAAAAGCTTGGTTTGAAAAAGACTTTTTGATTTTTTGACTTTTTTGACTTTTTTTATGAGAGAAGAGTAGGGGTGGGCGCGGGTCGGTTGCGGCCACGAAACCTCCAATCCGCCATCCGTCCGTCAGATTGGCGGATTAGAGAAAATCAATCCGCATCCGTTCGCCAATCCGGCGGATGCGGATTGAACGGATTGGCGGTTTGGCGGATGGATGCGAATCGGTTTGGCGGTTTGAAATTTTATAAATTTTCAACATAGTTCAACTTGTGCACATCCTCAAAAAAAAAAAAAAAAAAAAAGTATTACAGTCAATGACTTAAAAAAGTATTATAATTACTGCATGCCTCATCCAAAGAAATAAAATTTGAAATTTTAGATTATCGCAATCATTGCATGATTCATCTACATAAAGTATTACAATCTGTGGTTCTTAAAATATAAAAACAATTTAAACCACCAAAACCATGAACAGAGCAATAGTAGAGATTGTATGTCTCTGTATTGTTACATTTATATATGTTTTTGAAAACAAAAACCAACAAGCATATATCATATTTTCTATTTATTACTTTTAGAGTTAGATTTAAAAACCAAAAAATATAGATAAATAATACGTTTATTTTTTTCAATTCAAAAAATATATTCAAGTTAAAAACTTTTTTTCAATAGAATATTTGAACTCTTTTTCAATTGAAAATACAAACAAAATATTTAAACCATTGAAAACACAAAATCTTATAAATTACTAAGGGTACTCGCGGTTTGGCGGTTCGGTTGCGGCCAAAGAAACCTCAAATCCGCCATCCGTCCGCCAAATTGGCAGATTGGAGAAAATCAATCCGCAACCGTCCGCTCGTCATCACGCATCCGTCCAAAATGAGGCGGATCGGTTTGGTTCGGTCGGTTTTGACGGATCGATATATCCGTTGCTCACCCCTAGAGAAGAGTGTAATGATTATGGATTGAATGTGATGCTTTGTTTCTTATGGTTAAAATAACTTATTTTGTCTTTTGTGACTAAAATAGTCAAAAAAAAATCTTGCCAAACGGAGGCTAACTATTGAGTTTTAAAATTAAAGATAATAAAATATAAATAAATCATAGTTTTAAGGGTTTTATTGTACTTTAGTCCGATTATAAAGGATTTGGCCCACAAATCCTACGTAATAATGTTGAAGCTGTGAAGGACAATCATAGTCCAAAGGAGATCACAATCCCATGGATCACATTATGGATTAATGATATAGTTTCCAACAAGTTGAAAGTGAAAATCAAAAAATAAAAATTTGAACTATTTTATTTTTTAATTAATTTTTTTTGGACTTATCTAAATTATTTTTATCTTGTAAATGATTAATAGCAATTGTAGTGTTGAAATAAAATAATACTATAAATAATTTTATAAGTTATACCAAAGAGATTGGTGCATATCCTCGTATTGGCGTCATATCATAGTTGAATAGAACTGTTGATTGTGAACCAGTTGATGTGTTGACGTACTCCTTAATCATTGTCCATGAAAAGCCCATTCGTTAGACCATATTTTTTAAGTACAATTTTTTTAGTCAATGTTTTCTTTTTCTTTTTTTTTTTCCTTTTTTTGTGTGTGTGTGTGTTGCCTTCATTTAATGTATTTAATTTCAATTTTTTGAACTTAGTTTTTTAAAAATTGAATTTTTTATTTTTCGTGTTTTTTTATTTTTAGTGAATATTTTTTAAATTATAAGCAATTTTTTTTTAATTTTTCTACATACACTTTACTTAGATGTATCTAAATAGTAAAATATTTGTAAAAAAAATATTTTAAAATTTTAATAAATACACAAAAATATGAAACTGTAATGAATTTTTGTATTTTTTAATATTTTTTGGTATTTAGTGTATTTTTTAAAGAGTTTTTTTTCACAAATATTATGCTTTTTGAGTTTATTTATGTTAGGTGTGTCTAAAAATTAAAAAAAAAATTGCTTAAAATATTAAAAAAAATCATTGAAAATATTAAAATACAAAAAATAAAAAAATAAAATTTTTTGAAAACTATTTTCTGAAAACTAGAACTAAACAAGCTGATTATTATTATTATTATTATTATTATTATTATTATTATTATTATTTAACATTGTTTGCCTTTTCCAATGTAATGCAATTAAATTACAATTAGTGTGTTTGGTTTGAGTTTTTTGAATTAAGTTTTTTAAAAAGTGAGTTTTTTATTTTTCGTATTTTTTTTATTTTTAGTGAATATTTTTTAAATTTTAAGCATTTTTTTTTTACTTTTTTAGATGCATCTTTACTTAGATGTGTCTAAAAAGTAAAATATTTGTGAAAAATTATTTCAAAAAATTAATAAATACACAAAAATATGAAAAATGTACTAAATTTTCATATTTTTGGTATTTAGTGAATTTTTTTATAAAAAATTTACAAAAATTATACTTTTTAAGTGTATTTATGTTAGGTGTATCTAAAAAAATTACGAAAAATAAAAAAATAAAATTTTTTTAAAAATATTTTTAAAAAACTCAAACCAAACAAAGTCATATTGTTTTTTAACAAATGAGTTATAAAGCAACGTGCACAATGTGAATAAATGTTAGGTATAGGGAAAAGAAAATTCTTAAATTTTGTACAAAAGTTAACAGTCTCATTTTATAAATATTTCCAATATATATGTTTGAGAAAATCTTAAATCAATTTATTTACTTTTTTTTTTTTTTTTTTTTTTTTTGAGAAACGTGAAAATCTTAAATCCATAGATTTGACAATTACATTCACTATCATCGCCCCTATCATATTATGAGAGGAGTATTAGGAACACATAAGTATTTCATATAATGAAATAAAGATGTGTAACAAGAGAGTGAGTCTTATATATAGATCTCACATTATGTAATATTCATCTTTATTTTATGAAATCTTATGTATTCTTAATACTATTCTCATAATGGAGTCTTATAAAATCTTTATGAAACATTTTATGATATTTTTTCATGATTCCTAATATTATTCCTTACCAAAATGTTAGGGATCATGAAATCTATCATGAAAATTTTTCATCTCTTGAGTAGTGTATGGTGTTTTATTGTATGAATAATTCAAAGATGAATAATCTTTCATGATCATCTTCATGATATTTTTTTCATGATCCCTAACATTACTCGTAGTGAGATCTATATTTCATGATCACCTTCCTATACACCCTCATCGTTTGATGTTGACAACTGTACTTCGCACTTCACAGCATCCATTCCACTCCTCCTTCTTGTCTCCTTGATCACTAATCCATACTTATTTCTCTCTCTATACATCGCTTGTCCTCTCATTTTATTTTTCTTCTCACTAACTTGTGTGTTATTTAGGCCTCGTTTGGCAAGTGGCTGTGTAACGCCCCAACTTCCAAGCCATTAAATAAGTACAATATTACCACACAAATAGGATAGATAACCAAAACATCTTAATAAACATATATAACTAGAGTTAGCATCACGGATCATTCGTTTATTTTCCATTGCAGGATTACAAAACATTGAAAACAAAAACAACTAGTCTAAGTCTTCAAATGAACCACCGCTCCAACACTTCATCGTATTTACCTTCGCAATAACTTTCACCATTATAACTGCTTCACCACCTGGCATGACATGCCATGAGCTTGGAATGCCCAGTAAAAACACACACATCCCCATATCTTCTATCAACCAATCAACCATACATAGGACAAATTAGGTAACATAACATGCAAAATTACAACAAGGTTCTATGAATTAAGAGTTTTCCTAGACATCTAGGATCCCCCAAAGAGATCTTTCTACCCAACCACAAGGCTGAACACCGGATTACTCAGACTCCCCCTTTTGCTGCTTTGCAGACCTTACCACCTATGCCCATCTCCTGGTTATTTACCGGTTAGTGGCATTGATGGACCTCAAAAGGGACGGCAAAACAAGTGGGCTCGCTTACACCCAAATCGTGCCTAGGGCTCGCTTACACCCTGCACATACCATACCAAATCGTGCCTATGGCTCGCTTACACCCTGCACATACCATACCAAAGGGCTCGCTTACACCCTGAAACCACCGCATAGAGTCTGAATATATCCGTGTCAACCTAGGGGCTCGTTTAGACCACTTGCGCAAGACTTAACTCATTTGGTTTTAATTCCATTCACATGGTCAATACATAAATCATTCTGAAGCACAAGGGTGAACGTCACCCACTACCAACCCCTTTCCACTTCCCATTTATTAGATCTTTTGCCAAGCAAGCTAGTCACATTCGGTAATTCGGTAATATAAAAGAGCATGAGACAAACATAAGAAATGAAATATAGCCCATAATAATCATACATAGGTATGGTAAGGCAAGAAAATAACATTAGGCATGCTTTAAAATACTTAGAGACAAACAACACAACAAAACACCATTTCCAGCACTGTTCGGTTCTGCAGGGCTAACAAGAACGCTTTGGTAAAAATACTTCTAGGTCAAATTAGGGGCTGGAATTGCACAGAACCAATATTCAATCTGTCTAGTTTCAGTTCCAATTTTCAAAAGTTGAACAGCCCCTCCAAAAATTCATCTACAAACTATATTCGAAAACCTATCCAGATTTGTCACCCTTTGGGAGAACTAGTTTTTCTCTCAATCTACCCGACTGTTTTCACTCAAATAAAATCTGTTGAAAAGAGGACTCAGAGTTCTAAATTTTGACAGAAGAACCCACATGAGATGATTTTTATAGAATTTTATAAAATTGCTAAAAGTGGACTGTTTTTCAGAGACTCAGGACCAGATTTTTCAATAAATTATCCAAGCCCTAAAAACACACAATTAGGAGCTAATAAAATTTTCACAAGCTCTAAACACATAAAATATCCTACAATAAATTCAGATTTGAGAATTAGATAGATTTGATATTTCTTTTAAATTAGAGAAGTTGCAGCAGTGCCTAATTTCACAAATTTGTAAGGCAAAGTCACTAAATCAAACCCACACTCTTATATACATCAAAAACCCTATTTACCATTAATTTGTAACACAAGAGGCATGATAGACAATAGGATGAAATGGTGAAAGGATTGGAGTAGATAAGGGAGAGGTATGTTCTTACCTTGGCCCTAGAAGGCACCATTTTCTTCCTTTCCTTTTCTTCTTCTTCTCTACTTCCTTCTAATCACACTCTCCTTCTCTCACCCTCTCCTTAGGCTGTTGAAAATGTGGGGTGGAAATTGAGACAAAGTTCTCAATTTATAAGCCATGAAATAGGGCTAGCTTAATGACTAAGAAAAAGCATAAAAATCTAGATATTTTTCCATTGCTCAAATAAGTATTAAAATAAATAATAAAACTATTTATTTAAAGATATGTGTAGATATTTATTTAAAGATATTTATTTAAAGATATTTATTTGCTCAATTAAATAATAAAGGTTCAAGGAAAATAATAAAAATTCAAAGAACTAATAAATATTCAATTAGGCTAAAAATGAAATTGATGAATTAATTTAGAAACTAGGAGATACATAAATAAAAGCCAAGTGTTAGGGTATTTCCAAATATAAAAATGGCATTCTATGATTTAATTATAATACAAAATAAAATACAGAAAAATTATTCTTTCTTGGACCATTTTGTAAAATTTTATAAAATTTGGGATTAAAATGTAATTAACCTAAGGCTTAGGGTATCAAGTGTAATTACCAAAAATTAGGGTCTCTACAGGCTGTTTTAGTCTAAAAGCTAAAAAGTTACTAAAAAAACTAAAAAGCCAACAACTTATACCAAAAATTCAAAATTTTCATTTTCTCTCTATTTTTTGTATATCTTTTCGTAAAAAGTCAAAAAGTCATCCCAAACATATTAATTTTTTTTACCTCATATTTTAGCTAAAAAGCCAAAAAATTACTAAAATAGCCTATTTCCAAACGAGGCCTTAGTAGAGATTTTTTTGTTGTAAATGTTGGATTTATTTTCTAGTATGGCCCAATAGCCTACATATTTTTATATGTTTTAATTTATTTGGACTCTACAATTAGATAAAGCCAATATTATATATAAAGTTCAGTAATTAGAATTTTAATATAATCACTCTTCTAAGATAAGAAAGAAACCTTGATGGATTAGGAATTTTTCTGATAGAGTTTATATGGCCCTCTTCTCTCCTCTATATAAGGATGGGTGACTCCCCTTTCATATCATAAGTATTTTCCATCACTCTAAGTTTTATAGTCATCCTAATTAAGAGAGACAGAGAGAAGAATGTGAGCCAAGAATTAAAGGTTCAACTCTAAGGGATATTTTCTCAACTTCTCTAATTCAATGGCTGATAAAGGTATGTTCGTTTTATTCTTGAGTTATATTGAATTCAAGATCCTGTAAAGTTTAATTCCGCATTATTATTATGATTGCATGTATTATTAAATCTTACATGTGGTATCAAAGTTTTAGCTTTATGAATCAATATACCTTGGAATAATAATATATTTATGATACTGTTATTAATAAACGGTACCTTTGTTTTATTAAAAGTATTGACTTTAAAATATTATCTCAATTTGTTGATCAAACGTATAATACACCCTTTTTTTTTTGTTTTTTTGATTTTGTTATGCTGATTGATTTTGTCATGCTGATAACATGTCATATGCCTAAAATATATATATTGTCTTCTTGACATGCTTGTATCTATTAATTTTCTTGTATGTTTGCGTCAGAATGTTTATATGCAACCTACTGCTATTTAGTTAGTCATGTTATGGTACATATTTACGTATATATATATATATTTATATATTGTATATCTCTATAAACGTGCGCATACACACATGCATGTAGTGTAGTTATCTGGGTGTTTGTACGTGTAGTTTTTGATATCATGATATAATTTTATGACATTGAATATTAAATATTAAAGTGGCTAATTCATATTAGGTGTAATTCTTATTAACCATTATATGAGATATTCATGATTGTTATATTACATGATTTTGATATATAAATATTCATGTTCGTCCAGAGTTATTATTATTATTATTATTATTATTATTATTATTATTATTATTATATTGGTAATTGCAATCACATAAAAGAAATTTCAGAAATCATAAAATAGTGATTTCATTAAAATTGTGATTGAATTAATGATAATTAAATAACTCAAATTAATGAATAGAGAATATTGTTGGTTAGTTCCATATTCATAGGGTTTACTAATTTAGTAGCTACCAAAGTGGCCTAGATTTGTAAAACTTATGAATATAGAACTACATAAAAGAATAGTTAAAAGGGTAACATTAAGGTCGATAATATTCTCAATTGCAATTATAATTAGGAGATTGAGACTAGCCCAAAGGAGAGTCACTTTCAAATAATTATAAACTGGGTAGGATAATGTAACTTATGTAATTTGACAGATTAGAATCACTACAAGAAAAAACACCTTTGGCGACTAAATTTTTAGTCGCCAAAGGTGCTGTTTTTAGTCGCCAAATGTTGAAAATCGGCTTTCCCCGACTAAAAACCTTCGTCGCCCATTTTGTCGCCAATATATGGTCGCAGATTCGATTGGCGACTAAAAAACAGTTAGTCGCCAATTCTATGGTCTTCAGCGACTAAAGTAATCGTCGCCAATACTCAATTTCGTATTTGGGAATTTTACCTTTGGCGACTAACGGGTTTGTCGCCAATAGTTAATTCTTTATTTTATTATTTAAATTTTTGGCGACTAAACTATTTAGTCGCTGAAAGCATTTTCAAAAAAAAAATTTTTTTCCCCCTTTTGGGGCTGCTCAGTTTCGAACCACTAACCTTCATCACTATGCCTTTGTCAAACTTTTGCAACACTCTCTCCCCCACTATGCCACTACACTTTCACGCGAATAATAATGTAACTTATATTATTTATATACTATTTATGCCGGTATTTATACAAACTATATATATAAATAATTATTTGTATTTAATGTATTTTATGTAAAAAAATAAAGTATTTAAAAAAAAAAATATTAGAGCACTTTTGGCGACTAAAATGAAGATTTAGTCGCCAATTCTACGCCATTTTGCTACTAAATGCTGGTTTGTCGCAAAAAAATTTAATTTCCGTCCAAAAGAAGTACTTCCGGCGACTAAAGAATTTTTCTGTCGCCAAAACGCCTACTTTTGCCGACTAAACTCAGTTTTAGTCGCCAAATTGTCCACTTTTAGCTACAAAAAATATGTTTGTCGGTGAAGGTCCTATATTCGGCGACCAAAGAATTTTTTAGTCGCCAAAAGCTATAGTTTTGGCGACTAAATGGGTTTAGTCGGCAAAAACCGTTCCTTTTAGCTACTAACATTTTTTCAGTCGCTAAAACTACTATGTTTGGCGACTAAACTTACTTTTAGTCGCTAAAGGCCCTATATTCGGCGACTAACTTGCTTTAGTCGGCAAAAGTGCTCATGTTTGGCGACTAAAATGATTTTAGTCGCCATTTGTACTACTTTCAGCGACGAAAATGCTTATTTTAGTCGCCAATTGTGCATTTTCTTGTAGTGAATTGAATACCCAAAGGTAACATGACTAGCTGGAAAATTGCATAAATTACTTTAGACCTACATAAGTGATTCTTGACGAGTGGACAATAGATATACCTAAGTTTTGCCCAAAGAAAAGACTTATGTGATATCAATAGTTCATCATAATTCTCAAAATTTTAATATGTATATTGTTCTATCTTATTTCAGTGAAAGTTCCCACCTCATTGCACTCTCTTGCATCGGGCATCCCTCTACTTACTGGCTTGAATTTTTCGAAATGGTATGAACATGTTCAGTTTACATTGGGTGTGTTGGACCTCGATATGGCATTGCTTGAAGATAAACCTGCAGACATTAATGAATATAGTACTGCAAAACAAGTTGCCCTTTTCTGAATCTTGGAAAAGGTCCAATAGACTCAGTTTGATGTTCATGAAGATGACCATTGCAAATAACATCAAGACCTCCTTACCTCAAACTGTTAATGCATTGGAATACTTAAAGGCTGTTGAAGATCGATTTAGATCTGCTGACAAGTCACTTGCTGGCACTATTATGGCTGAATTGACAACAATGAAATATGATGGCAATCGAGGAGTTCAGAATCACATCCTCAATATGGCTGACAAAGCTGCAAAGCTTAAAACTTTAGGAATGCAAGTTAATGAAACTTTCCTCGTGCAGTTTATTTTCAACTCACTTCCATCAGAGTTCGGCGCATTCAAAATTTACTATAACACCAACAAAGATAAGTGAAGTTTGAATGAGCTGACTAATATGTGAGTTCAGAAGGAAGTGAGGTTGAGGGAGGAAGGACGTCAAATTGCATTGGCTGTAACTCATGGAGCTATAAAGAAAAAGAAGGGTAAGTTTGTAAAATCAAAGAAAAATCCACCAAAGAAAAAGAATGAACCTGGGGAAGAAAATCAGGTTCAGAATGGTTTCACAGTCAAGTGCTACTTTTGTGGCAAGAAGGGACATGTGAAGAAAGACTGCAGCAAACGAAAGGCTTGGTTCGAAAAGAAAGGTAAGAAATTTTCTTTTGTTTGTTATGAATCAAATCTTGCTGAAGTATCTTCTAATACGTGGTGGATTGACTTTGGGGCCACGACCCACATTACAAATGACATGCGGGGATACCTCCTAACCAGGAAACCAAAGGAAAGTGAAAGATTTGTCTATATGGGGAACCGTCTCAAAGCTGAAGTCGTAGCTGTAGGAACCTATCGACTGATCTTAGAGACGGGTCATCAGATGGATCTAGAAGACACTTTTTATGTTCCTTCAATTTCTAGGAATTTAGTTTCATTATCCAAATTAGATCGTGTTGGATTTTTAGTTTTATTTAATTGTGGAAAACTCAATTTAATGTTTAATTCAAAAGTGATTGGTTCTGGTAATTTATGTGATGGTTTATATAAAATTACCTTAAATCATGAGTTTGCACAATCATTAGTAACTCTGCATTCGAATATTGGTTTAAAATGTGGTCTAATTAATGAAAAATCCTCAATCTTGTGGCATAGACGGTTGGGGCATATCTCTAGAAATAGAATTGAAAAATTGGTGAAGAATGGGATTTTGGAAAACCTAGACTTCACTGATTTTCAGATATGTGTGGATTGCATTAAAGGAAAGCAAACCAAACACACCAAGAAAGGTGCCATAAGAAGTAATGAGCTTCTTGAGATAATTCATACAGATATTTGCGGGCCACTTAACATCCCATGTCTTAGTGGTGGAAAATATTTTATCACATTTATAGATGACTTCTCACGTTATGGATATGTGTATCTAATTCATGAAAAGTCTCAGGCTGTTGACATCCTTGAGGTGTATATAACTGAAATCGAGAGACAATTAGATAGAAAGGTTAAAATAATGAGATCAGACAGGGGTGGTGAATATTATTGTAAATATGATGAGTCAAACCAAAATCCTGGCCCATTTGCCAAATTCTCAGAAAAGAAAGGCATTTGTGCTCAATATACAATGCCTGGTACGCCACAACAAAATGGAGTTGCTGAAAGGCGTAATCGTACACTTAAAGATATGGTTAGAAGTATGTTAAGTTACTCAATTGTACCTATTTCAATGTGGGGTGAAGCTTTAAAGACTGCAATGTATATCTTAAATAGGGTTCCTAGTAAAGCGGTCCCAACAACTCCTTTTGAGTTGTGGATTGGTAGGAAACCTAGTTTGAGACACTTACATATTTGGGGTTGTCCAGCAGAGACAAGAATCTTCAAGCCACAAGAGAAAAAGTTGGACTCAAGAATAATATCTGGATATTTCATTGGTTATCCAGACAAGTCTAAAGGGTACAAATTTTATTATCTTAATCACAGTATGAAGATAGTGGAGACTGGTAATGCTAGATTCCTAGAGAATGGTGAAATTAGTGGGAGTGAGAAAACATGAGTGGTGAATTTCGAGGAAATTAGGGTAGATGTGCCAACATTGGACCCTTATCGAAAAATTGTTGTTCCTCAGGCTATTCCACAGGCTGAGGGAAACAAACAACATAATGAAAATCCTTCACCACCTCATGTTTCACCACTTCATGAAGATACCACCATTGAAAATATTGTAGAACCACCACAACCAGCAGTTCTGAGAAGATCTCAGAAGGAAAGAAAGCCTGCCATTCCAGATGATTACATGGTGTATCTACAGGAATCTGATTTTGATATTGGGATTAACAAAGATCCAGTCTCATTTTCACAAGTCATGAATAGTGATGATTCTTCTAAATGGGTCAATGCTATAAATGAAGAGTTAAAATCCATGGAACAGAATAGTGTTTGGGATCTCGTCGAATTGCCTAATAACTGCAAAAAGGTCGGGTGTAAATGGGTCTTCAAGACCAAGCGTGACGCAAAAAGCAATATCGAGCGATTTAAAGCCAGACTTGTTGCCAAAGGTTTTACTCAAAAAGAAGACATAGACTATACAGAGATCTTCTCTCCAGTATCTAAGAAGGACTCGCTTAAAATCATCCTAGCATTGGTAGCTCATTATGACTTAGAGTTGCATCAAATGGATGTGAAAACTGCTTTTTTAAATGGGAATTTGGATGAAGAAATTTATATGGAGCAGCCCAAAGGATTTGCAAAGAAAGGTAAAGAACATTTAGCTTGCAAATTAAAAAAATCCATATATGGCCTTAAACAAGCTTCTAGGCAATGGTATTTAAGGTTTAATGATACCATTACCTCTTTTGAATTTAAAGAAAATGCAGTTGATCAGTGCATATATCTGAAGGTTAGTGGGAGCAAGTTCATTATGTTGATGCTATATGTGGATGACATTTTGTTAGCTAGTAATGACCTTGGCTTATTGCATGAAACCAAGGAATATCTCTCCAAGAACTTTAAAATGGTCGATATGGGTAAGGCAAACTATGTTATTGGCATAGAGATCTTTAGAGATCGATATCGAGGATTGCTAGGACTATCTCAAAAAGGATATATTGATCGTGTTTTGGAGAGATTCAACATGCAGTTTTGTTCAGCCGGTGATGCACCCATCATGAAGGGTGATAAATTAAGTGAAAAACAGTGTCCAAGAAATGACTTGGAAAGAAAACAAATGAAGGACATTCCATATGCATCAGCTGTAAGGAGCTTGATGTATGCTCATACATGTACCAGGGCAGATATTAGTTTTGCAGTTGGAATGTTGGGAAGATTCCAAAGTAATCCTGGAATGGAACATTGGAAAGCAGTGAAAAAAGTTATGAGATATCTTCAAGGAACAGAGGACTGTATGCTCACCTATAGGAGATCAGAACAGTTGGAAGTTATCGGATACTCAGACTCAGATTTTGCTGGTTGCCTTGATAGTAGAAAATCTACATCAGTTTTTGTTTTTCTACTAGCTAGTGGAGCAATTTCATGGAAGAGTGTAAAGCAGTCCACTATTGCTTCATCTACTATGGAGACTGAGTTTGTGGCATGCTTTGAGGCTACAAATCATGCTTTATGGTTGCGAAATTTCATCTCAGGACTTGGTGTTGTTGACTCAATTGCCAGGCCGCTGAAGATATATCGTGACAATACCGCAGCAGTTTTCTTCTCTAAGAATGGAAAGTACTCCAGTGGTTCCAAACATATGGAAGTAAAATACTTAGTTGTTAGAGAAAGAGTCCAGAAACAAGAAGTGTTAATTGAAAACTTAAGCACCTCTTTTATGATTGCTGATCCATTCACAAAGGGATTGCCGCCAAAGACATACAAAGAGCATGTTATCATGATGGGTCTTTTAAGCAACCCTTGATGTATATGGTTAATTTTGAGTGCTTATTTTTATTTGACACTATTTGCGCAATAATTATTTTGTTTCTAATTTTCCTGTTTCTAAAAGTGTGTGTACACATTAAATAGAATATTGATAAACAGGAAATGTCTTAACAAGACAAATTACAGGGGCCTTTCAGGCAAATAATTATATATCCCAATAATGAATTGGGTTGGTTAAGGTTATCGATAGTGTAGTGCATAGAAGGAAATATGACATAAATGTTATATAACCGCTATGATTCACATTGGTGATCTGAAGTAATCACAGTATTATAATTTCTAATATATCTGAACTTATTGGCTATTTTTAAAATTCGTGATCACGTATCAAAGTTTTTAGTATGGAATCCAATGAGTCAAAATTTTTTATAATTTTCATATTTAAAAAAAAAAATCATAATTGCATTATAATCAGCTTAATGGGCCAAGTGGGAGAATGTTGGATTTATTTTCTAGTATGACCCAATAGCCTACATATTTTTACATGTTTTAATTTATTTGGACTCTACAATTAGATAAAAGCCAATATTATATATAAAGTTCAGTAATTAGAATTTTAATATAATCACTCTTCTAAGATAAGAAGGAAACCTTGATGGATTAGGAATTCTTCTGATAGAGTTTATCTGGCCCTCTTCTCTTCTCTATATAAGAATGGGTGACTCCCCTTTCATATCATAAGTATTTTCCATCACTCTAAGTTTTATAGTCATCCTAATTAAGAGAGACAGAGAGAAGAATGTGAGACAAGAATTAAATGTTCAACTCTAAGGGGTATTTTCTCAACTTCTCTAATTCAATGGCTGATAAAGGTGTGTTCGTTTTATTCTTGAATTGTATTGAATTCAAGATCCTGTAAAATTTAATTCCGCATTATTATTATGGTTACATGTATTATTAAATCTTACAGTAAAAGCAGTAAAAATTTACTGACTTATCACAGTATAATCTCACTTTGCCAGAAATAAATGTCAAAATTTTTCATTACAGTCCTTTTGCCTTCCTCTTTCTTCTTGTTCTTCTTCTCCACTGCTAACCCAAAGAAGATGAAAAATGGAGTGGGGGGTCGCCAAAGAGCGAGGGGACAAGGAAAGGTTTGCAGTGGGATGGAGGTTTGAAAGAGTCACTAGAGGGAAAATGAGGACTAAGGGAGTCATCGAAGCTGAAAGTAAGGGCTGTCAAAGGAAGTATGCAGGGATATGAGTCCAAATGATATATTTGGGACTATCGTTTTTCTCCAAAAAAAAAAAAAAAAAAAAAAAAAAAAACATAGACAATTTTAGTGTTTTCTATAATTAGGGGGCCTATTCACAACCGATCGTTGGTGTTTGGAAAGTAATTATTTTAGTAAGTTATTTTAATTTTTGACTATTTTAATAGGTTAAATTTTTTGTGTTTGGGAAGATGATTGAATTTTTTTATAGTTAGATGTGATGTTTGTGAGAAAAAAAGTGAAATGATTATGGATTTGATGTGACATTTTATCTTACTGACTATTTTAACCTATTTTGTCTTTTTGTAAATTTTAGCTTGAAAAGGATAAAATATCACCTCCCAAACAGGGTTGTTGTATTTGATTGAGAGATTTACAAAATGATTTGAAAAGAAAAATGAAAAAATTAAGTGAAATATGAATAAAATATACTTACATTTCACCTAATTTCACAAACTTTTTTTATTTTACTTTTTAAATTTTTTTTTCAAATCTCCCAACTAAATAAACATTAGAGTGAAATTTGTAGCGTCATTCTCGGAGGAAAAATGATTTGTGACTCTAAAATTGCTGGCACTAATGACACTAATTTCCTGTTTTGATAACTTTATTTTATTATTATTATTTTTTTAACCTGATATAGAAATTCGGGGCATTAGTGCCCCTGAATTTCGAGCTCCATATCAGAGCTGTTCTCGGAGTGTTGATCAAACAGTTGACAACAAATGAGTATAAAAGATGTCATTTTTTCTTACAAAAAGTAAAAGAAAAATTGAATATCTCACACAAAAAGAGTGTTTGGAAAGAGGCTTTATAAACTAAAATAGTAATAAAAAATAAAATAAATAAAATAATAAAAATATCATCAAAATTATAATTATTTTACTATTTCCCTCACTAAAATCACATTCAAAAAATTTATTTCCAAAGACAACTATTTCAGGCTTCAGCAAACAAAAAAAATACATTTACTCATTTATTGTCAGCCATTGGATCGACAATTGAGAGGATCACTCTACAAATTTCACTCTAGAGCATCCAGACCCCCAAGATTGTGGTTTCGCATTCAAGGAAAAGAAAAAAAAATATTCAAATCACACCATCTCAAGCGCTATATAGGAGGCTTTATCGATGTTCTATATTTGTTTTATTACTACGTCAAAGAAGGTTTAGGATGAGTTTGGTTTATGGATTTTGGAAGAGATTTGAAAAGGGAAAGTCAAAATGTGTAAGTCCCTTTCCAAATCTATGAAACCAAACACAACATTATTGTTTGTTGTTCTTTTGGATTAATTGATAATGTATAGTTTTGAGGCTTTTGAGTTAGAAATGGATGAGCTTTGGATGTAGCATCAAAGTTTTTGTTGTTTGCATTCCTGTTGGTAGATTGATTTGTTCTATATATGATCTGCAAACCCTATTTTTCTCATCATGAAATGAGAAAATTATTCGAAATTGTCGAAATTGTTTTCTTTTCCTGTCTCAATTGATCTGTTTGGAAGTGTCCTGGTATTCAAATTATCTACTTTAAAAATTACTTTATTCATGTTTAAAATTGCATAAGAGTGGAAACATACCATATTTATATTGTAATGGTTCTGTTATATCTGTTCTGAATCTACATTGTTTGGGAACTTTTATTTTCATTCTAATTGTGGAACTGTGACTTTCCATTTTATGTCATAGATATTTTTGTATCGGGTAACTAATGCGAATCTATTGCTTTATGTATATATTAATTTGTTTTAAGCTTGTCTTGGATTGCTAGGTCATTTGGTTGTGATATTAGCAATGATTGTGGGGCGTGAATCATGATGGTGTGCGAGCACGTTCAGGTGAACTTCCCGGTTATATATGTCCTTGATTATTATCTTTGTATTTTGCGCAATGGTAGTATGGCATGATAATTATTTTCACAATAAGGTTGTTCATGCATTAATGCTCTATCTTTTCGTGCCAAATTTACTGTAACGTAAAAAGCAAATCAATGCACAACCAAGTGAAACAAAGGCAAAATTATAGAATTCATTTGTTTAAACAACATGATAGGCTGCCAGTGAAATATTTGTGCAGAAATATATCACCTGAAGAATTGAAGCATATAAATGGCCAAAGGTTTTGTGAGCTTATTAGTACTCTATTGATTGCTACTAAAATTATGCAATAGGCTTGTATAATATTTAGGAATTTTTAATTAATGATTTACAACTGACCAAGAAGTTTACTTTCCACAATGTCATAACAAAACCTCTAAAAGTTTAGAATTCAAGACATTCTTGGCTCATTTTGAAGCAACTATGCTGCGTAGTTTGCACAAATTTATTGTAAATTTAATTACTAGGCAAAATTTATGCTGAAAGTTCGCTAACAATATCTTAGTAGATCTCATATAAACTTATGAAGAGTATCTTTTTTTATTATTATTATTTTTTATTTTGTTTATCATCAATATCGAAGCCTCAAAGATGTTGAATCATAATGAAGAATGATTTGGGGGCTTCATTGTAGAACCCCTACTAAGATGGACGCTACTTCACTCCAGGTTGTTGATTCATCTCGTGTTGCTGATGCCTCACCTTTAGCTGATAATCTCTCTTACATGGGACAGCGCTGCAAGTTTTAATCTGAATACTGTGGGAATTAGATTCAGTTATGTAACTTTGGCAAGCCATTGAAACCTTGTGATTTTCTGGAGTACTCCTTTATCAATCTTGAGAAGAAAGAATCATCTCTTTCCAGTAGTTTCGCTGGTGTGTCGAACTCTGCTATTCTTCCTGCTCACGGAGAAATAATTTCACTTACATTCATTAATCTCAGAATCAAGTATAAGGTCAATTAACTCATAAATAATTTTCGTCGAACACTTGGAGGTGTGTGTGTGAGAGAGAGAGAGAGATTTTACTTACCGTCACTAAGGACCAATACAAGATCACTATCTATGACGGTGTGGATTCTGTGAGCTATTGTGACAATTGTTCGATCTCTGAACTCTTGACTAATAATCTTTTGTATCACTCCGTCAGTTGCAGAATCAACTGATGCTGTTGCTTCATCTAGAACAAGAATAGTGCTTCTCTTTAGCAAAGCTCTTCCAAGACAGATTAACTGCCTTTGGCCCACACTCCAATTTTCTCCATTTTCAACCACTGCGAGACCAGGTTTTATTAGCAATTTTCACTAGCAAATCTTTACACTAGAACTATGGATAACAGAATTAAATGATGAATTTGACCTGAAGAATCTAGCTTCTCTTCCTTTGCCCGCACTAGATCACCTAGTTGGCATTTGTCGAGAACCTGAAAGATTATAGAGTTATTCAGTGTTAACGAGTTAAATTTTAACTATATCGAAATAACGGAGAATTCACATTGAGGCATGGTTCTCTTTTGCAAGTTTGTTAGTAAGCATCATAATTCATAAGCAGTACACTCAGTCATTTGCGGTTTGTTTGTAGAAATGCGGCAAATTGGTGACACATAGTCTACATTGCCTACAGGTCCATCTTTTCCCCTTCCTAGCTATTTTCATGCCAAAACTTTACCTGATCATTTAATCATTGTCATTGAGCCATGCCATTAAACTGAGCTCCTGTAGTAGCCAGACCAATGTAATAATTTTTCTTAAAAAAATTCTTTTTTTCTTGAGTAGGTAGACTAATGCAGTAGTTAATGACAACATAAAAATGTAGTGCAAAAATTTGTGCTCGTATGATTATAGCTAACTGATGTAATGTTTAGAAGGCCAATATCTACCTCCCATATTTTGTTGTCAGAGTATTGCTCTAGTGGGTCAAGGTTTCCTCTAACTGTACCCTCAAACATCGTTGGGTCCTGTGGTATGATGCTAAGCCTTGATCTCAAATCATGAAGTCCTATCTTGGAAATATCGACATCGTCAATGATAATGCTCCCCTCTTTTGGTTCAACAATCCGAAAAATGGCCTGTATGAGGGTTGATTTCCCACTCCCTGTCCTTCCCACAACACCAACCTTCTTCCTTCCCGGAAATGTGCAGGTAATATGTTTCAATACTGGTGGGAGATGCTCAGCATAACGAATCTGAAAATGCAGGCATTGCATACACATCAGGAAATGTTCACAAGTGAATAGGCTTTTGAAAGATTAGAAACTGTAATATAGTGGAACTTATGAAGGATGAATGGAATTTTAAACGAGATTCCCAAATTCTGAATTTTCTTTTTAAATATTAAATTTTCTATAATTATTCAGATTATTTATGGAACTTTTGACATGAAAACACTACTTAAAGCATCTGACCTTGTTTTAATATATAACACCTTGCTATAGAATCTAACCTGCAAGTTTCTGAAACAAATTGTTCCAAAATCTGGCCAGTTATTTGGTGGTCTGCAATCTTCAATCACCAAAGGTGCTTCACTGGGAATTTTTGAATACTGAAAAATTCTTTCAACTGATATCATTTTATTTTCTGCATTGCATATATTCCATATAACTGAAGCTTGCTGGACATTAAGATTAATTCCATATGTTACCGCCAACCCTGCAATGCCTGTAGAATATCCAATTCCTATTAACTTCTCTGCGAATGACTTTGTGTTTGTTGATATGAAAATAGGATACTGAATAAACCTAAGTAGCACAGACGCATACATACGACACGTCAATTTTAAAGAAATGTAAGACATGACACGCTTGGAACACGTTAAAATTTTATATTTTTTTACAAATTTATTATATTTCGTATATCTGAAAAATTTATTCAAAATTAAAAAATAATGAAAAATATGTAACATAACACCAATTACATAAAAAAGTTATATATTTTATAACTTAAATATCAAGATACCATTCACATAACAATTATATTCTAAAGAATGCAAAACAATTATAGAACATTGTTATACATATGATGTATTCATCTTATAATTGTTTCAAAACACATTTAGAGTGCCTAAGTTGTGTTCTGAAGGGATTTGTCACATAAGGAAGTATCCGTGAAGTATCGCCAAAGTGTCGATAAAGTGACTGATATTATGACTATTTTTTTAATTAAGACATGTTGAAGAAGCGTCAGACACACTTTTAAAAGTGTCTGATATGTCACTCTTCCTTCACAGAAGTGTTTATTCTTCTGAACTAGACATGTAATGTGTGTGCATTTGAGGAGCACCCACTCTTTGGTTGTTAATACCAAGGAAAATTGTGTAAGGAAGCAAAATATTCTGAACTCCTACTTTCTACATAACTCACATCAACAAAATCTATCAACCTTGTGACCCGAAAAAAATAAAAATTTCATAAGAATTTATGATGCTCACTGGGATTGATAATTCCTTCCGGCAGGGTGACAAGCAAAACCAATGAGAAGGCAAAAACAAAATTAGATAACTGGTTCAGTCTGAAAGAGAGCCATTCCATTGCTGACACATTATGGAACCATGACCTTGAGTGGTTGTCAATAAGGCTGAGATTTTTATCAATGAAGCGATCTTTTTGGTCAAAAGCACGGATTGTTGCTGCTCCTGATAGTGATTCTCCAAAGTGGTGGAGGATTGGAGCTAGTTGTATCCCTGATAAGCGGCCCAGTTCTCTTGCAGTTGGTATGTAATATCGCTGAATTTATTGCCAATAAAATATTAGATCAATGTGAACATTGAGAACTATCATAAAGGGCGGCATTTGAAAAGCTCAAAATGAGTGATTGTTTTTACTCTTTAATTACTTCTTTTTGGGACATGCCCCGTTTGGGAACTTACCTTTTTAGCCAAAAAGCCAAAAAGTTACTAAATTAGCCAAAAAGCTAACAACTCATACCAAAAAGTCAAAGATTCTCTTTTCTCTCTACTTTTTGCACATCTTTTCGTAATTAGCCAAAAAGTCATCCCAAGCATACAAGTTTTTTTTACCTACCCTTTTAGCCAAATAGCCAAAAAGTTACTAAATTAGCCTGTTCCCAAACGAGGCCGAGGTTTTTACTCTTTAAGGTCTGCAAGAAGTTTATTTGCTTTTTTGAAAATTTTATTGAATTAGTGCTAGAAGTTGTCGAGAAATAACCCTCTTGAATTGTCTTATTTTCATAATGGAAATGTTATTGTTGACTCTATTTGTTACTAGTAAACTTGAATATTCAAACATTATGTGCGCTAGAAGCGAATTTCTGCCAATACTATTTGCTTTTCAGAGATCTCTATTTATATTTGGATGGCAAAAACAGATGTTGGAAGAAGTATCTTACTTGGTACCATATGCAGATTGCTGTTACTGGAATGAAGATTGCAAATACTTCCCATGCTACCTGTGACATGACAGCGATGGTCCCCAAAAGCTGAATTATTGAGAAAGCGCACCAACCTAATCTGTGTGCCATCTCCAAGTCTACTACACTTTGGTCTGTAGATGCCTGCAAATAAAGATAACTAGTTGTTATTTGCTTTCATTTATTTTATGAACACAAAATATAAGTATTGAAAAGAAACAAATGTATTGAAATTTATGGGATTTATGTTAGTGAAAATGAATGAGCAAGACTTATCATTAGCTGGAACTTCACCTTAACAGCTGCAAAATCAAAACTATCTTTTTCATTTGTTCTTTTTGCCGTTTGCTTTTATTTATACATATTTGTTATCCTGTCTATGATGGAGGTATGACTGACAAATTTGACTGCAGTCAGAAAGCAATGGTCAGTTTCTGGCATTACAATAATGGAGGACTTGAGGTAGTGTAGTTTCTATACATCAAAAAGTTTTTACCTTCATGTGGGGCACTGGTACCTTTAATACACTAGTAATAGTAAATTTGTGATTTATTGATTCTGAATCAAAGAAAGAAAAAAAAAAAGAAAAGGAAAGAAAGTTTCTTGATTCTCATGGGTGAAATAATGTCTATAAGAATTTGAATTTTCTTGATCCATGACTTTAGTAGCCATTGATGTTCCTGCATGGCTTTTTGGTTGAATGTGTCCCTTGAAATTTTGTTATCCATTAACTGATGCAAATTTTCATTGTTAGTGATTTTGGTAGTGTTTGGTTGACTGGAACAAAGGTGGAAATGTTCACTCCATCGGAATGTCCATTCTCATGTTTGGTTCACTAAAAACTTATAGAAAATGAGTTGCAAATGTATTCATCATTTACCATTATAAGGGAATGGTCATTCCATAGGAAGGTTGAGGAATGACCATTCCATGTTGTTCCACCTTCATTCCAATGAACCAAACACAACATTTGAGTTCAATACTTTCTATATCGTATGCCTATTTTCTTGTAACCTGTATTTCAGACATTGATGTTTTGTGAAGATCTGTTTCAATTGATGCTATTGATAGTATTTTCAGCTTTTACATGTTTTTGTTAGTAACTTTTAAGTTTTACTTTTTGAAGTTGTAGATGCAAATTATCATTTGACGATGATTCTTCATTGCTTTTAAGTTTTTCCTGTTTTTCATATAACAAAACCCAAAACCTATTATTTTTCTCTAGATATCAATGTTGATGCCTGTCGCTTTGCCATTTCGTCAAAAAATAAAAAATTAAGTATAGCTGTACGTTGCTCACCCGATTTAAGATTCTTCCAGTTGGGGTTGAATCAAAAAATGACATCGGAGCATGTAGGACACTACGCAGCATGTTGGTAAAGAGCTTTTGTGATGTCATAATTCCTGCTACTGCCACTAGCATGGCTCGAACCAGCACACAAAGTGAACTTCCAACAGCAAGAAGTGTATAAACAAGTAAAATGATATTCATCCCTGTTATTAGTTCAGTGCCACCTGTGGTTGGACAAGCTGATGCCATCCAATAGTTACTTGCTATTTGTAATACTTGGAATGTTGTCTGGGCCAGAACAATGATTGGAATTAAGGCTCCACCCTTCACAATTGTCAGGTAAGACCAATAAACTGCTTTTCCAATGCTTCCTTTCTCTCTCTCTTCATCCTTCACCAATTTTGCATCGTTTTCTGCTATTTCTACTACGCACAGATTCTGCTCTGACTCATGCTTAGTGTATAGAAGTTCTGCACTGGATTCATCATCAGGTATTTCATTTTGAGATGCTCTACTTGAACTTTCGACTGTTAGGACAGATTCTAGAGCTTGGCTATGAGCTCCAACCAAAATCTCAAATCCAATATTCTGTTTCATAAGTTCATCAAATGTTCCAGCTTGTGCGATTCTTCCATTTTTCATCACCTGTAGAGAATTTTGTTTAGTTATAATGGGATACCTTTTCATATAAACTGCAATAATCAATTTCGCACCAAAATCACCATAATTCTGAAGATATCCTTATTTTTACTCCAGATCTTCATTAAATATATTTACATGATTTGATCATGTAGAGAGTTCTTATTTAGATCAATATGAAAATTGCTTGCCATATAGTTTTAGAATGTGACTTTATTTTTCAGAAAGTACAGCTTTTTGTTTAAGACTCAAATTTATTCTTGTGGTTTTAAATTTGCTGTATAAATATGTTTCTTTTGTGGCCACGCTAAAAATACAAAATATCATGGTTCTAATATATGAAAAGGGAGATTTGTGTTGCTTATTGCATACCAAAATGAGGTCAGCTGCAGGAAGGAACTCGACTTGGTGAGTAACATAAAGTATAGTCTTTTCCTTGAGAATCCCCATAAGGCAGTCCTGTGCAGAGTATAGAGAAATCAGTGCTCAAAGTTACCAAAGTTTGTTGAATCACATTAAGAGAATGAATGACCTTAGTTCTTAAAGTAGAAAAGACTCATTTCAAATACTCATTTCAAATTGTCAATCTTTAGTTATAAGATTCTATAAACTAACCTCAAAGAGTTGTGAGCCCGTATGGGCATCCACAGCGCTGAAAGGGTCATCAAGCAGATATATGTCAGCATCCTGATACACTGCACGAGCAATTTGTATCCTTTGCTTCTGTCCACCACTCATATTTATTCCTCTTTCTCCAATCTGTGTTAAGTCACCAGCAGAGAATAGCTCAAAATCCTTTATCAAAGCACATGCTTTGATTGTTCTGTCATAGTTGGCGCTATCATATGGGTTCCCAAAGAGAATATTATCTTTGACATTCCCTGAAAGTATCCATGGGGACTGGGGAACGTAAGCCTTTGTACCGCTGATTTTCACTGCGCCTGACAGTTTTGTCATCTCTCCTAATACGCATGAGAGCAAACTGGACTTCCCTGATCCTACCGTGCCACAAATTGCTACCTTCATTCCCCTCTTCACTTGTAACTGTATTCCATCAAGAGTTGGGTTTCTCGATTCGGCATCCCAACTAAATGTTCCGCCATTGATTTCAACTTCAAATTCTGTTTGATCTTTTGGAACAAATTCAATGGCATTCAACTTAATTTCATCTTCTTGGAGGAAAGATGCTATTCTATCTGCTGAGACTTTTCCCTGAGCAATTGTAGAGAGTAAATCAGGTAGATTGAATATGGGGTCTTGTAACATTCGGAATGTTGCTAATGCAGACAGGACTCGCCCAGCTGTTAGCGGAATCCCCATTAAAACACATCCCCCAAAAGTCAGCACAGAAATAAGTGTTGGTGTTCCCCAGAAGATAAAAGTTGTTGTTGCTGACAATCTCAATGACTTCCATATGCTATTGTATTCTGTTCTCCTCAGGCTTTCTAGTTTGTGAAGATATTGATTATCCCATGCTTGAAGTTTGAGAACCTTAATGTTTCGGAGAACTTCTGAAGTGGCTTTCATTCTTTCATCCTTGGCTTCCATGATCTTAGACTGGTATCTTTTCTGAATTCTTGTCAGTGGTATATTTAAAGCCATCACTGTCAAAGTTGTAGCTAATGCCACCAGTGACCCTAGTCCTAGAGTTGTGCGTAAAATAAAGATAGCTAAGGAAATTTGTATAGGCAACTGCCAGACAGTGTTCAAGTACCAGACAAAGTCTGTGATTCGTTGGACATCCACGCTCATGTAGTTGATGATCTCTCCACTGGTTCGGCTTTGGCGAGATTGGCTTGATAATAGGAGGCCCTTTTTGTATATTTGAGATGTCAGAGCAACTCTCAGCCGAAGGCCTAGCTGGCGAGCCCCAAAAATCCATTGTCTCTGTGCTGTTGTCTCAACTATTTTGGCACCCAGAAAACCTAGTGCAATAAGGTATCCACTTGCCAAACTTTGGGTTTTCTTTTCGTTTAGGAAATTCACGAAGCCGTCAATAAGGTATGGACCAACATATGATGCTGCTGCACTTATCACTGCAAAAAATGCATTAATTGCTGCTTTCTTCCTAATAAACACAAACATCGCCTTGTAGATAGATGGCATTATGGTTCCATCTCTTTCCTTGACATGCTTTAGGTTTTCATCAAAGTCATGTGATAGAAATTGAGCAGAATCCCTGACGTAAACATCAGGGACCTCATCCTGGTTGAGGGGTTTTTTTTACTCCAACTGCAAACAAAGGATTCAGCCAAGAGAAGGTAATGAGTTGGAATAGAGTAGCTTTTCCATATAGACAGTTCCTTGTGCTTTCTGAATTCTTCTCATCTTTGCCATTGAGAAGTGGGTCTGTGATGCCATTTGGGATGTTGAAGACAACCCCCGTCTTCCCTGGAATTGAAATACCCAGTAGGAAGGTGGATGCAAGAAGACCAAGCAATTCAGCGAAATTTTGTACTCTGAGGTGCTCGTGGTTTGTAATAATGAAATGGGCATCAAGAGTTGTGTGGACAAGAGACAGCAAGAAGCTGCAAGCCCACCAGGCTCTTAGAATCCATGGGAATTTGATGTACTTTTTATTGGCAATCTGGTATAGTGCGAACAATGTAATTGCCCATATTATAACTTGCATGATCTCTGATGAAAGAACCGTGACTTCAGCTTTGCATTGTGCTCCATTTCTATTTTGCAGTGTCAGCAACATCATGATATGAGTTCCCAACAATAAAACGGAGCAAGCTATGCTGACTTTGTAACAGAGGCCAAATTTCATGCCATCGGGGTATTTTTCTACACCTGTTACTTGTTTCCTGTGTTTGCATAATGATTCCACAGTTTTCCACACAAAGTGAAGTAGCATGATTCCAAGGAACCCTAGTTGCAGAAGTATGCTGGCATTGTCCCAAAAAGCAGGGTGAGATTAGCTGTGGCCATCCTGATTCATACTGAAGAATCTGAAAATCTGCGACTATCACAAAAGAATATCAGAGCATGTCTCAAGAGGTAAAAACAATATTCTTTGGCAATTTAGTTGAGCTATTTTTGTCTACCTATGTTACATGGACTTGGATATGGATATTGCATGTGGGTAAATGTCAGGTTCATCTAGTTCTTATATCTAAATACACTTGGAGACAACAAAATATTCATATTTAGAATACTTTTTTTAATTTTCCGTGGTAGAATGGTGTGTTTAGAAAGTATCATCTAACATTTCATGGATTATATAGAGTTTTATGCATACTCATATTAAACTCGAATTACTAAAGATGCTTGGCGTACAACCGGAGAGCAAGAAGAAGAATGGAGATAGAAAAAAGTGAAGAAGAAAATTTCTTCTTGGTGTTTACATCATCCATATTCTTACCCAAGTATCGAGTGTCTAACATGGGTATTTTATATATTTAGAAGAGTTCATGTAACATAGTTGTTTACCATGCTTTTCTAGGTTTCTATTGCCTTTTGGTTGTTATTAAATCAATGCAGTGCAAATAACAAACTCAATAATAAACAATATGATTGATGAGAATTTTTTGCATTCACTCAGCATGAAATTTCATTTTTATCAGTTAGAATGTAGTTGCAACTGCTCATTTATGCAGAAGACTTTCAACTAATTTTGCACAATTCTGCAGTGTTGCCTAACGGATGACGGGAAGATATCTGGCTGGTGGAGTGCATTTACGATGAATGGCAGTATATTGGAAGACGCGAGTTTGTATATCCAAGCCTATATCCTGAATTATTTGGTGAAGTACATCTTCCCCTTCTCTCTATAGCTAGTTTCCAAAATCCTTGTGGGTTATTATTTGTATTTTAGTTAATATTGAAGCCATTGATATTGAATATTTTGCTGAAATCCTAAATTGACCTGGCATCTATAAACTCTTTCAGTATTTGAGACTACTTGTTGAATTTTTCCCCCCTTGATTGCTCAAATGCAATATATTGAGACCTTTCTAATTAGGCTAGTACTGAAGTATCCTTTTATCTTGGAGTTGGATCTCAAATTGTGCACTTAGGTCTATTTGTCCTCTAGATCACAAACTTTTTGATGCTAAGGTCCACCAACTAATAATGGTCTTTATGTATATCACATATCTAATACATTTATCTATATGTATGAATCATGCCCCTAGTTATCCCATCTAAACTAGGTTAGGTTCCAACATTTATCAATAACTATGCAAGGTTGAAAAATAAAAAGTGTTTGACTCTGAAATAAACTAATAAACCCAGTTGGAAAACCCATTTATACTTGGGTTTTTTCAATGCTCCTAACTAGAATTCCAAATTGAATGAAATTAGGAAAAGGAAAATTTATTCAATTTATTAATTATGGTTAAGAGTGTTCTTTCTGCAGCTGTTAACATTTGTCTTACAAAATATTCATAAGAGTCGTTTTATACATGCATACATCTATAGAGGATTAGTACTATGTTTGGTAGGCGAGATAGGGAAGGGAAAAGAAGATAAAATAGAAGAAAAAAGGGTAAATTACATTGATCTCTCTTGAAGTTTGGAGAAAATAAGGTAAGCTTCACAAATTTAGCATAATTACATCATATTCCTTTAAGTTTTAATTCATGTAACACTTGATTCCCTTTTCATTAGAAACTTGTTAGTCATATGTATGAAAAAATAATGATGTCATATTTTTTACATTGAAATGTGTATTTTACATTGTGTATCTTTATGTTTTTATACATTTGAATTAGTTTGTCTCTTTAACTTTATTAAAAGGGAGGTCAATGTAATTATATAAAAATTATGGAGTTTGCAGTATTTTTTTCAAACCTCAAGAGATGTTAGGTCATGTTTGTTTGGCTCTATAGGTGGGGGGATTGGACTATCAATCATGTGGGTCCTACATAGCCTATATTTGGTTGACAAAAATAGAAGGGGACTAGTAGTCCCATGGGACTATGAATACCTCACATAGGGGGATTAGCTTGGTTAGATTTTGGATGGGATTAGGAAAATAGTGAGGGGATTGAGTCTATTTTATATAAAATAAAATAAAAATGATTTTTTTTTTGTACCAAGTTCACCTATTTGTTTTAATATTTGTTCTAATTTTTTTTTAATATAGAAATAATTTATTTATTTATTTTATATAAAAATAATCTAACAATCCCATCACTAATCATCTCCAATACTATTATCAAAACAAACACACTTTTACTTACTCCCCTCACTAACAATCCCTACATTAACAATCTCTTCACTAACAATCCCATCCAACTTAATCCGCCAAACAAACGTGACTTGTGTAATTTACCCAAGAAACAATTATGTACTGAAAACAAAGGATAGAAAAGGGCCATGAATTTAATCCGAATATTTTAAATATTGAATATATATATATTTTTTTTAAGAAACCTAACTTTATACAGTAATATTGTACGCCAAATGCTATAAAACTCAAAACATATAATTACTTGTTGAAAACAAATGTTTTAACTATCAATCCATATACTTAATAAATAAGCACTCACAGAGTGAAATCATAGAGGAAAAAGAAAGGAAAAATATGTGCATACATACTCTTTTTCTTATACATATAAATATTTTATGTTGCTTGTGTTTTGAGATCTAATATATGATTGGAAAAATTTAAAAACACAGAAACTGATTGTTGAACCAAACACAACTCTATCAGATGAGACGTATTTTGCTTTTTTGTTGATCTTATACTTATGTGAGAGGATTGTATCTGGTTTTGTGATTAGTTTTTGTATAAGAATTGTTATACAAGTATATGTTTGAAGTGGTGAAAAAGGTAGTTGAGAGGAATGAGAGAGCGCTTACTAGCAGGCCAGCTTGAATTGAACATTGCTTCCAAAACCATATCCTTCAAACTTCAGCTTAAACCTCCTCCACACACCTAGTGCTTTATGAATGAATGAATGTATACAAAATCGAACTGTGGAAGCTTGACAATGATAATGATATATACTGAGTATGTGTCTATGACTAAAACAGAGAAAGCTTACTCAGCAACACCTAACATGCTGGAGAGAGAGAGAGAGAGAGAGAGAGAGAGAGAGAGCATATTTTTGGGATCAAACAGAGGGAGGTCTATGACAAATAAGTACCCCAGAAAGAGAAAGAAAATTACTATACAAATAGGAATTTGTAAGTATATGTCATGTTGTCATGTAGAGAGAGAGAGAGAGAGAGAGAGGGAGAGAGAGAAGGGGGGGGGGGGGGGATGGCATGTGACGGAATTTGGAAGGCGATCATTTGGCTGTTTGTTTGAATTCTAGTGGAGCTTATTTATATGTTTTATTAAGCCTTGGCTCGGCATGTGAGAAGCAAACAAATAATTTGGAGAGAGAAAGTTATCTTAAAATTTTCTTCTGTAGGATTTGTTTTCTTAAATATCTTTTACAAAATATAAAATAAAATATATATGTAGATATATATATATATATTTTTATGTAATTGTAACTTTGAAAAATGATATGACAGCGGTTGTAATGGTGATCCTAGTAGTGTCAGTGTAGTGGTGATAGCGATGTTGATATGGTGGTAATGACGGTGGTTGTGTAGTGATGGAGGTGGTGATAGTGCTCGGAGGCAACACATGTAGCAGGGATATTCTTATTCAATTGAATATTCTAATTTTGATTACCTTTGTATATAGGCAATTTGTGTGTTTAAATATTTCACTTATTAAATTTTGAACAACATAGTGTGAATACCCGTTTCTTAAATTTTAAATGAGTCATTTTTTAGTAAGTCTTATTTTTAAATGTTATGTTCTATTTAATTCATTTTCTTTTTTAATATTTCGTTAGGTCATGTTTAAATTAATATGACCAAATTACCCTTCTAAACTTTTTAGGTATGTTTCCATTTTGAAATTAACATACAATAAAAAATAACAATAGTCTTTCATTTCATGGAAAAAATTTCTCTCTTATTCTAAGAAGAAAATCTCTTCCTTATTTCATAGAGAAAATCTCTCATTTATTTCATGGAAAAAGTCATTCCGTTATTCTAAGGATAAAATATCACATTTCGAAAATCTTAAATCATCTACCTTACTTCAACATGAAAAAGCAACGGTTCACATCGATTGAAGTGTAGACATTGTGAACATCCACATTGCTGGTGGTTACTCATATTTGTATACATATAACAATTGATTTAATATAAGTTGTGGTAAACAAATGTTGATGTGAACTTTTACATTACAAATGTAGGTTGGTAAAAAAAACACATTAATATTGTTTGCACTTGTATGATTATTTCTGAATGTGAATAGTAACATTTAATAATGTGATGGTCACAACACCAATTGCAAAACATTACAATGTAATAATTCATAATAAGTAATGACTCTTTATAATATGAATATTCACACACCATGTAATAATTATACAAAATTCATACAATAATCAGTAATATATAAACATTCACATTATGCAATAACCATGCAATCATTACTTTGCATTGCACGTCATGCAACCATCACGTGTTTCTAATGTTGAAGTTCACATCATAAAATGCAAAATATTAAAATATAATAATTGACTATAATAATAACTTCAGTGAATGTGAATGTTCACATTTTCTGAAATACCCACCCAATAAGCATATACATACTGATATATGAAGGTATTCATTTGCTACAAAAACACAAAAATAAGAAAGTGAATACTCACATTATAACCACATAATACTTTAAGTATGAAATAACCAATGATATGTTACATCTTGAAAAAAATATAGCTATGTCAATATTTTGCACTGCTAATCCCAAATTGAAAGCTTTATTGCCATCATTACACATCATAGATTAGGTAAGTTCAAATTCACACCATCAAATATAATAGTAATAAACAACATACAAACATTCCTCCATAATGATATAACCAATAATATGTAAACGTTCACATTGTTCAAGCAATGTGAACATTCACAATATCCAAAAAAAAAAAAACCAGAGCCTTGTATGAATGCATTACCAGACAAAAATCATAACCTCATTTAACAAAAATAAACTTGCATCTCCATCTATTCCAGAAAATGAAATTAAAACAAAGCATACAATTCTTTATATAAATCCAAACATAAATGAACATGTATCTCTAAACAAAAAATAATACTAACCTTAAGACAAAATTATCTACTCGTTCTCTCACTCTGATCAATGTCTAACTTCGCAAAATTGTGTAAAAAAACAAAGCACAAACAAACAACACTAATGCAGCCGTGATTCGTCATCTTCCTCTAATACCAACGAAACCCTAGAACAATGAAGCAACACCACAACGAGAGTGAAACTGAATCACAATTAAAAATGTGAATCATGGTAACTGCCAAAACAAAAAGATAGTAAAAAAGGAAATATGTATATCCTTTTTATTTGTAATATATATCAACAATAAATATAAGGATATAATACTCCAATAAATAATTTAAATCAGAAAAAAAAGATCTCATAGAATAAAAGTATAAACATACAGAATTAATTAGATTATAAATTTCCTTCATAGATTTAGGGTTAGAACAATCCTAAATAAGATTTATCAATAAAAATCCCATTTTAAACACTTTAACTCACTCAATTCAAACTTTACACACCCATCACGATCCACTCGCATTCTCTTTTAACATCATAAATGCTTCATCGAAACAAAAATTGCTCAAAATATAAAGTATATGATACAAATTTAAAGTTGAGATAGTGTGAGTCATACTCAAATTGCATTTAACTCATACACTTCATAATCTGAATACTTTTCTTGATACTGCAGTATGCCTAATACAAACACGAAAAAAAACTACTCTTAAATTAAAAAGAAAAAAAAATACCAAAAAAGATATATCTCTTGGTAAATATAACTTATGCTGAATTAGAGCACTAAATTTCAACCAAAAAAAAAAGAAGAAAGAAAAGCAACCTCATATGATTTATTGATAGCAATTGTAAAACTCCATATATTTTTTAGGGAGACTTTCGTGTAAATCCTAATAGGTGAATTTCTTGTTCAATAGGTCTTATGATAATTAATGGTATTTTTCATCAAACACTATTAAAAAATGTCACAAATTATTAATTTTCAGCGACAGTTTAAAAGTTTTGTCATAAAAAATATCATTAATTATAAGTTTTAGCGACAGTTTAAAAAAAGGTTACAAAATGTCACTAATAGTAAGTTTTAGCGATAATTTGTAAAAACTGTAATTAAAAAGTCACTAATTGTTAATTTTTAGCTACATATGCAAAAATAGTCACAAAAAATTATTTTTAGCGACGATTTTACTATGACTTATTTTCAATAAGGCTTAATGAGAATTAAGTCTAACTATTAGGATCTATTGGTAGTTTACCTTATTTTTTATTTGAATTACAATAATAGGATCAATATTTATTTAAAAAATTGTTATAAAAAAATGGATGATAGAAATAAATAATTGTGATTTATTTTATATAAATTATAATTTAATTTTTAAATATTTGATCAAATTTTCTAAAGCTGCCACTAGTAGTGGCGGAGGTGGTGTTCAGGTGGTAGAAATGGTATAGGGTAGTAGTGATGGTGATAGTGATGACAGTGTGATAAGGTGGTGGTGGTTGTGTTGGTAAGGTTGAAATTCAAAAAAAAAAAAAAAAATCATCTTCTAAATAGGAAATTTTTCACTTTCATCAATTCATTTTTTTTATTTGCATTGATCACAAAAAAATGTTTTTAGATCTTTCTAGACTAATGGATCTAAAATTAAAAACCTTTGAAACAATTTTTTTTTAAAATACTAAAGTAAAAAAAAAAATGTGAATTTTTTAACTGTTGCTAAGCAGGATTAGTCTAAAAGGAGCTGAAAGTTTTTTTTTTTTTTTTAAATAAAAAAATTGACTAAAAAAAAAAAAGCAAAAAAGGAAAGTGGATTTTTTTAGCTTTTTCTTTATTGAATTATTATTTTTTTTCAAATCCGTCTAGTAAGTGAAAAGTTTGTTAAATTTTTTTATAAAAAAAAATTCATTAAAAGCAAATAAAATGCACAAAAAATTACTAATTAAGCAATTGACAAACCTACTCTAAATGCAAGAACATTCGGAAAAAACATTTTCTAAAATTAAACGTTTTTTTACTGAAACAAAAAAAACAGGGCACTAATCAGGCACTAATGACGAAAGATGCAAGTGATATGTATGTATGACATATTAATGACAAGTTACAACACTATTAAATAATAAATTATCTGTTTGTACTATTATTAGAAGTGAGCACTTCATTTGGTCTCTATGAATTTTCTCCTCTCTTTTTGTTAAGTGATTTTCCCTTTTTGCATCAAGTATTAATTTCTCCATCAATTGAATTTAAAATCATTCACTTAATACTAAAAGTACTTTCAATCATTTAAACAATATAAAAAATACATTATCAATTCAAAATTAAAATTTATATTTTAAATACATTCATCGAGTGGGCTCACACCCCTAATTATGTATATATATATAGAATTCACTATGAAAATTTAGTAATTATTAAAATATGTTAAATTTGATAATTACATATGAATAATAACTTCACCATCTCACATCCCTAGGGTGATGTAATATTTAAATGGTGATGTCATGCATATTGATAATAACTTGTATCATTTTATTAAGGACAAATTAGCTATGCCCATTGAAATTTAGTTAAATTATAAATTTTCTTTTGCCGTTTCAGAAATTACATTTTGCCCTCCGAGATTTATTCGCATAATAATTTAGCCCCTGTTGTTAATTAAACGTTAAGAATGGTTAATTGACATCACCAAAATATAAATTGATGGATGATATTATCTCTGATACCTTTACAAAGCACCAAACAACCTAATTTAACTTGAAATTCTTTTGATAAATCAACAAAATTTACAAAAGAATTACATTAGATGGGAAAAAAAAAAAAAAAAAGTTTGTTGAACCATATTTGGTTTGTTGTTTAGAAAAAAAATTTAGAATTAAAAAAAAAAAAAACTAATTTAATAAAAATGAATATGAAAAAATATATTTAATTTGTAAAAATTATTTCTAACCACTCAAAAGATAAAATTATATAAAAATAATTATTATTTTTAATTTTTTTATTTCTTAACCAAATTAATTTTTAATTTTTTTTAAAAAAAATTTAAAATAAATTTCTAAAAATCAAACCAAACATATCCTAAGAATTTTTTGATAAGCCATTTGTTTTGTTGGTAACTTATTTAATTATTTGTTAATTTTATGATATTTTCACCATCTGACAGTACAACATATAAGAGTTCTAAAAATAAATTTTTTTTTTTAATCTTTAAAAGTAAAAATTTTGTTACAAAGGACATTTAGAGATCAATTTCTATTGTCATGAGGATAGTCGCTAAAAAGTCGCTCTGAAAAATAAAAAACAAGGCTTTTAGCGATAAAATTTTGAAAATATCACTAATAAATAGACTTTTAGGAACAAAATAATTTGATCTCAAAATGGTTTATTTTTTTAGACAAAAAATTTGATATAAAAAAGATAATAATTAATCACTAATGTCCAATTTTCGTTGCTAAAAATATAATAACGACATTTTTTGTAATAAAAATATTTGGTCCCCTAAAAATAATTTTGTCTCTAAATTTTGGTCTCTGAAATTTTAATTTTTTGTAGTGTGATAAGTGTTTTTTTCATTTTAATTTTATATTTCATAACTTATTTAAAAGTGATAATTTAGCTAAACCTCAGGAAAGGATATGTAATTTAGCGAAACTTCAAAAGGATGTAAGTAATTTGTCTTTATTTATCAAAGGATATTTTAGTTAATTTATAATCTCCACAGTAATTGCGACAAAATGAGATGTAATTTTTAAAATCTCAAGGAGAAATTTGTAATTTAACAAAATTTGAAGGGTAATAACTTGGGAGCTTCTATTTGCACACACTCATTTCTCTCTTCACACATCTTTTTTAATAAATAATTGGTTCGGAAATAAAGTTCGGAAAATAAACAATTGGTTCGGAAGTAGCATTCTGAAAATAAACAACTTGTTCGGAAGTAGAGTTCCGAATTTTTTTCATTTTTTCGACATTTAACTTCTGAATGTGTTTATTTAATGTCCATAATAATAATTTCACTTAAAAATAAAATTATAATAAAAATAATTTTTATTAAGTGTGTGTAAAGAGAGAAATAGAGATGTATAAATAGATGCCCTTTTATTAATGGGCAATGCTGGGGACCCCCAGTGGGGGGCGACCCCCAGCACCCCCAGTGCCAGGTGGGGCACTGCCACAGGCCAAAAAAAAAAAAAAAATATTTTTGGACCAATGAGAGAGGACCCCCAGTACCCCACTGGGGTCTCAGCCATTTTCCTTTATTAATTTAGACATATAGTGGTGGACAAATCAATCGCCATCAACTTTAGATGGTCTGTTCAATACTTTTCTTTTGTCTTTATTTTGTTTAGTCACGTTTGTACTTTTTCTTTTTATTTTTTATTTTTTTTTTTTTTTTTTGCGCTACTGCATTATTGGTCTTCGTTGTTATGGTCCGAATTGTATTTTGTGTTTTTCCTGTTTTTTTTTTATTTGTTTTTTTATTTTTATTTTAAAACTACGTTTGAATGATGGTTAGAACAAAATGAGAAATTAATTTCTGATTATCTATTTTAACAGGAGTCATATTTTTGAAGTAGGAATTTGATTTATTTTTCTCCAAGGGAAACTTCAACATATAAGAGTGTTAAAAATTGAAAATTTTCATTTCTAAAAGTCAAAATTTTGTTAGATAAAATATTAAGAGATCAATTTTTATCGTCATGAGAGTTGTTATCAAAAGATCATTTTGAAAAAAGAGAAAAAAAGAAAGAGAAAAAAAAAGAACATCAGCGACAAAAATTTATAAATGTCTCTAATAAATGTACTTTTAAAAACAAAATAATTTTGTGCAAAAAATAATTACTTTTTGGATGATTTTGGTCCCAAAAAGACCGTAATTCATATCTAAATATCCAATTTCATCACTAAAAATGCGTCAATGACATTTTTGACAACTAAGATATTTCATTCTTAAAAAAAAAAATATCCCTAAATTTGTGTGTCTAGACTGTGATGTCCCAGGTCTTGGACTTGACTTGAATGTGCCTTTCGGACCTACCTTTTTCTTGTTTGGTACCTTGATGGTTTGTGTCGCGTTGATGTTTGAGAGTTCGGACTTGTTTAATCTACTTAACGTTAGACTGATTTAAATATTTTGAGTTTTGGGCATAAGGACGAAACTATTCAGGCCAAGTTGGGTGGAACCGCACGTGCAGCGGCTTAGGCCGTACGCGCGAATTGGGGGCCACATGTGCTGGAGGAAGGGCCACACGTGCGGGGTTAAGCTGGGTTGAAGTTTTGGTTTTGCTTTAATTACACGTGCGGTGGGAAATTTTGTACGTGTAGGAAGGGCTTCGCATGTACGGCCAGGCGCTTGAAACTGCCTCGATTTTCGTGCTTTTAAGCCATTTATTGATCATTGGCCCCTCTTTCTCTCATTTCAGAATATATATATATATCTTTTTCTCTCTACAATCTTTTCTCTCATCACTCTCTACCCAAACTCTCAAAACTTTACATTTCCTTTTGATCTCATAAATCCATTGGGATTTTGGTACTAGTTTGTACCAAAATGACGAGCATATTGATGGCTTCGTTTTGACCCATAGAGATCGAATTCCGGCGAAGTTGATTTTTGGCTTTTCTCCTCTTCTCCCTTTAAGGTAGAGATTTCTTTGATCTTTTTCAATACCTCGTCTATAAATAGATAAGTGGTAGGTTTATTGCATAAAAACCATGTTCGTTATGGATTTTTCAAAAATCATGAAAGGGGATCTAGATCTAATAATTGAGATTGAGATTTGTGAAATTGATTGTTGTTTGGGTTAATTGGGGAGTGGTTTAACATGTTCATGTTGAGAAATAGGTAAAGCCCTAATGTTTGTAATGATGCCTAATAGGTAAAAAGGGTTGAAATTGTGAAATAATCATGTTATGAATTAAGGAATTTGATTAATGATTTGGTAATTAATTTGGGATTAAATCGGGTCTCATGACTTTAGCATTAACTTTGTGCTAGGTTGATTATAGTTAAGTATAACGAATTGGTAGTTGTTAATTGCTAAAAAAGGGGTTAACCATGAGATTAGAATAATTGGGTTACATTTTTGTTGAGTAGAAATTGAGTGGATTATGACTTTGTTATCCATGAATTGGGTTTTTGGTTAAATGAAGGAAATGAGTTTTTTGTTTTTTTGAAAATATAGTTGGTGTATTGTGAATTAGGAATTGTGGAAATTGATTTTGGAAAGAAGAGGTAATTATAACTCTTTTGCAAATTGAGAAAGAACTTTAGGTAGAAGTTGAAAACCTTTGAATAGTATTGTTGTTGTTGGACTTAATGCCTCATAAGAATTGGATAATTGTATTACGTGTATTTAATACATATTGTTTAGAAGTTTTGTCCTTAGTCATTGGTGGAGGATGACATTGTGATGTTGAAATGATTACGTGTATGTAGTACACTCGAGTTATTTATGCTTGTTGTACAAAGTGATGGTTGGAAATTGTGCTCGCGTTGAAAATATGAGGTACCAGTACCTTCCAGCTAGCGCTTGGAGAACTTGACCGCGCTAAGAATAAAAGGTATCAGTACCTTCTAGCTAGCGCCTGGAGAACTTGGCAGAGGTACCATTACCTTCCAACCGATGTTTGAAAAATTGACATTTTTTTTGTGAAAAGATGTACTGTTGGCTTACTGTGCTTAAAGCAGGTAGAGTAGAGTAGTTTATTATTATTGTTTCAGTGTGACTGTGATATGTCATGTGTTATGATGATTGTGGTTCTAGGAGACCGAGTTGTCTTAAAAGCTAAGTAGGTAGAGGTTGGGTGTGTGTTGTTTTTATCTCTTGAGTTAAATGGTTATGTGTACATGTGGGTGCATCAAATTGATTGTTGATAGTATTTTCCTTAACCTTGGGTTTAAGGAATGGAAATGTGATGAATGTATTTATGTATTGAGGTTGTAAGAAACAAGGAAAAGAAAATCAGATCTTTGTGATTTGTTTCAAACGCAAGGCAATTATTATGTAATACCTTGTTAAAGATGGAAAATATGGTTATTATGTGATATTTTGTTAAAGATGGGAAAATGAGAAGTAAACGTGAACTGGTTGTGTTATTGAATAAATCGAATGATTTTGAGAAAAGTATCTATGTATGTATACTTTGATTATAAACCATCATAATATGTATATGACATAATGTGAAGCATTTATGAACATAGTTATTTGTATGTTGTTATTGTTTAGGATCATGTTGGAATCCCTACTAGACTTTATGTTCATCCCACGTTGCTAATTCTTTTCGGTTGATGTTAAGAAGTGCTCGACATCGAGGATCACTCTTAGTTATTGGCCACGGAGACTTTTTATTTGTGGGCGGAATGCCGTTATTGTAAAAGAGTTAAACCCTTTCTTTTACTTTTAAAAATGTAAGCCTACAAGCAATTTATTTAGTTATACTCCTGCATTCATTTTGTATTCGGATGAGAGAATCTTTATTTACTTTTTCTCGTTGATGTAAATAATTTCCACAAGTTATCTCTGAAATTGAATTAATTTAATGATTTTGGTAATGGATTCCGAGTAATAAAAAGTGGGGCGTTACAACTTAGTATCAGAGTGAGCTGGGTTTAAATACTTTGGGCTCGTGGGAAGTAGTTTTTACCACAAAAGGTTTACTATGCTTGGTGAGGATGTTGCATATAGTTAGAATAAGTGTTAGGACTTATATGTTGCATTTATGTGGGCATGGGATTAAGTTTCTTGAATAGTACTTGTAGCCGGTGAACTTACTTTGAGATCCTATTGGAGACATGCCTGATCAACGTGGTTTCTAATAGGAATTCCTTGAGTGTTTTGGGATGAGTGGTTATCTTTGTGGACTTGATTCGATTATGTGTTTAGATGTTTAATTGTTTATATGCAATGGAAATTGTATGTTTTGGGGGCTAAGTGTGTCTTGTAGCTTAGTGGTGGTGAGTGTGTGCCTCGGGAAGGCTGTTGTGATGTGCACTAAGTTTGATTTTTTTTTTTTTTTTTGGGCTTTATAGGATGTCTACACAAGGGAATAGAGGACGGATGGGTAGTAGGAGTGCCGGTAGGGGCACGACGGTTCCTTTGCACCTGTTGTTGCAGCATTAGCTGTCGGTGATGAAGTTGCACGCGAGATTGTGAGAGCGGTGCAAGATGCTTTAACTTGCTATGAGGGGGACAACGGCGTACCCTCAAGCTTACTAAGGAGTTTCTTCGCTCCAATCCATCGGAGTTTTTGGGGAAGGCAAAACCACTAGAGGCGGAAGGTTGGTTGGAACAGATTACCAAGACTCTTGATATGCTCAGAGTCGAGGACGAGGGGTTGAGGATTTCTTTGGCGAGTTTCCAATTGAAAGGAGATGCGAATTATTGGTGAAAGTATGCTAAGAACACTGTAGATGCCACGTGAGTTGCTTTTACCGAGGCCTTTTTGGCCAAGTACTTCCCTCCTGCTTGGGAAAAGTTGAGAGAACAGTTTATTAAGTTGCGCTAGGATGCTATTCCTTTGGCTCAGTTTGAGATGAGGTTCACTAGTTTGTCGAGGTTTGCTCCAGAGTTGATGGCAACAGAGGAGCGTCGTTGTTATGAGTTTGAGAGGCAATTACGTGATGATATCCGGGAGAAGGTGGTTGGATCTATGTGGAAGAATTATTATGCTCTAGTTGAACCGGCGGCCCATGTGGAGGCCATAGTTAGAAGTGTTGGTTTGGTCAGGTCAAGGAGAAGGCCACTTCAGCAACTCCTACAGTTCATAAGCACTCTAGGCTCAGTAAGAGGTGGAGGCGAGCGCATGCTCACTCCCAGACTTAGTCATTGTCCTCGTCAGGGGTTTTGGACTCGTGCATTAGGAGACCGAATGAGGTTCGAGCTTCAGGCCAAACTCCGAGTTGGGAGACTGCTGTTTGTTTTGATTGTAGTCAGTTGGGCTATGTTAGACGTTTCTACTCTTTACATGTAAGTTCTTTGAGTGTTTCAGAACCTAGTCAGACTCTGTCTCATCGGTCAAGTCAGGGATAGGCTTCGGGAGCTTTGCGAGGGTCGACTTTTCAACCAACGCAGTAATATCACCCTTGAGAGGGACTTTTGTTTTAGAGATCGAGGATATTATATGTGAACCCCTTTGTTATTGATTGGTGTACTGTGGGATGTTGAGGCACTGTGGTTATGTGTTGTATACGTATATATACTGTTGTTTATTTACCCTCTTGTGTTGGGATGTGTAGTGAATCTTGAACTCTCTTTATGTGTATGTAATGAAAAGTTGTTAATGGGATTGATGATCCTAGTGTTGTTGTATATCAAATGTTGAATTATGAGATGGTCATGTGATGGCCTTTAATCCTTGTTCAGTTTGGAATTTGTTTGTGGAGAATGAGAAATTCGTGGAATTTTTGTGATTAGTGTGGTGGTATGATAAGAGCCAAATTATAAGTCTTTGAATGTGTTGAGTCTAAGGAAATGTGGGACCTTAGAGTTTTGTGAAATTAGTGAAAGTTATGTGGGAATGTCTAAGGGAGTGTAAGATTCGTATCTTGGCATAATGAGAATGGTACTTGTGTGTGTTGCTTAGTGTCTTGAGTTGTTGATTAGTGAGTTCGTTGTGGTCCTATCAATCGTGAATAGGGACAGTGTTAGGCCATGGTTAGTTATGAGTTGGTATTTATGTGCGTGTGAAATGAGTTTGTGGTGTTATTAGATGGGTGGAGTTTTGAGTGGGAAGAGAATTTCATGGGTAGATGTTTGAAGTATTTCCTAGAATGATGAATGGTTTGTATTCTCAGGTAATGAGTGTAGCATTAGTAAGAATTGTTTTGTGTGACCGGGATCGTGTGATCGCCGTTGACCTATTCGGTCTTGTATTGAGATATAATGACGTATTTGCCATCTAGGCGTATGAGTAGTAATTCCTTTGGGGGCAACAGTGGTGTAGTCTGTTTTGAGGAATTTGAGGAGATTCTAGAAATATGTGGAACGGTGTTTGGAACCCCGTCTCTGAGTAAACGGGGCAGAAGAAGAATGTAGATGTTTAAGTGCTGGGGGAAGAAATTCTTGGGTAATTAGTCAGTTGATCAATATCTCAAAACGTTAATGAATGGATGTTTATTGTTAAATTAGTGTTTAGGTGTTTTATTGGACATTTTTTCTTTTTTATTTGGCCTAAAATAAATGAGTAATGGTTCCTAATCTAGGAAATTTTATTCTGGAGTGTGTACTATATGCCTCATAGTTATAACTTTTGAGATCTTTGGTTATGACCTATTAGGGTGTAAGTTACTATACCTTGTATGACGTTTAGTTATAACTCATTTTTTTAAGTTATGATTAAGATTGCATTATGATATTTGTGGTGAATTACCATCATAATCATGATCAAATATAGCATATAATTAATACAAATAAAATCCTAAAGTAGGAAAAAAATACTAATAAGTCTTAGCCCCCGTTTGGGAAGTGGGTTGGCTTTTTAGCTTTTTGACTTTTTTGGCTATTTTAGCCTGGGGCTAAAAAGCCTGGTTTGGGAAGGGCTTTTTGGCTTTTTTGGCTTTTTGACTTTTTGGTGAGGTGTCATCTTGTTAAAAGACCAAATTGCCCTTTTCCATTTTTTTTTATTTTTTTAATTTGGGTTGGGATTTGGCATATTTTCCGTTTTTTTTTCTTTTTTTTTCTTTTTTTTTTTTTCAATTTTGGCTTTTTGCTGAAAACAAAAATTTTTTTGTATGTTTTTTTTCGGTATTTTTTTTTTTACAATTTTGGCTTTTTGCTTAAAATTTTTTTTTTCTTTTTTTTTTGGATTTGGCATATTTTGGTTATTGTTTATTTTAATTTTTTCGTAATATTTTTTTTTTTTTTTTGGGTTTGGATTTGGCTTTTTTTTATTTTTTATTTTTTTATATATTGGGTGTCGATCTGCTGACTTTTGCTTAATTTTTTTTTTTTTTAATTTTGGGTTTGGATTTGCCATATTTTGGTTCTTCTTTTTTATTTTAATTTTTTTATGTTGTGTTTCGATTTTGCGTTTTTTTTGTTTTTTTTGTTTTTTGGGGTTTCGCTTTGGCATTTTTTGCTTTATTTTTTTTGTTGACAATTTTTGTATGCTGGGTTTCGATCTCCCGAATTTTGCAAATCCAAATTTTTTATTTTTTATTTGTTTTTTTTTTGAATATATTTGTCAGATTTTGTGCTATTTTTTTTTTCCTTTGAATTTTTTTTATTTTGCGCTTGGATTTTTCGTATTTTGTTTAATTTTTTTTCCTGTTACTTTTTTTAAATTTTGGGTTTGGATTTGGCGTATTGTGCTTAAATTTTTCGATTTTTATTTGCGAATTTATGTTTTTGTTTTGTTATTGTTTTTTTTTTTTACTATAACTATGTTTTTTTTGTAACTATGTTGTTTTCTTCTTTTTCATTTGTTTTTATTTGTTTCACCTTTTTTTTTGTTTTTCCAAAAGCAAAATTCGTATGGATTGTTGTTTTTAAAAGTTAGGCACGTCAGCAACTGGAAGGGGTTACATTCCCGTAGAAACTCATACATATTGTACATGATAATATATTTAAATACAGTCTGTTTCACGTGTGTCATTACGTGACAACCATACGAAAATTATTTCGACTACTATATATTTCCTAATATTTCGTTATTATGCATGTAACATAATTTGTCGCGTATGTGAAAGCGGACCAATGCCATATGGGGGTCCTCATCTCCAACCATTAAACCATCCTCGTCATGTTCAACTTCTGGTATGGCATTTACTATTGTCATAGCCTCTTCCTCGTCACAGATTGGCTGAACAGTTGTTGGGTTACCTGTGTTTCGCCGTATATAATTATGTAATGTCATTGACGCACCTACTAACTGAACTTGCACATTTGCAAAGTCATACCGAGGCATGTCTCGAATAAACCCCCATCGCTGTTTCCAGGCACCGAAAGTGCGTTCCACCACACTGCGTAAGGACGAGTGCACTTTGTTAAATAATTCCCTTGGCGTGTTTGCCATCGCGTTCCGTTCAATACGTCGGAATTCTTGTTGGTGGTAACGGTGGCCTTTGAATGGTGCTAAGTAACCAATCCGGTTTGGATAGCCAAAATCGACAAGATAATATTTGCCTGCAGATATGACAACAATATATTTTCACAAAAAATGAACATTCTGCGTCATTTTCATATAACGCTTTCTCAGGAAATTTAATTATTTGTTATTAAATCTAACAACAGGACCATGTGTTACTTTCGTCAGGATATGGAAAGGGGACATTGTCATTTGTTAGTATCTCATTGAATATGCGACTATCATGCATACTTCCTTCCCATCCGCAAGAAATGAATATGAAACACATCCGGCGACCCCCAAACAGGTTTGCAAATGGCGCCGACGCAGTACGCTGGAGCTGTTTCTGTGTAAGCAATCCAATGATGTGGTCGTCATCAGGCTGGCACATCATGACCTCCCGGTAATCGGCGTTATCCATAAGTGTAGAGGCGAAGTGGAATAACGGCATACCAATCAGGGATGGAATACTGCTCAGTTTATGCATGCACTCGGAAATAGTGTACAGCGATTCGTTGCCTGTGAGGTGCCTCACCGTGACCTGCTGATTCTTCGAACGCACCACATCTGTCATTCTGTTTATGCTTTCCGCAATAACAGACGCACCACTTGTTGCCTTCTTCGACTTTGAAACACTTGTTGATGGCGTCTTTCTCCTTTTTGCCTTTTCAATCGGAACATGCTCCAGTGAAGAATCAGAATCCACGTCCTGTACTCCTGCAGGTATCGGATCAGCAAATGGCTGGGCTCCCAAACTACGCACTGAATCAGATGAGTCCCCAGCAGCTTCAGGAAGGTTCTCTCCCGGGGTCCAATGGTGCTTCCCAGTAGCTGTTGCCCCCATGAAAATCGTCTCCATCAAGTCACGGTGTTCCAAAGTTTTCTTCCTGAACTTCGCACACGCCTTGTTAATCTGCAGAAATTTAGATGTATAAAAGAGGTATACGTTATATTTCATATAAATAAATTGTATTGAAGTTGAATGAAGAAGTAAAAAATGTACTGGTAAATGACAAATATGAAACTTGTTTGTACATGTACTTACTGATTCCATCTTGTCCCACCACTCGTCAGGTGCCTGAAACAAACCGGTGTCATAGTCAAAGCCTATCCCGGACACTCCCTTGCTTGAATCCATCAACTTTGTCCACGCTTGCCATTCTTTTTTCAAGCTCATGTACTTATTCTTCAACTGTTTCAGTCCATGTTTTTTTCCTGTTTTTCTCTGAAATTTCCTTGATAACGACTTGTACCCTGCCTGGCTGAGGACTAAGAATGGCCGATTTCCTTTACTAATCTCATTTGCAATCAGCTGGAGGAAAACTCGGACTGAATTACTGTCCTATGAGGCCTTGTGGCTTAACTGAGTTTGTGTCTCTTCAAGACTGGTTGACTTGTCACTGACAACGACTTTGCTTTTCGAGTGGTTATGCGGCGAAGTACGTGTGGAAGCCATTACTAATGTACGGTTACAAAAGATTACCATCACTTTTTGGTTGTTATATACACACGCATAAGCCATGACACATTAATAACAACAAACAGAGATATATGATGCTGAAGTTAAATTTGCATATACCCATTGAACATTACTAACGTACGTACACAGTTTCCATGGAAGTTAGTAGTGGACAAAAATATGATTGTTAGTATTACGGCTCCCATATGCGACAACATACTACCAACGTACTACAAACATACTAACTACATACTAACTACATACTAACAACATATTCAAAACATACTAACGTCTTTGTACATACTAAGAACATGGTAACGGTGCTTACATACGGCACAATAAAATGACAATGACAATGCAGAGCACATACACAATGGTCTTAAGCACACGCAAGGATTGTTGAATGTCTATGACATCAGCCCGCAATTGCATGGCAATTTCATCGCCGGGTGACGCATAGCCTTGGTTCTCATGCCTTCGTTCTTCACACCAACCAATCCAACTGACACAAGGCTGATGAGTGAAAATTATGGAACTATTAGTTTCATGGGTTGTTAATGATCATTAAGTTATGACCGGTAAAGATTGGGTCACTCACCACAGGGCGGGGACATACAAAGTAGGAACGCCCTGGATTTTTGGTGGACCTGGAAATCCTAACAATACATGGGCCATATCCACAGGCACACATTCGTCCTGGCCATGTACTGGAAGTTGTAGTAGAGGTGAACGACGCCATGCTACGCTTTAATATGAAGTAAATTTACATGAATCAACATGAACACGATGAGTACTCAAATTAATAAATCTATGTTGTAATATATTTTGATAATATTTTTTATGATAGCCAGCAAAATGGATTTCTAAATATATTTGTACTACATTTTGTACTAATTAAATTTTGTCATATATGTTTAATAAAAATTTTACACTCTTTAGTTTTTAACTCTAAATTTGTAATATATAATATTAATACGTTATTAATATCTTTGTAATATGTTTTTAATATATTTGTTAATAAAATGTTTTTTTAATATATTTGTAATATAAATTTCATATATTTTGTAATTTGTTGGATATATATGTAGATAATATATGTACCTTCCTTCCCAAATTTAGTGCTACACTCTTTTTTATCTAATTAATTTATTTTTTAGAAATGAGAATTGAGCATTTCGTATTGAGTAAAAAATAAATGCAAAGTAATACATCTAATTCGTAATGTATTTTCAATATAATTTTTTTATTATTTTGAGAACATTTTTGAATATATTTATGATAAAGTTTTTTCATAATTAAATGTAGTCATATCTGTTAATAAAATTTTTACACTCTTTATTGTTTACCTCTAAATTTGTAATATATAATATTAATACATTATTAATATCTGTCTAACATTTTTTTAATATATATTGAAAATAAACTGTTTTTTTAATATATTTGTAATATAAATTTCATATATTTTGTAATTTGTTGGTAATATATGTACATAATATATGTAGCTTCCTTCCCAAATGTAGTTCGAAAATAGTTATGGTGCTAAAATTTTATTTTTTAGAAATGAGAATTGACCATTTCGTCTTGAGTAAAAAATAAACGCAAATTAATACATCTAATTTGTAATATATTTTCAATATATTTTTTTTCTTTTTTGAAATTTTTTTTAATATATTTATGATAAAGTTTTTCATAATTAAATTTTGACATATATGTGTAATAAAATTTTTACAGTCTTTACTTTTTAAATCAAAATTTGTAATATACATTTCACATATATTTTTTTAATATCTTCGTAATATATTTTAATATATTGCTTAATTGTTTACAATTTAAATTTTTTTTTTTGTACTATAAGTTATATATATTTTGACAATTTGTTGTTAATGTCTCTAACTTGTAACCCAAATTGAGTTGGAATTATATTTTTTATGTAATTAAAAAAAATTTCACAAATGGGAATTGAGCATTTCTATTACGCAACAATCAGGGTTCAGCATTGACTATGAACAAAAACATATAACAAATCTGCCCCAAATTTGTGATAACCGACCAGATACATAGAAGAGATTTGTTAATTAAGAAAAAAAAACATATCTAGATTTAAGATCTGCATTTCAAAATGTAGAACAGCATTTCAAAATAAGATCCAGATACAAGTCCTCGAAATAGAACAGCATTTGTTATTTATAAAAAAAAAATATATAGATATATAAGATCTACATTTGAAACTATAACCGAACAGATACAAAAATTGTAGAACCGATTTGCATTTCCTTGATTGTTTAAACAACGGTGCCTTCATACATCTGGCCCAAATTTGTGATTCTGAACAGATATATAAGATCAATAGAGCTGATTTTCATAAATCAGAACAACTATTTCAATCAGATCCGATATTATATATATATACAAATCTGCCCCAAATTTGTTGGATGCGAACAAATTTCGAACATAACAACAGATCTAAAAGACCAGATTTATGGATGAGACAGATCGGTGGCCGGTCTGTGTGTAATGTAAGTGTAATCAACCCAATAACGACCGTGAGGCAACAGATCGGCCATGAACCGATGCTATTATGAACATAAACTACGCAGATGGGAAGAAGAAAAAAGAAATCAGATAGGCCATAGATCATCACCTGCAGATCGGTTTGAGTGTGAGAGACTTAGTTGTTGTTCGCCGCCGCGATTTCGATCTCCGGTTGCGGTTTCCTCTACCAAGGTCGGTCGGACGGCCTCCAATAGCTCCGTTCTTCTTCTCCTCTGCTTTGCAATGGGTGTGTATGAGCTCTAATGTGAGGCGTGTCCTGCAGATGGAGAGAGTTTAACCTCTCGGGGCAATTCGGTAAATTTACACGACACAGCCTCGCCTAACACCCGTGAAATGAGATTTTGTCGGAACGTGGCTGAATTAGCCTTTTTTGTCACGACTTGGCTAATTTAGCCTGGGTTTGCCTTCCCAAACGACGCCTTATTTTGCTTTTAAGATGACTATTGAGTCTTATCAAGTTTTACTATGGACAAGTCAGTCCTATTATTCTAATGAGTTATGAAAAATAATACTATGACAAATTTATATATTTGTCAATGTATGAAATAGTTGATGAATCTTATACTAATGAAAACTCATTTAATTTCAATAATTAAAAATATTTTATTATAAAAAATTATATAAAATAATTATTTATGACATTTTTTGTTCATATTTTAATGAGAAAATAAAATTAAAGTAAAATATACAATTATGAATAATTGATTTTTTTTTAACAATTTATAAATTTAAATAGAAAATAGGACTTATTTTTTAATATAACTCAATAGTAATTTTCAAAACAAAATAAAATGTATTAGTAATTTTTTTTATTGTGATTTATGATTTTTTTTAATACAATATCATAATTTTTACAATTAAAAATATACTTTTACTTGGATTAAAATATTTATGAAATTATTGTTCATATTAAATGAGGGGTAAAAATGGGATAAGATATCTCATTATGGAATAATGAATTTTTTGAGAATATTTTATAACAAATAGGATTTAATTGTTTATATTGAAACTTAATAGGATTCAATAGTTGTAGAAGGATGAAATATTGGCACAAACCCAATCAATTAAGCGATTGGCTCAAAAGAAAGGGAGGGCTCAAATGAGCTTTTTAATGAGTCCATTAGAAGTGACTAGCAGCATGCTGGCATATGGCTATGAGCTTGAAAAACAACCATGCATAAGATATCATTCTAGAAGAAAGATCAATAGAGCGAAAGAGGAGCATCAAATTAAGTTTCATCCAACGGTGGAAATATTAGACAGCAAATGCAGGAGTATAAGTCAGGCCTACTAGAGGGTAAGTCTGTCTGATAAACCTGATCCAACGAATAAAATTCTCAGTAAGTTAGCCACTAACATCTGATATAATCTAAGCTGTCCGCAATCCAACGATCAAGGGCAAAAGCAACTTGGCCACTTGTCCGACCAGAGTCAGATATAAGCAGAACCCTCGGATCAAGTATTGATCCAACGGATGAGATTTAAGTTAGGAAACTACAAAGGGCAAAGCAGGTGAAGCATAGAGGACAGACCGAAGGTAATCTAAGAATCCTCTTTTAAATACTAATCATCTCTTAATGGCTAAACCATATTTTGATTTGATCGTCGGAAGGTCCTCCCAACCTATCCTGGTCGGAGGTAACCACTGACGTTTTGATTTCTCTTAAAGGAAGTAATACGTCATTTTGCTTTCCCTGTGAAGATATTTTCACCTTCCACGATAGTAATCTTAAGAGCAAAAATATGAAAGTCAAAAACTAGTCAGGTAACTTAAACTTCTCAATAAACAAAACTTAACAACTTTAACTTCTCAATAAACAAAACTTAACAACAACCTTATTATTATTTTGCAATCATGGTTTGAGTGGTAGTTGAGTGTTGTTTTTGTTTTTGGTTGTTGTATTTGAATATTGAATGGTAGACTCACATATTGTAAATTGTAGCATCAAACGTTTATGAAGTGTGCTACATCTATGGATAGGTTGGTTTTTTAAGAAGGGACAATTACACTGCCATGGTATTAGTGAAAATTAATTATAAATAAATTAAAAAATTTATAATTTTAATTATTAAAATTTATAATTTTTTTGACCTTTTGGTAATTACTTTTCCCTGACATCATTATTTCTCCTCTTAAGAATGTCTAATTTGTTTTTGCTTTCCAAAAATGATTACCATGTCACTATACTTCAAATCAATTTCATTTCACAAACATTCGTTCCTGTTGAAAGTCTTACTTTAATGATATTATTGACAAAAAGACCACACGCCTTTCTTTAAATTGAGTCGAACATTATTTGATTTGGTTTTAAATAAATTGTAAATTTCTTTATAATAATTTAAAACTAATTTGCTAAAATAAAATGAATTTTTATTTTTTTTAATAGGACTCATTTTCATATCCTTTTCGAACTAGTTTAATATTTCTTTTGTCAAATTAATTTTAGTATTTCAAAAAAATAAATTCTAAAATCTAAACCAATAGGTCGAATTTGCTAACTAAACTAAGGGTGTTTGAGTTGGTTTAGTTCGGTTTGACATTAAATTTAGAACAAATTCAATTATAGTCGGTTCTAAGTTTTGGAACCCAAAATCAAACCAATCATGCACTAGAACCAACCCAACCCAACCCAATGTAGCTCAGGTCCAGTGTAGCTCGGTTTGGTTTGGATTAAAACCACTGTTTCACTATATTAAAAATAAATGAATCAATTAATTATAAATAATTAAAATAAATAGGTTTTTAAAATTTAAACATAACACAAACAAAACAAAATAATGTTTAATGCAAGCCAATAGAAATAAAATCCAACTCAAGCTTAAATATAACCAACACAAATTAAATCTATTGATACAACCAATACAAATTAAATCAAATATGAAATTCAACTCAAACTTCTAGTACTTCTTTCGATTACCTAACAATTATTGCATGTGAAATTTATTTGGTACAATCAAGTTAATTATAATATATATATATATATTAAAGAAAATGTGGTTTCTAATAAGAAGCCTTGTGAGAGTTTCAAAACTTCAACCTAATTATGTTAATTTTTTAATATATTTTTTACTAATTAAAAAACTTTCTGTTGGTTAACCAACTATAAAAAATTAAAAAAAATTAAAAATTCTAATTATCTTTTAAATTTGAATTTCAAAATTCAAATATCCACCTAATATGGAAAATCATAAACCTATACCATATATTTTCCTCCCTTTCAACCTTTCCAAATAATGTCTATCAAAAACATAAAATAAAATTACAAAATATAGAATTTTAAAAACCCTAAATAACATATAGCAATTCAACCTGAGAGGCATTTTAGAAGGCAAAATCCTACACAATTGAGCAATTTGATGCAACATGCATTTTAGAAGAAGTTAGTATTATAAATATTCATATATTTGTCTCTTTTTATTATTGAGGATTGGTACAAATATTTACATTCAAATGAATGTTTGCACATCTCTTTGTTTCATATTCTCTATGAGTCTTTTGCCTTGAGTATCTATACGTAATGTTGAACGTATGCATGTATCTATATTTAATGTATTTATAAATATATATATGTGTGTGTGTGTGTGATGTTAAATATATGCGCATATGTATAAATGTATATATTTTGTATGTATGTATATGTGTTGATTATGTATAATGTATTATAACCTATATTCATACCATTTTTTTTTTTTTGGTAAATAAATATATTCATACATTTGCTTTTAAAACGTTATTCAATTTATTTTGATTGATTGATTGATCCTTCATACATTACTAATTCACAAAATTTGTTCTTGAAATCCTTCTTAATTGTCTTGATTTTAAGTTGATCTTTTCTCCAATGTTTATCATTCAAAATATATAAAATATATCACTCAAAATCTCAAATTTCATATGAAAAAATTTTGTGGTGCGGGAGATGAGGATTTTTAAAATCCTGGCATAATTAGATGCACCATGCCTACTTTATATACGATTGACTAATCGCTCTATATATTAAGCAAAATGGATTTTTCATTAGTTTCAAAGTATTAATCTGAATTTCTTAATTTTAAAAAAATTTATAGACATTAAAAAATACACATGGCACATAAATATTAGTCTATCTAATCATATCTATGATTTTAGAATTTAAAAATCTTAATATAGAAAAGTAAAAAAAAAATAACCATATCCAACTCATATTTAATTTGAAATTTAAAATCTTTGAAAAGAAATTTCAAATATAACTTTAGTCTTGTATGATTTCAAAATTTAAAAATATTTACTTCAAAATTTTATATTTTTATTTTTGAAAACTGAACAAAACATGTGGTGTTAAAAAAAACTAATAACTTTTTAGGCGTCAAAAAACTTATAGCATATTTATTAATTAAAAAAATTCGCATGGTATATGTAAACATAAATTAAAAAATATATGTATAGTGCAAATTTTTATGCCATATAAGAAAATACATGTGTCGTGTTTAAAAATATAACTATGTATTTTAACCATATCTAAGCCTTTTATTAAAAAAAAAACTTAAAAATGTGTGGCATAAGACATATATGGTATAAAACTGATGGTCGATCTAATTTTTTAATTTAAAAAATTTTAGATGGAAAATTAAAAATAAAATTTTAACCATATCTAAATTGCATTTTAACCATATCTAAATTGCATCTAATTTGAGATTTAAAAGAATATTCAAAATAAAATTTATTTATTTGTAATTTAAAAATATTTTAATAAAAACTATGAATGAAATTCTTAGTTATATATAATTAGACAAAATTTAACATAGAATAAACTAAAACTAAAAAGTTTATTAAAAAAATGTATTTTTATTTTATCATAAACATATATATTTTTAATTTATTCTATTTTTTTCATCTTTACCATTAAATTATGGCATTTATTTCTCATTGTGAGCTTAGAATATACAATTAATGACAATTGCAACATATATTCTAATAAAATATTTAAAATTTAATTTATTCTAAATTATTTTTTTGTATATTTTAAATAAATTTTATGTTATAATTTAATTTTAAATTTATTTTTAAATATTTGTTTAGTCTATGCATCACATGGGTTCATATGTTAGTAAACAAATTAAGTAAAAACATGTCAATATAAATAAAAGTTATATATATATAGGTTCAGTACTAAAGTTGATTCGATTTAGGTAAGATCTAAACTAAGAATTAATCTAATTTTATTAGTTTGATGATTTAAAAATCCATAATCAAATTAATGTACTCAAAAACCAAATTAACTGAGTCCAAAGAGGTTGATTTTATTAAACTCTTTGGTTTACTGGATAATTTGATCACTTATTGGCCACGTTTGTTTAGCAGATTATGTTGAATGAGATTGTTAGTGAGATGATGGTTAGTAAAGACATTGTTAATATGTGAAATCTTAGTGAGGAGATTAAGTAAAAGTGTATTTATTTTGATGATTGTATGAGAGATTTTTCGTGATGAGATTGTTAATTATTTTTATATAAAATAAATAAAAAATTATTTCTATATTAAAAAAACTAAAACAAATATTAAAATAAATAGGTACACTTAATAAAAAAATAAATTTTTTTAATATAAAATAGACTCAATCTATTTATAATTTTTCTAATTCTACCCAAAACCAACCAAGCTAGTTCCCTTCTTAAGCCCCTCACATTGTTAACCATTCCTCTCAAATTATTACCAAACAAGATGGGGGTGAAACTCAAGCCCATACTATTTCAATCCCACCCTAACCCGCTATTGACCTCGTTTGGTAGAGCTGTGAGGAAGTGATTATAGTTTATAACTTAACAGTTTATAACTTATAATTGTGAACATAAGCTAATTTTTTATTTATAAATTAAACTTCTCCTCCCCCACTCAAAGAATAAGTTAATTTTTTACTTACAAAAAGTTATAAGCTGTATTGTTAAGCTGAACCAAACACATCAAAATAGCTTAAATTAAACTAAAAACTGAAATAATCTAAAAATAAGCCCTATCAAACAAGAGCATTGTTGAGCTAGCGAGCCTGGCTTGATATATGTTTTTAAGTGTTTTGCCGTTTTGTGTATCTTTTTTAATTTTTTAAACATCAATTTTTTAGTGTAAAAACCTATGAGATGTACAAAGATTTGAAGTTATATATATATATATATATAAAAATAAAAATAAAAATAGACGAAAAAAAAAGAAGAAAAAAAGCCGTAGTTCCCGACCAAGGTTAAGATAGTGTTTGATTTATTAAAATGGAGTGGAATGTAATGATCATTTTATTAAAATAAAATATATATTTTATTGTTGAATAATGTTAGGAATCATGAAAAACATATCACGAAATGCATCATGAAAATTTTTTATCCTTTGATTAATGTGTGGTGTTTTATTGTATGTATAATTCAAAAGTGAAGAATTTTTCATGATCACCTTCATGATATTTTTTTCATGATGCCTAATATTACTCTTTATTGTTTTGGGTTATATCATCTCTCTATTTTTCTATACATCTTTTCATAAAAAGTAAAAAAATAAAACTTATATAAATCATCACAAACAAATTACAAAGCAGCACTTATTAAATAACTTATCCCAAAACACTTATTACAAAGCAACACTTAATAAATAACTTATTCTAAAAGGATTTTTAATTCATCGCTAAATATTCAATTTTGTTGTTAAAAATATAATAATAATATTTTTAGCGACAAAAATACTTTGTCCCTAAAAAGTGATTTTATCTCTAATTTTTTGTCTCTAAAACCTTAATTTATTGCCATGATCATTTCAATAAAACTCTCAAATTCAGTATTGAAATATATACCTAAATTATCATATTTAAATTGAAGCCATTTTAATTCATTGAATGATAACTTTCGAATCCTTTCTTACCGTTTGATGCTATTATACATATATAGTTTTTACACAAAAAAATAAAAAGAAAAACAAGCAAATTAATTGATCCGATATTGTGTCAAACACTAATTGATTAATGTTATGAATTTACTCTAATATTGGCCAATTAGTATTCAACACGAATGTCGATTTTAAGTTTAACATACAATTTAAGAAGGTTATTTATTTTTCTTCTTTCATTTTCTTTGTTTCTTTGTTTCTTTTTAAAAGGACATCATGACAATCATGGGTTACATTATTGGTTTGGCCCACTAGTCCCAAAGATCAATATTTGAAGCTGTAAAGTTTTCTATAATTCATTGGAAATCATTACCAAGGTGATCACAAAACCATGGACTATGTCGAGATTAGAAATGTATCATGTTTCTAGTCACATGTGTTGATGTGGCAACTGTGATAATGTTATGAAGTTAATTTTATCAGAATCTCTGGTCTTGATTTGATTTTTAGAATTTGTATTTAGATTTTTTTTTTTAAAATATTTTTGTAAAAAAAAAAAAATTACTTATTATTTTTATATATTTTTATTTTTTTTGAAGGGTAGAAATAATTTTAAAATATATATGTTTGATATTTATTTTTGTAAAACTAATTTCTATTTTTTCAAAAAAAAAAATTCAGAAAATCAAACCAAGTGGGGCCTCTGTTTTTTCAGTAATGCTACATCCCACTAAAAGTGGCGCTCAAAAGCACCACTAATGAGCTGGCATCCATTAAAAAAAACAAAAACAAAAACAAAAACAAGGCACAAAAATACTGTGCTGCCACATCATTAGTGGTAGCACTAATTAGTGCTCCCACTCATTTCCCCTGCTTTTTATTAGGAGGTTATGTGATTGAATTTTTTGATATATGTGGGGGTTTTATTATCAATATATATGTTTATATATATAAAGTAAATTATACTGACTTCTTCTGAAATTTAATGAAAATATAACTAGTTTCATAATTTTGACATAAACCTTTCTTTGAATATGAAGATACAAAAATAAATATCGTAAAATATATATTTTAGTATTAAAAAATGACATCATTTTTTTAAATCTACATGATTGATAAATTATTAATAAAAATGAGACTTGTGTGAATTAAAATCTTGACAAAATTCAATGTAATTATGTTAAACTTATGAGACTAATTATATATATTTTTTTTAAATTTCGAAAGAGATTGGTGTAATTTATCTCCAAAAAAAAAGGAAAAATTACAAAAAAAAATTTATTACAAAATAAATTATGAGTTTGCAATTTTGTTAATTTAAACCTTAACTTTTGATTTATTTTCAATGTAAACCATCTATCTATTTCTGTTAAGTAAAACCGACAAGAAAATAATATTTTAGTCATCAAACTGAATGTATGTATACATAAAATGTCAAAAATACTATTTTTATTAAATTTAATAATTAAAATATCTATTTTTTGGTTAGTTTTAGTTAACTCAAATAGACAAATGGTTTAGATTGAAAATAAATTAAAATATCAAGATTTAAATCGACAAAATTAAAAATTTAAGGTCTATTTTATTACAAATGTCAAACCTTAAGATTTTTTTTATATAATTTTTCAAAAAAAAATAAAATTTGTGTATCACTGTATGTTTATCATTTTTTATGTCATATTTATATTGATCATCAAAACTAGATGTGAAACCCTTTAAATCAATACGATCATAACACACAAAATAATAAACAATTCCATTCATTATCATCCCTTTCATATTAACCATAATGGTTGTCGAATTAATAATTTTTTTAAAATGTTACGATTTAATGAGTTTTATTTTTAAAATTTGTTACGTTATTGAATCTTTTGTAAACTAATTATGCATTGGGATACAAATATTAAAACTTTAAATATAACTTTTCTCACTCTCACCTCCAACAAAACAAATTAATATGTTCAAGTTCAGAATCATGAAGGTTGTGTTTTAAATTTTTGTTTTTGTTTTGTTTTATTTTTTATTTTTATACATAACCCAATTTTTAAGAAACATTAAAAACTTGCTTTCAAATTTCTTATTTTCTTTTTTGCACAAAAATAAAAACAATATGATAAGCTTTTCTAACTTTCTATTATTTTTGTTTCAGAAAAGCGCAACCAAATAAACTAGCATTTTTTTTTTTTGGAAAAAAAAATAATTGGAGCGTAATATATTTAAATTTAATCATAAGTCTAAGAGTAAAAAGTTTCATTGTTCCAAAAAAAAAAAAAGAAAAAAAAAAGAAGAGGTTTATTACACTTTCTACTCTTAAACTATTGTCAAATTGTCTATTTAGTCCTTGAAATATTGATTGAATCTATTTAGTCCCTAAAGTATATGAATCAAAATCTATTTAGTCTCTGAACTATCGATTGTCTCTACTAGATCCGTAAAGTATATAAATCAAAGTCTATTTAGTTCCTAAAAATATTACAAAAATAAAATATATACTCATACGTATTATAAATTAGTAACAGACCCTTTCCAATTAAGATTTTATTATTGAAAAATCTTTTAAATTTTTATTTTGTCTTTAAAAAATATTTTATTTTGTTATATGTTTAAAATAACATTAACGTCAGATTTTTTAATATTGTCAATAAATTATATGAATATTAGATATATTGAAGAAGTAGAATTAGATAATTTAAATAATAAAATTTCTCTACAAATAGCAATAGAGCAAAATAATATATTAATTAAGTAATAAAAAGAACTTAATGAAAAACTTAAAAACAATCAATTAGAAATTATAAATGCAATGTGACATCTTAGGCTTCATTTGGAAAAATATTATTTTAGTAATTTTTTAACTTTTTATAAAAAGATGTGTAAAAAAGTTGAGAGAGTGATGTGATAATTTATAGTGACTTTTTGACTTTTTCACTAAATGGTATTTTGGGAAGTTAGTAAAAATCAGATTTTTTGCTTTAACCAAGCTTTTTTAGAGTGATTTGGGAAGTTGGTAAAAAGCTGCTTTTTTGTTTAGATTAATATTTATTTATGGTGTCACATCACACCAAAATGACTAAAATACCCTCACCCAACTAAAAAAATTACATTTTACTTAAACCAACTTTAAGGGTATTTTTGTAATTTTCCAACCAACTTTGACCACTTCCCAAATGACCCAAAAAAAGCAACTTGCGTTTTTTTCCAAACGCCAAAAATTTGATTTTTACATTGTTCCCAAAAGAGCCCTAAAATGTATGGTTGACAAACGAGGCCTAATACTAGATAAAAGCAAGTATGTATCCATTGTAAAAGATAAGTAATAAAATAGTATAGACAATTACTTTTATCCTTATAAAGGAAATTCAATATATAGATTGATACTCACTTTTCAAAAATAGAATAAAAATTTAAGATTTTTTTGAAATAAAATTTCAACTAGATAGGATATTTTCTAATTTATAGTATTTATGCAAAAAGTCTAGGCGCACAGACGATTGAACACAAATCCAAACATAGAAATTGTGCATCCGATTGTCCGACTGGATAACCTCCTGGACAATTGGCCTGAGCTTGTCAACCGGTTATCATGGTGTCTTTCAATCATTCGGACGGAAGTCCAGGTGGGTCGTCTGATAAAACAGTTTCTATGTTTGATTTTGTGTTTGGTTCTCTGCATACGTAATATTATTAATATTTATGAGTTTATATTTTATTTTTCCTTTAAAGAGTTTTAAAAAAAAAATCATAAGTTGAGAAAAAGTTTTCCCAAGTACATTTTTGTCTGAATCGGAACAGTGTCCTACACATACATATTTTAAAAGATTCACACCATGAATTTTTATATAGTTTCATCTATTTTTTTTATTTTTTTTTTTTTGTCATTGATTTAACTTGCAAGGCAACTCAAATCAGATCCAAATTTTCAGTTGATGCGATCGAGTTGTATTTAGCGTAAAAGTAATGTGGGTGTTTGGAAAGTGATTATTTTAGAAGTTTTTTAATTTTTTTTTATTTTAATAAGCTATTTTAGTTTTTGTGTTTGGGAAGATGGGATGAATTTTTATTTGAGTTGTTGTATTGAAAAATGTATTTGAAATAATATTTGAAGTTGAAATGACAAATTTGTCCCTAACTTTATTTTTTTCAAAATTGGCCTATAGGGGCAAAAGTGTCATTTCAACCTGCGGGAGTAAGCTGGCCCTACCCACTGCCGGCTGCAGGCTGCATTGGTTTTTGTTTTGTTTTTTTTTTTTTTTTTTTTTGATAAATACAAATTATTAGTTTAGTAGGCTTTTTTTTTTTTTTTTTTTTTTTTTTAGAGGCTATTTTACCCTCAACTTTTTGCATCCAAGCACTCCCAAAATTTTGGTAGCATGTTTTTCAATTATATTGGTCAGCTTGTCTCCTGTTGTATTTCTTTCCGTTTTTTTTATTTTTTTTTTGTGTTTTAATTTTTTACAATTGATAAGAGACATAGTGGTATTTTGGAAAGATGGTAAAAAGTAACTTTTTTGCTTTTAACCAAGCTTTTTGGAAATAATTTGGAAAGTTGGTAAAAAGTTTTTTTTTTTTTTTGAATTAATATTTATTTATGATGTCACATCACACCAAAATGACTAAAATAACCTCACCAAACTTTAAAAAATTACATTTGACCCAAATCTATAAGATGTTAATATTGAGGGTAATTATGTAATTTCCTATCCTACTTTTTCTACTTGCCAGATGAGCCGAAAAATGTAACTGTACATTTTGCTCCAAAACGCCAACCTCACGTTTTACACCTTTTCCAAAAGAACCCATAATTGTAAATAATGGTATGGAGAGATCTGTCGGTATTGTCAGGGGTAATAAACAAACAAAAAAAACTCGAACAGTTAATTATTTAAGTTTGATTCGATAATTTTAACAAATTTTAAAATTTATTTAAATTTGGTTTGTTAAATTTTTAAGCTGGTTTTAAAGGAATTTTTATCAAATGAGCTCAAGTTGTTTGATATTTTATATAATTTTAGGTTTACTAATTGAGCCAAACGAGCAATTGACTGTTTAAGTTTGGTTTGAAAACCTTAATGAACTTTAACGCTGTGTTTAGTTGAGAGATTTTGGAAGGGATTTAGAAAGAGAAAGAAAAAAAAGTAAGTAAAATATTAATAAAATATATTTACATTTCACTTAGTTTCATACTCATTTTCTTTTTTCTTTTTCAAATTCTTTTATCAAATCTCCCAATCAAACACAGCGTAAAATATATTCAAATTTAATTTATTTATTTAACAAATCGAACTTGAATGAATTTTTAATAAGCCGAACACGAGTTAACCGCATACTGTTTGGTTGTATCGGTCAGTAATTCATGCAAAAAAGAGTTTTTTTATCAGCTGAACCAATTGTATTGACTATTAATTAGTTATAGACCAATAGATATCGAAAACGGTCAATACATACGTGGTTTTTTGTTTTTTATAAAAAAGTTTAATTAATAATTAAGTAATTATATACTCACAATTAAAAAATTACATACCATATGGTGTGGTTTTAGAATTTTTAAAAATAGTTTTTGAGTTCTCAATTAGTATTTTTTATATTTTTAGTATTTTTTAAAAAATATTTTAATCAAAATTTTACATTTTAGATTTACTTAATCTAGATACATACAAAATTCATAAAAAAAATCTTTTAAAAATTTCCTAAATATAAAAAAATACAAAAAATAATACATTTTTTGAATTTTTTTGTATTTAATGAATTCTATTTAAATTCCTTACGTATATTTTACATTTTAAGTACATTTAAATTAGATGCATCTATATAAAAAAAAATACTTAGAAAAATAAAATGCAAAAAATAAAAAAATTTAAAAATAAAAAATTTAAAAACTTCAAAACCAATCTATACAACCCAAGTGTTGCAAAACTGCGAGTATGATCTCGTGTTTCTGCAAATTAAATACAATCATATACACTTATCCAAGAAAACATTTCAATCTACCAAATAAATAAACAAACATATCAAGATCGACAATAAATATTCAGCTGCCGTGCTCATTTTGAATTGGTCTTTTCTTTTTCTTTTTCTTTTTCTTTTTCTTTTTTTTTTTTCTTTTTTTTTTTTTTTTTTTTTTTGGACATAGAAGTCAACCAAACATATGTACCATGATTTTTAAATAGCGGTAGACCTATCAAACTCAAGGTGTTAGGTTTATAATTTAGAATTTAGGGTACTTAGGGCTTTTTGAGAAGAGTTAAAGATGTCAAAAATCAGTCTTTAATTTATTTTGAGTTATATTATATTTTATATTTTTTTATATATATTTTTAAAAAATATCAAAAAAACTCAGAAAGTTAACTTTTAACCATATTTACAAAATAGGCCTTAATGATGTATCGAGAATTGAGTAGTTCACTTGTCAATTTTTGTAAAGAGATACATGTTAAGTGTCAACGAATGTTATTTTATTCGATTATTTATAATTTGTGTATTTTGATTCTCTCACTATTGAAAATTAAAATGCATCACTTTCATCTCTTCAAAGGGAGAAAATAATAAAAGGGTTAAATTATATAGATTCATAAATGAGAGAGATAATTTGATATTTGTAAATAATTTAGGTCTTAATATAATTAACTTTTTTTTAAAACTGACCATAACAAATGGAAATTCCACAAATCAACTATAAACCAATATAAATCGAACTGAATGAAACATATGTAACTTTTATTTTAACCGATATATCAGGATATATCAATTTTAGAAAAACAAAACTCCGATACATATGTTGAATATGATAGATAACGACCAGTCTTTACAATTTGGATTAATTATAGTTAGCACCGTTGAACTTTCAATAGTATCTCAATTTGATCCCTTCGTTTTTAAATGTGATAGTTATCTTATATTTTAAATCAAGTTGCAATGTTATTTTTTTGTCTATTTATTGTTAATGAGGCTAACAAAAATTAAAAGTGAATAGACTTAGCCTCGTTTGGGAACAGGCTAATTTAATAACTTTTTGGCTATTTGGCTAAAATGTGATGTAAAAAAAACTAGTATGTTTGGGATGACTTTTTGGCTTTTTACGAAAAGATATACAAAAAGTAGAGAGAAAATGGAATCTTTGACTTTTTGATATAGGTTGTTGGCTTTTTGATTTTTTTAGTAACTTTTTGATTTTTTGACTAAAATAACCTCTTGTTAAATGAGGCCTTAAATTAAAATTTTAGTTAAAGTATAATGATTAAAGTGAAATTTTGATAAAAATATAAGACACTAACGAGACGAAAAAAACATCAAGTTTAGATCACATGACAATTTTTGTCAACTTCATTAACAGTAAATTGACAAAAAGATGACATTGTCATCTGACTTAAAACATAAAAGAGTAATTGTCTCAATTAAAAGTGAAGATATTAAAGTAAAATTACAGTAAACAAGTTTCGTCAACCAATTAGTGATAGATTGACGAAATAATGACATTATAATTTTATTTAAATAAAATATAAAAAATTGATTGTCATAATTAAAAGTAAAGATACTACAAAAAAAAAATTAAAAAAAATATATAAAAATTATAATAAATAGGCAGAGGTGCTATATGTAACTAACCCTTAAAATTTTGGTGGTTACTATGCATCTATAATATAAAATCTGAACAACCCAGAAAATCTTGGAGCATATGCACAAAACAAAATGAATTTGGACTATTGATCCTAGGCTGCTGACAAATTAGAGGTAGGTATGGCATTATGCAAAAAAAAAAAATTATTTGGACTATTGATCCTAGGCTTCTGACAAAGTAAAGGTGGGTATGGCATTATGTTATTATATAAATTAAGAATTAATCCTCGTAGCTCGAAAAATTCGGTCCGAATTTGGCTCGAATCTGTGAGGAAGAGGGAAGAGGGAGAGAAGAGAGGAAGAAGAGGGAGAGGAAGAAGGAAGCAGAGGGGAAGAAGAGGGGATCGTCGCCATCGTCGTCGTCGATCGTCGCCGATCGTCGCCCCAGCCCCGCCGCCGCTCCGTCGTCGTCCTCGTCGCCCCAGCCCAGCCGCTCCGTCGCCCCGCCTCTTCCTCCTCCCCCTCCTCTCCCTCCCTCCTCCTCCTCCAGCCGATTTTATGGCCCCCTCCCCTCCCTCCTCCTCCTCCTCCCCCTCCCCTCCCCCTCCTCTTCTTCTCCCCCCCTCCTCTTCTTCTCCCTTCTTCCCTCTCCCGATCTGCAACAAAACCAGGGGGAAAAAAAAAAAAAAAAAAAATTCGACCCCAAAACGACGTCGTTTTGGGGTCGAGCCAAACGTTCGAGCCAAATATTCGAGCTACCAATCACTACTCATAAATTAAACAATAAAGATTGGTAGCTCGACAAGTCTGGCTCGAATAGTGGCTCGAAAAGATAAAACGACGTCGTTTTGTCTTTTTTTTTTTTTTTTTTTTTTCTTTTTCTTGCTTTTTCATTCAGAAGACAGAAAAGAGAGAGAGAGAGAGAGAGAGAAGAGAAAAGAGGAAGAGAGAGAAGAGGAAGAGAGGAGATGAAAATCAGATTGTTTGGCGAAGATGATGTTGAAGATGATGAAGATCAAATCAAATTGTTTCTTGCTTGTTGTTGATGAAGATGATGTTGATAAAGATGATGATGCTCGAATCAGATTGTTTGGCGAAGATGATGTTGAAGATCAAATCAAATTGTTTCTTGCTTGTTGTTGATGAAGATGATGTTGATGAAGATGATGAAGATGATGATGCTCGAATCAGATTGTTTGCCGAGAGAAGATGAAAATCCCTCTTGCGAGAGAAGATGTTGACTCTGTTTTCTCCTCTTCAGATTTTTTTTTTTTTTTAGATCTGGATCTGTAAATGAAGGAAAAATAAAAAATAAAAAAATTTGTTGATGATGATCTTCAACACATTGATTTTTTTACAAGGATATAGCTATTTGATCTTCCTCGTGTTGATGATGATCTTCAACACAACGAATCAGATTGTTCTTGATTTTTTTTTTAAAATTTTTTATTCTGGATCTAGCTATATCAACGAATCAGATTGTTCTTGTTTTTAATTTTTTTAATTTTTTAATTTTAATTTTTTATTCTGACTCTCTTGTTCTGGATCTTCAACACATTAGATTTTGATAATCTTTAAAAAATGAAAAAAAGGAAGATTCAGATTTTGATAATCTTCAAGCTTGAAGAAAATTTGATAATCTGATAATCTTCAAAATCTGATAATCTTCAGGGGAGAGAAAGCTTCAAAATCTGAAGCTTCAGATTTTCTTCAAGCTTCAAAATCTTTTATCAAAATCTTGTGGGTTGAACATATAAATGCACAACAACTGTCACACTTTTTTGGTTGAACATGGATTCAATGGATTGAGTGTTCTTTTGGCATCATTCTGGGTTGAACCTTCCGTTTCTTCCTTGTACCAGTTTCAAAACAGAGAGAAGAAGGGAAAAAAAAAAAAAAAAAAAAAAAAATTCAAAACGACGTCGTTTTGACGTCGAGCCATTCGAGCCACTCCGATTTCGAGCGGAACTGTAAATTAAATTATAGATAACTTATGGTTTGTATTTCGAAATTCTCTGACAGAATCTCAAAAATAAAAATTGCTGTGACGTCGGTGCATTGTATATATTTCATTATTTCGCAAACTAAGTGCGAGTAGGGGGGAACTACACTAGAGTAGGAGGGGCCATGACACCCTAAAGTTCTGTACAAACCCTCGTACGTACTACGAGTGTATAGGCGTCTTTCGGAAACACACTTAAAAAAAAAAAAAACTAATTTTTTAATTTTTTAACATTTTTAATTAAAAAAATTAATTTTTTTATTCAAAAGAACCCAATTTTTTATCAAAAAAATCACCAAAAAAGTCAAAAATAAAAAAGTCAACTTTTTATTAATTTCTCAAAATACAACATATTAAAAATTATTTAGTGTAATTTATTTGAATTAGTTATACTTTTTTTATTTCAAAATAATAATTTTTTTAAAGGAATTTAATTTTTTTAATAGTACAATTATTATATTTTTAAAATATTAATTTTTCAAAATGGGTCCTGTTATGGTGTGCAACCCTTAAGGTTGCACACCATATGCAACCAACACAAAGAGTGTAAGTATAAGGTGTAAATATAAAACAGAAGGCAAACAGAAATGCGTAAATGGGTTGCATACCGTGTGCCTTGCACACTTAAGAAAAGTCCTTTCAAAATAACCTTTTGATAGCATTTTTTTTTTTTTTTTATGTCAATTGTCATAATTATACTTTGGGTAAATTACAAATGTACCTTCTGAGGTTTGTTTAAAATACGAATTGCTCCCCTGTGGTTTGAAAAATTACAAATACCTCTATGTTAGAAATCTTTGTTTAACAAAATTAATTGAAAAATTAAAATTTCTAACTGTTTACCAATACAATAATAAAATTATCTGAATTATTAATTGAAATAAAATTTTAACATTATTAAATACTATTAATGAACTTGATGAATTATTAATAAAAAGACGTATTTGTTATGAAATTAGAAACCTTAGGGGGCATAATGTAATGTAATTTCTAAAACTACAAAGGATAATTTCTAATTTAAGTAAACCTCAGAGGGTGTGTTTGTAATTTACCCTTATACTTTTTGTGTTATTAATGAATTTAAAAGAATGGTAAAACAGAAAATTCATATTATTTTATTATTTATTTTTGAAAAGAGACTAATATTTTGGGATAATGAAAAATAGAATAAGAGATTAATATTTTGAGACGAAAGGAGTAATTTTTTTTTCAAAAAATTGTATTTAACTGTTTAGTATAATTTTTGCTTAAAGATTGTTTAACAGAAATAACTTAAATAAACTGAAAAAAGAAATTATCTAGAAGTTGGAGGCATGGTACTATTGATTTTTATTTTCTGATCATAAATAACTTAAATAAATTGAAAAAAAAATTATTTAGAAGTTGGAGGCAAGGTGCTTTTAATTTTTATTTTCTAATTATCAATTTTTAAATAAACTGAATCAAATCAACATGTTGCATCCTGTACGTAACTCCTAAGCAATTTTCAAAATTATTAATCATGTGGTTTAATTTTGATGATATTTGAAATATTATGCGATAAATTATGATTTTTTAATATACATATTTTATATTATTTGACACAAAATATCATCTGTTAAAATATATGTTGTATAATGTATTTGTTATAAATATGATTTAAATCAAAATTATTGTGCAAAATCTAATTTTACAAAAATATTTTTAAAAATTTACTATTCATGTTTTGAAAAATACGGTTAGTCACTATTCATCTTTTGATAAATTTGATATTGATTGGTTGTATTATTTTGACAAATGTGATATTGTTGAGTTGTTTTCTTTTGACAAAATTTGATATACTCATATGGGATGCTTGGTTATTTTTATTAGAATATTTCTAAAATCTCTACAATAATTACAAAGATTTTAAAAGGGATATATATTTTCATATCTAATATACACTACAAGAAAAAGGCTTATATAACACGGAGCTTTTTGCGACGGCATTTACCCGTCACAACAAATGGTCTTTTGCAACGGCAGTTTACAATGTCACCAATAAGTAGCTTTTGCGATGGTAGTACCCCGTCGGGAATGAGCATACAAGAAAATGTATATTAAATACGGAAGTATTTACGACGCCTTGTGTACCGTTGCAAAAAAAAAAAAAGTTGAGATGGGAAAAATTTGTTGTCGCAAATAATGGACAAATTGTGATGGCAATTGTCCATCGCAAACAAACTCTTATTAAAATGCCGTCATTTTACTTGTTAGATTTATCATTTGTGACGGTTCAAATATGCCATCGCAAAAGGTTATGTTAAATTTTGGATGTCTCGCTCCTTTAGCCCATTCGCGCTTGTTTTTCCCAAAATCCTTAAAACCTTTGAAACAACCAAAGCCCTTGAAGCAAAATTCTACCGGTGTATGCTCTCTCTCTCATTCAGTAAAATTTCACCAGCAAAATTCCACCGGCGTATACCCAAAACCCTTTAGCCCATCTCACGACTGCCCCGATAATGACCGGTTAATGCCGAGTATGAGTGACAATGGCTAGCAGCAGTCAGTCTCAATCACACCTCTCTCACTCACTCAACGAGTGACGATGCCTGTATGTTCTCTCTCTCTCTCTCTCTCTCTCTCTCTCTCTCTCATTCCTTTCCATTGCATCAATCGTCCTCTCCTTTTCCATTTTCTTTCCAATTCTTCGCATTTCCCCAGTTTCGCATCCTCCATAAGTTTCCTTTTCCATTCGAATCACATATTTTCTCAGCCACCAAACACATACTTCATTTAGACTTATACACCCTTCTCTTTCTCTTTCTCTTTGTTCCGTTTCATTCCATCATTTATTTTTATTTTTTTAATTTTCTTTTGTGGATTTGTCAGTATCATTGAAATTGTTTATGTACATGTTCTATAACCACATACAAAACCCCTTGTCTGTCATATATACATTCAATTAATACTATTCATTACATCAATATTCTTCTCTGCATCGAGATTGCGCTGAATTGAATTGAATTGAAGTGGGTTTGGGGATTAAGTTGGGTTTTTGTGCGTGGATTGGCAATGAAGCTCTTAGTATGCGTAATCGAAGTGAGAAATATATCCTGTTCAGGTAATGCCATTTTATTAGGGTTAATTTTTTCAATTAACAAAAAGATGTAGATCTATATGGTCAATAGTGAAATATTATGGATGTAACTATGCTAGTGTTCTCGGCAATTTAGTTTTTTTACTCATATGTTAGAGTTCCTATTCGCTCGTTAGTAACCCTTGTTGGGAGAGTGTTGATGGTAGATGGATCCGTGACTCAAGCTTTATTTCCTTTCATGACTGCCATGCAACAAAAGATAATTTGTTCGGAACTTCCAATTTTGCATTTGTACTGCTTGGAACTCCTCAGTGCTGTCATAAAGGGTGTACGCAAGTGAAAATAACATTGACCAACACTGAATTATCTATGATGATTGTTACTTGATTAAATTTTGACAAAGGCAATTACTGAAATATTTTGTGAGAAATGTTGCATAATTTTTTATATTTTACAATTTATGTTGTGCTACTGTTAAAGATATTTGTTTTTTTTTTTAAATTGTTATAGGTGTCTTTTTCATTATACCAGAAAGTTACGTAAATCAAACCTCATTTTATGACTTTGTTAGACTTCTGCTTTTCACCTTAGTGGAATCTATGCTTATACTAACATATTTTGGGCATAATTTTAGTTAATTTATCTGAATCATTAAATACTTTAGTGTTCTGTATTTTCTATTTTTTCTACCATGTTATGTTATGGTTGCACACTATGTGAATGATCTATTTTTTAGCATGAAACTTGGTACATACGACCGCCTAGACATGAGAGACTTGTAGGAGAAAACGGGACTCGAATTGGATTCCCGGTTTGGGAGTTAGAGCCAGATTTCGATCTCGGTAAACTAGTTCCTTAAAAAACTTAGAATTCGAGGTGTTAACGTCCTAAAATCACTAAACGGCGTCGGATTAGCACGAAACTTGGCACATACGACAGCCTAGGCACGAGACTTGTAGGAGAAGACAAGACTCGAATTGGATTCTTGATTTGGGAGTTAGAGTCAGATTTCAATCTTGGCAAACTTGTTCCTTAAGAAACTTAGAATTCGAGGTGTTGACGCCCCAAAATTACCAAACGGTGTTGGATTGGCACGAAACTTGGCACAAACAATCACCTAGGCATGAGAGACTTGCGAGAGAAGATGGGACTCGAATCGGGCTCTCGGTTTGGGAGTTAGAGCCCGATTTCGGTCTTAGCAAACTATTTCTTTAAGAAACTTAGAATTCGAGGTGTTGACACCCTAAAATCACCAAATGGCGTCGGATTAGCACGAAATTTGGCACACACAACCGCCTAGGCACGAGAGACTTGTGAGAGAAGATGGGACTCAAATCGGGTTCCCAGTTTGGGAGTTAGAGCCCGATTTCGGTTTCGGCAAACTAGTTTCTTAGGAAACTTAAAATTCAAGGTGTTGACACCCCAAAACCACCAAACGGTGTCGGATTAGCACAAAACTTGGCACACATGACCGCCTAGGCATAAGAGCCTTGTGGGAGAAGACGAGACTCAAATCGAATTCCCGATTTGGGAGTTAGAGTCAGATTTCAGTTTCGATATAAGATACTTAGAATTCGAGGTGTTGACACTCCAAAATCACCTAACGGCGTCGGATTAGAACGAAACTTGGCACACATGACCGCCTAGGCATGAGAGACTTGTGGGAGAAGAGGGGACTCGAATCAGGTTTCCAGTTTGGGAGTTAAAGCCGGATGTCAGTCTCGGAAAATTAGTTCCTTAAAAAACTTAGAATTCAAGGTGTTGACGTCCCAAAATCACTAAATGATGTCGGATTAGCATGAAACTTGGCACACACGACCGCCTAGGCATGAGAAACTTGTGGGAGAAGACGGGACTCAAATCGAGTTCCCAGTTTAGGAGTTAGAACTGAATTTCGGTCTCGGCAAAGTAGTTCTTTAAGAAACTTAGAATTCGAGGTGTTAACGCCCTAAAATCACCAAACGGCATCAGAGTAGCACGAAACTTGGCACACATGACCACCTAGGCACGAGAGACTTGTGGGAGAAGACGAGACTCTAATCGGGTTTCCGGTTTGGAGGTTAGAGACGAATTTCGGTCTGGGCAAATTTGTTTACTTAATTATCTTTATAATTGTATATTTTTTAATTTTTTATGTTTTTTGCAATTAACATATTAACACATAATTATATTGTCATTAATTATTTTTATTTTTTTTTCCAAATATTGCCCGAATAAGAGTTTGCTTCTTGTGGAATGCATGCCGATGAAGAATGTGACTAACTTTTGTTTTTGTTACCCACGAAGAATGATAAGGAAAACTTTTGTTTTTGGTTTATGTTATTTTGAATTGTGAACAACATTATGTACTTAAACATTATATATGTATTATGCAACATTATATAGTGGGGTAATTTGTTGATGTTTAGTTATGAATGCAAGAATATTTTTATTATGCAGAAATTGTTATTTTTATATATGAATTTTTATATTATTATGCAATTATTGGTTTCTTTTTCAATTTTTCTTTTCATTTAATACAGGTAATTTTAATATTTTAAATAATTTTATTGTGGTTTTTTTTTGGCAACGGCACCATACCGTCGCAAAAACATTAGACCTAAAATGTAAATTTTTTGGCGACATAGGCAATGCCGTCTCAAAAAAAAAAAAAATCGTGATAGCTTATTTTGTCGTTTCAAATAAAAATTTTAGCGACGGTAAAAGCATTGCCGTCACAAAAGGTTTCATTTTTTACATATTATAGGCGATAGTAAAACGCCGTCGCGAAAGCGAACGTTTGTCGTCGCAAACAAAAGGCAATGGCAGCATGCCGTCACTAAAACTTTTTTGCAGCATCCCTTGTTGTGATCCCCCTTTGCCATCGCTAAAAGTTTTTTGAGACGACATTAGGTGTATTAGCGACGACATTTTGCCATCGCAAAAACCGAAATTTTTGTAGTGATAAATGTTATTAAAGAGATTTCACTATACATACTATAATATTTTAATAGAGAAATTACTATGTAATTAAATATTTTAATAAAAAATTATTATGCAGTCACTGTGTATCATTTGATTCTATAACAAAAAGTTTTGAAATATTTGTATCACTATTCATCGAAAGCGACGTTTGGCCAATTGTTTCAAACTCCTCGTGGGCGTGTTCTCTGCGTGTTTTTGAGCTGCAAATCTTCTCTGCGTGGTTCAGTCGATGCCTCAAGAATAGTAGAGAAATTCTTGAGGAGGATACTTAGGAAGTGGACGCAGACCTACCGTGCCAAACCACTATAAATCACTGTGTTTGATTTGTCTTCCCTTTGCTCATTTTAGTTCATTACTCTATTTTATATTATTGAATATATTTATTTATTTATTATTTAGGTTAATTTTTAATTTGATAATTTATTTAAAAATCCAATTCACTCCCCTCTCCGATTGCCTACATAAGATAACAAAAATTGATCCACATTTTGTCCTTCAACAAATCACTCAAAAATTTTAATGTAAAATTGCACATGCATACAGTGTGCACCGCCTCTAATTATATATCCAACGAAAAATCATATCATTGACATATGATATTTTATTACAACAAATTAAAGTTTTAAAGATAAAAATTTATGGACTAAATAATTTTTTAAGAACAAAATATCTTAGTTACCAAAGGTATCATTCTTATATTTTTAACGACAATATTAAACATGTAATAATGAATTACTATTCGAGACCAAAGTTTTCATCTCAAAAAGTAAACCTATTGGCACCATATTGTGTTTGTCTCTAAAAATGTATTAATTAATAACATTTTTTAAATTTGGTCATTAAAGATTATTATTATTATTATTATTTGCTTTTTTAAGGGCAGGTTTTTCATAACAACTCAATAAATGATTGAAATCAGTTCCGATTGATAGGTGAAAAATGATAAGGCTCGAATGGCCCGAGTCCAAAACGACGTCGTTTTGGATTTTTTTTTCTCTTTCTTTCTTTCTTTGTTTCTTTCTTTCTCGTTTTTTTGAAGATGGAGAAGAAGAAGATGAAGAAGAAGAGAAGACAAGAAAGAGAGAAGAGGGAGCTAGGCATCATCATCAACAACATCTTCATCAACACAACATCATCATCATCATCATCATCATCATCATCAACATCAACATCATCATCATCGTCAACAAATTTTTTTTTTTCTTTTCTTTTTCCTTCATCTTTAGATCCAAATCCATTAGAGATCATCAACAACAACACACATCATCATCAACAACAACCAACAATCACCACAAATAAATAAATAAATAAATTGTAAAAAAAAAGAATTAGTAGAATCCAAAACAAAAGCAAGAGAAAACAAGAAAATTATAAAAAATGAAAGCAAGATTTTTAAAAATTGTTTTTGGGTTTTGTTTATTTTAAGAAGTTGGGGCAAAACAAATTTAAAAAAAGGGAGTTCTGGAAGTTGAATCCTAGGTTTGAATATAGATTAAAAAACAAAGCTACATTGAAGGGATTTGAGTGCAGAGAAAGGGATATGGAGATGGAGGAGGAGGAGGAAGGGAAGAGGTGAAGGGGGACAAACAATCACAAACCAAAACAAATAAATCAAGAAATGAACAAATCAATGAAAATGGAAGCCTCCACCGCGTCGATCTTCCTTCTCTTCCTCCTCCGCCATCTCCATCTTTTCTCCTTCTTCTCTCTCGCCTCTTCTCACTTCCTCTTCTCTTCTCTCTCTCTTGCCTCTTCTCTTCCCTCTGTCTGTATTCAAAAGCAAGAAAAAGGAAAAAAAAAAAAAAAAAAAGAAAGAAGAATACCCAAAACAACGTCATTTTGGGTATTCGAGCCACTTTCGGGCCAACTTTTTCGAGCTACGAAGTATTATTGTGACTGAAATTGGTCTCATAATATTTTTTGGAATAAAATTCACTTTTGTGAACTTATAATTTTGCTCACTGACTGAAATTGGTCTCATAATATTCAAAGTCTCTCTAAAGCAAATCTCTTAAAATCAGGTAAATTACAAATAGACCTCTTAAGATTTGTTTAAAATATAGATTGTCCCTTATAGTTTGAAAAATTACAAATACTCCCTTATTAGAATTTTTTATTTAACAGAATTAACTAAAAAAATGAAATTCATAATTGCTCTCCTTTATAATAATAAAATTACCTAAATTATTAATTGAAACATATTTTTAACATCATTAAAAATTGTTAATTGACTTAATGATTTATTAATAAAATGGACAATTTGTTATGAAATTAGAAACATTAGGAGGTGAAATGTAATTTTTAAAATCACAGGTGACGATTCGTAATTTAATCAAATCTCAGGAGGTGTATTTGTAATTTATCCTAAAATTAATGCTTATAATTGTCATGTTATTTTAAATTTGAAATATTTTCTGAAGAATTTTTGAATTTAAAATAAAGATATGTTAATATGAATATTTTCATTCTATTCCATTCATCTAATGGGGACGATTTCAATCCATTTTTCATCAAACGATTTTTTTTTTTTTAAAAAAAGTTTTGGTAACACTAAGCTAGTAAAATGATTTACACTTGGACTTTATTGCGTACCCAATCTTACAAGTGGTGTGCAATGATAGGAGCACATAAATTCTATAATTTTTTTTTTTTGAACTGAAAATTCTAAAAATTTGAAACCCAAGAAAAAAAAAATACCAACCTGAAAATATAAGAAATAATAATGGATAATGCGATAAAATCAAAACATCAATTAGTGCTTTTCTTTAATCAGCAAATTATTTTTTATTTTTTTATTTTTTTTAAAAACAAATGTGTACCTACAGAGTACATCAAATATATCAATTAACGTTTTGAAATCTCATTTGGTGAGAGTTTAGAAGATTCAGGAGGAAAATGATCATTTGGTTGAAGAAAAAATTGGCACCGTTCAAGTAAAAATCTAGGTTCCAATTATATCTATTTTATTATATATAAAATACACAACTCAAAATATTTTTGAAGTTTTCTCATATATTTTTTTAAATATAATTTTTAAGAATGCCCATAAAATTGTTAACTGCTAAATAAATTTCAAATTCAATTCATCTTCGTCATTCATCAAACTGCTCAACGGTATAGATGTAAACAAACACAAATCTATTATATCTACACACACCACTAATATATATACATGTATTATCATTTCATGTGTTGGATCGATCATGTTTGTTTGCTAGATTAAGTTGATTGAGATTATAAGTGTGGTGCCGTTAAATAATGGGATTGCTTGTGTAATGATATTAGGTGTAGGTGTAAGATAATTATGTTTGTTTATACACTAATGTTATAGTATTAATTGGTTAAAATTAAATTTATAAAATTAAATAAAAGTCATCAATATATAAAAAAATTACTTTGTTATTTTTGTACAAAGGGAGGTAAAAATATTTTCACCTCCAATCACAAGTCTATCTCTCATGTTATGGGAATACTAATTTCATCCTTAGAAGGGTTTCATGATACCGGTCTCATGACATTTTTTTTTTAAAGTTAAACATGATTTTTTTGTGAAATCTATGGATTAACAATCCAATTCCTATTTAAAATTAAGGGTGTAAACAGTTTGGTATAGTCGATGTTGAGACTAGTTTAGCTCTGAATCAAACCTTTCGATTTTGATAGTTGAAGAATTAATATAGATTGTATGTTACGGTTTAATTTCATCGATTTTGTCGGTTTAATGTAGAAGATGGATTTACATGCGGTTTTAAAAGGTTTAAGCTTGTAGAATTTCATATTAAAAATTAACGAATAAAATGCATAAAAGTTGCTCAATAAATGTTTGCCTCTCTAATTTTTATCACAAAAGTGTATTATATAATCACTTATCTTATAATGCTCAAAAACGTAAAATATAAAAAAAATTTAAATATAATATTTGATTGGTTCGATTTGCATCGATATAAAAAATTTCAAAATCAAAACAAAATGAAAAATAGTTCAAAAACTAAAATTTTAATTGGTTTTGATTTGATTCAGTTATATCAATTTTTCTTACATCATTACTTAAAACTCCTAAACAAACATGCCCTTGGGTTTGGTTAATCAAGGGAGTGGGGATTGTCCTTGTCAAGTGATAATAATAGCTTGTTTGAAAGAGAAAGCACCAAGTGTGATCTGCATCTTAGGATGGTTTGATAATGACTTTTTTAATTAGTTTTTTAATTTTTTTAATTTGTGATTTTTTTGTTTGTTTGGTTTTTTTATTTGGCTTTTTGGCTTTGAAATGGTAATTTTTTTTTTTTATCCTTTTATGATTTTTATCTTTTTGTGATTTTTTGACTTTTTTTTTTGTCCTATGATTTTTTAGCCTAGAAATATTTACCATTCCAAAGCTGAAAAGTCAAAAAAGTCAAATAAAAAAACCAAACAAACAAAAAAATTTCAGACTAAATTTTTTTTTAAAAAAACTAAAAAATTAATTAAAAAAATCATTGCCAAACGACCCTAAGGCATCTCAATTCGAATAAAAAATTTTACGGACAAAGTTAGCTCAAGTAATGACCAAAAAAGAAAATATATTGTATGGATTTAAAATTATTATTATTATAAAATTATGACAAGACAAAGTTGGGACTTTGGTGCGAAGGAGAGCACCTAGAATCTGTGTACATGCATTTGTTTATGGGGGACAACAGACTTTTGATAAAGAAATGTGCATTAGTCACTGGATTTATTGATTGAAAATAGAAAAAATCATTGGGGATATGTTCCTTGGCACCCAAGCCTAATATGCTTTGTGTTCAAGAAAATGGCACTTTTGGACATTTCTTTTCATATATATATATATAAGTGGGTGACAGATGAGATGGTTGTATAATTTAAATAATTAAGAATAAAAAATAATAATAATAAAATAATATTATAAAGTATATTTAGCTTTAGGTGATATGAGTCCTCCTACTTTAAAACTTATGGTCATGGGTTTAAACTTTACCTACCTTTTTGTTTAACTTTTTTAAAAAAAAATAAAAAATACCAGATGGTCATAGGTTCAAACCTTACCCACTTCTTTGTGTAATTTTTTCTTTTTTTTTTTAAATAAAAAAAATTATCACGTGACATAAAAAGAGCAAAGACTTTATTACACTAATTAAGGCCTTCACTTAATACTAGTAAATATAGATAGATAGATAGATAGATGGAAGATATATATACACAAAGAGAGAAGAGAGAGAGAGACTTCGACAATCCTTCAAATACATGTCTCTTTTAAGTTTTTTAATTATGTGAATACAATATAGCTTATTGGCCCTGTTTGGTAGGGCTTATTTCTAACTTATTTCAGCTTTTAGCTTAATTTAAACTATTTTGATGTGTTTGGTTCAGCTTAACAATACAGCTTATTGTTTTTTGTAAGTCAAAAATCAACTTATTCTTTGAGTGGGGGAGGAGAAGCTTGATTTATAAGTAAAAAATCAGCTTATGTTCACAGCTATAAGTTATAAATTGTTAAATTATAAGCTATAATCACATTCTCATAGCTCTACTAAACGGGGCCATTGATTGAATGGTAAAGGAAAATGTTTTTTAGCTCGAAAAAATCGGGCACGAATGCCCCTAAAGCCCAAAACGACGTCGTTTTGGGCTTTAGGTTTTTTTTTTTCTTTTTTTCCGCCATTGTTGACGCAGAGGGAGAGGGAGAAGAGGGAGAGGGAGAGAAAGAGAAGAGAGGGATCGTGCCTCCGGCCATTTTCGACCTCCCGCCGTCCTCGTTCGTCGCCTCCGGCAGCCGTCACAGCTCGCAGCTCGTCCGTCCGCCCGCCCGCCGATCGCCGCCTCTGCCATCGCGGACTCTGCCATCACCGATCTCCGCCTCCAGCCCATTTTTTAGGCCCCCTCCAGTCCCCCTCACCCTCCCCCTCCCCCTCCTTCTCCTCCCCCTCCTCCCCCTCCCCTTCCCTCCCCCTCCTCTGCTTCGTCTTCTTCGTTCTTCTGTCTGAAAAAAAAAAAAAAAAAAAAAACGACGAAAACGACGTCGTTTTCATTTCGAGCCAGATTCGGGGCAGCTCATTCGAGCTCCGAATCACGGCTGAATGGTAAAATGGTAGGTTTGTTTTTCTTCTTGTTTTACAGGGAAAAGAAGAGGAAAAAAAAATTATAAAAGGGTTTCGTTTGGCCATTTTTACTAAAAAATATCCTTAGCTCATTTGATATACTCATCTATGGCAAAAAAAAAGCTCACTTAACCCACTTAAAAAAATTACGTCAAAAAAATTACAACCGTGATATGTGCCCCGAATTTCAAGGGCACTAATGCCCCGAAATTCTATATAAGGCAAGAAAAAAAAAAAAAAAAAAAAAAAAAAAAAAAAAAAAAAAACCAAAACTGAAAATTAGGGGTATTAGTGCTCACAGTTTTAGTGTCACAAATCATTTTTGAAAAAATTAATCATATTTCAAACAAGTCATTTTTTTTTTTAACACTACTTTTTTATAAGTTTAAACTTGCTTTTTTACTCATGTCAAAGAAATGCATTATTTGCATTAATGGACTCCAGGGCAAACTAAAGGGTGGGCACATGTGTATTGTGCTTGGCACGGTGCCAAATAAGGTCATGCAATAGTGATTATTTAAGTAATGTTTATATTTTAAAATTTTATATTTATATTATAAAAGTTCTGAAAATTCGTAAACAAAATTTATTTAGTGTGTTATTTCATTTTCAAAAAATTATAACCAGTTTATTAAATTCTTAACAAAAAAATATTTAACTTAATTAAAAAAATAATTTTCATTTATTTCTCCCTCCCACTCCCTCCAACCATAACCAAGCAATTATTACTACCATTGGCCATTACATTTACGTCACTTTTGTTTCGTTCTTTAGCGATTGGATTCAACTAAGATGGACCCACAACCAATTTGATAATTATTTGGGAGGACGACTTGATAGTACGAGCAGCTTGATAGGATTAGTTTGGTTAGGTAAAATGTGGGATTAAAAAAATAATGAGCGGATTGAATCTATCTGGTCATTTTCCTGACGTTAGAAATAGTGCATTTTTTTTTGTTATTTTAAAAAAGAAAATTTTCTATTTGTTTTGGATATTTTTTTAGGAGTTTTCTTAAGTGTGCAACTGCACACCATGTGCCACTTACACAAAAAGTGTAAGTGTAAGGTGTAAGTATAAGTATAAGGTGTAAGTGTAAGGTGTAAGGTGTAAGTGGGTTGCATATGGTGTGCAACCTCAAAAAAGGTGTAAGTGTAAGGTTTAATTTTTCACAAAAGGTGTAAGTGTAAGGTGTAAGGTGTAAGGTGTAAGTTGCACACCATAACCAAACCCATTTTTTTAATATAGAAAATAATTTTTTTGATTTTTTATAAAAATAATTTAACAATCTCATCACTAACCAACTCCTACACTATATTATCAAAACAAACTAGGGGTGAGCAGTGGATGTTCCGATCCGTTCAAACTGACTGAATCAAATTGATTTGTCGCATTTTGGACAGATGCTTGATGATGAGCGAACGGTTACGGATTGATTTTTTTTTAATCAACCTAATTTTGGACGAAAGGTAGATTTGAGGTTCCTTTGGTGGCAACCGAACTGTCAAACCATGAGCACCTCTAATAATTTGTAAGATTTTATTTTTTCAATTTGTTTAAATATTCTGTTTGTGTTTTCAATTGAAAAAAGTTTAAATATTATGTCGTGTTTTCAATTTGAAAATTCTTTTATCAAATGGCAAGTGTTAATATTTGATATTTTTGTGTGAAAAATATGATGCTTAATTTTTTCATTTTCAAAAAAAATATCAAATTAAATAGTTTTTGAATATAAAAAAAAGTAATGAAATAATTTTGATAATGCATGGTTCTCTTATATGTATTTATTATTAGTATTTGACAATTTACTTGATAATTTTTTGATTATGTTGAGTTGGATCATTATTTAAAAAAAAATGTTGGTAAGTTATTGTGTTATTTTCAAAATTTGTAAAATTTTAAACCGCCAAACCAATTTGAATCCATCTGCCAATTCGCTAATCCGCATCCATCAATTTGGCTGATAGATACGGATTATTTTTTTCAATCTGCCAATTCGGCGGACGGATGGTGAATTAGAGGTTTCCCAACCGCAACCGAACCGCGAACAACTCTAAAACAAACATAGTTTCACTTAATTTCCTCACTAACAATTCACACATTAACAATCTTTTCACTAATCATCCCCTTACTAACAATTACATATAATCTAATTCATTAAATAAACGTGACCTTATTATGCAATTATAATTGTCAAATTAATTAATTTATTTTTTATAATAATTTATACACACAAAATCTATAAAATGAAGAATCATATAGATTCATGGATCCGAACTGTACTCATATTGTGTGAACTGGAATTATTTTATTTTATTTATATATTTATTTTCTTAATCAAAACTCACCCAAGGATACGGTACCCATTTTTCTAGTAGGACACAAAAGGAAAGTTCAAAGAAAAATTTGGTGTATGATTGACTGGTGTACTGCCACACCTGCCACACCTAGATGTAAGAAAAATCGACAGAACCGAGTCAGTCGATCAAAATGGATCGCAATTTTAGTTTATAATTTAGGCTTCTTTTTAAGTGTGCAACCCACCAAAGGTGTAAGTGGGTTACATACCATGTGCCACTCACACAAAAGGTGTAAGTGTAAGGTGTAAGTGTAAGATGTAAGTGTAAGTGGAAGGTATAAATGAAATGTATAAGTTGCACACCATGTGCCACTTACACAAAAGGTGTAAGTGCAAGGTAAAAAAGATGTAAGTGTAAAGTGTAAGTGAACACAAAAAGGTGTAAGGTGTAAGTTGCACACTATAGCATTACCCTATAATTTATTATTTATAACATAAAATTTATTTTAATTTTAAAATTTTTTATACCTATACAAATTAAACTGATTGAATATTATGTGGGTGTTTGGGAAGTGGATTTTTATGTAGTTTTTTTTAGTTATAGGATATTATTGGATAAAAAAATTTTAATATTTGGGAAGATAGTTGGGTTTTTTTGTGGTTAGATGTGATGTTTGTGAGAAAAAATAAAATGATTATGGGATTGGATGTGATATTTTGTTTGGATGTGTTTTTTTTTTATTTTGCAAAACTTTTGTCTTTTAGTAAAAAAAATGAGAAAAAAATTTGGGAACCAAGTTCCCAAACACCACCTATGTTTAAATATTTTTATATTATAACTTCTTGAACATTGTATGATAAATTATATGAGAAATACTAATATAATATACTTTTGTGACAAAAATGAGGGGAAAAAAATATTTATAAAGCAATTTTCATGCATTTTTTATTTATTTATTTTCAATATAAAATTCTATAATCTACTATAAAACTTTTTAAAATCTCATCCAAAATTTTCTTCTATACCAAGTTGGCAAAGTTAAATTATAGCATATGATCTATATTGATTTCTCAATTATAAAAATCAAAAAGGTCAATTCGATACTAAGGCCAAGTTTGGGTAAAGCCAAATAATCCAAAAAGTCAAAAAGTTACTCAAAAAGTTAAAAAGTTAACACTATTCACCAAAAGTCAACAATTACGGCTGCACAACTCCCAATTCAAATTTTCCTCTAAAAACTAATTTTCACAATTTTTTATTACACATTTTTCCATAAAAAGTCAAAAAGTTAACCCAAATATCCATATTTTCAACCTCAATTTTTTTGTCCAAAAAGACAAAAAGTGCACTTATTTAGTCTTCCCAAACAAGGCCTAAATATGCACTCAATATTGACAGCGCCAAACCGTGTGCACCACATCACTCCATTTTCTTGAGCCGAGTACATAAAGGCCAGGTTGGATTAGGCCAATTATTTAAACTATTAATTTATAGGATTTATATTTTAGTGTTTAGTTTTAATTTTATTATTGAGATTAAATTTTAATGGATATTTTATCTAACAAAATTAATAAATTTTTTAATCCTATAACTAATAATACAAAAAAATATATATTTATATATATAATTGAAATTATATTAATATATCAAGGTACTATTATTCCAATAATCCAACTAAATAACCGATATTTACATTAATTATTAATCTTATTACTATTAGGCTAAGTTTGGCATGTCTCCAAAAAATTAAAAAGTCAAAAAGTTAAAAAGTTATCACTATTTATCAAAAAAAAAAAATTTAAAATTAATTTTCCACAGTTGAGTACAACTTAGAATCTGTAAAGTTCAGCTCTATTGATGCGTTTGTTAAGAAAAATTACATAGTTTGGGTGCAATTTTCACACACTGTTGTAAGAAGAATTACATAGTTTGGGGGCCCATCACGGGTGCCGTTTTGATAATCTGAACCGTTCAATGTGTAGAACTCGTCGAGTACTATATGTGTGTAAAAAATCACATTGATCGGATATCGATAACTACATGATCAAATCAGTTTTGTATAAAAAAATGGATGGTGTTATAATTAACGATTAAAAAAAACAAATCTGATCAGATAGCTGTCGATATCCGATCAACGTGATTTTTATAGGCATATAGTACTCAACGAGTTTTACACATTCAACGACTCAGATTATCAAAATAGGATCCGTGATGGCTCCCACGGGCCAAACAAAACGGTTCAGTGCAATGCCCGAAAAGTAGCCAATCATTTTTTAACATCAATTCAACTATGCAGCAAATACGGCTACACAACTCCCAATTCTAATATTCCCCTACACAATAATTTATACAAATTTTTAATACACATTTTTTCATAAAAAGTTAAAAAGTTAATCCAAACAACCATATTTTTTTCCTCAACTTTTTAATTTAAAAAGTCAAAAAATACACTTATTTAAGACATTCCAAACAAGTTTTTATTAATCATCCTAACCAAACATGGACGGAGTGTTCAAAACAAGTTTTTATTAATCATCCTAGGCACACAAAAAGAAAACATGTTAGAAAATCACTATAATAACCATCGGAAATGAGCCGTAGCTCGAATTGGTTGGCTCGAATTGGCTCGAAAGAGGGACAGAAGAGAGGAAGAAGAGAGGAGAAAGAGACAGAGGAGAAAGAGGGAGAGAAGAGAGGAAGAAGAGAGGAGAAGAGAAAGAGGAGAAGAGCCAGCACCACCGCCGCCGCCGAGGATCGTCGCTGCTCGTCGCCGGCCGTCGCTGCTCGTCGGCTTTGCCTCGCCTCCGCCCCCCGCCCCCCACCTCCAGCCCCATTTGTTGGGCCCTCTCCAGTCCCTCCTCCTCCTCCTCCTCCCTCCTTCCTTCTCTTCTCCTTCTCTGCTTCTGATTCGAGCCAATTTCGAGCTCCACCTTTCGAGCTGCGTAGCACTACCGAATAACCATGTTGTACGAATAGGAAAGGCCACCATATATATACGAGTTTAAAAAAGTTCGTGCAAGATACATGTTATTATTATAATATATTTAAGTTTTTTATATTTTGATAATTTTTTAAAAATAAGAATATTGTTCTATGAAATTATACGGGGAGCAAATATTCCGGCAAGCCCGTACTCCTTTCTTCCAAGCTCCGTTTCTGTCCGATCACCTGAAAGTACAACGGCGGTGAGCTACCCGGCGGTGTGTGGCCGGAAAACCCCTTCGACGATCAAATCAACACACACCTTGGGATAGAGAGAGAGAGAGAGAGAGTGTTTGAGTGTAAGAATGTCTTACAAAAGTGTTCGTTTTTCTGTATGGTGGGCGCAGACATGCCTTTATACCCTCTGCGCCCCATATCTACTCCCAGTCATCTCCTGACACGTGGCTCTGCTATCCCATCCGTCGGCGTAAACCTTGCTGAACATCACCTAACCCGACTGCCAGCCCACTCTACTGGGAGCCTGGCAGCCGGGCAACATCATCTCGGCTGTCAACGGCCGTGCTGTGCTTCATGCCCAAGCACTCCACTTAGCCAAGCTCAATGGAAACCGGGCTAGGCGCATCTCGGCTCACCTTTGGTCGGCCTTCCTGCCGAGCAAACAAGTACCCCGGCTGAACACGCCTTTCCGGGCGCCGGTCACTTAACTCGTCTGGCTTTGCCACCGCCAGAGCATGTAGCTCGGTCCAACCAAGCGCTGCCTGAACCGAGCATCTTCATTCCGGACTGGGCCACACATCCTCAGCCGACACTTGCCCGGCCCAAACCCGTCCGGCAAAACTCTGCTCGGCCCAAGTCTGTCCGGCCCAGTACCAGGTCATTAATCTCCCTCTCAGAAATTAAATCGAATAAATCATTAAATATATGATACAATTATATAAATTGTATTATAAATAATAGCAATTAAAAAAAATATATATCAAGCCCTATCATTTTAACATAATTATATTCTTTTCTTTTTCAATAAGATTAAAATGATCGAAATTATTGCTAAGAGTGTGAAGATACAAAGATAAACAAAATAAAATATATATTTTAGTATAAAAGTGGTAAAAAAAGTTATTTTACATCTATATGAATGAATTGCTAATAAAAATTGAGTTATGTGTTATGTAAATTAAAATTTTAAAGGAATAATATGAAATTTATATAACTTATTATATTTTTAATACTAAAGTGTTTGTTCATGGCCACTTCTGCTATTGTCTAAATGCATATCAACTTCATATAGTCACCAAACTAATTATTCAATAATTTTTTGTTATATATATATATGTCTTTTGGGTTAGTTCATTTTGTTATTCAATACTTATTCAATGTGGTGAGTTTCATCAGTAATGTTCAGTTTACTGAAATGAAAGTGAAATGAAATGATCAATTAAAATATTAATTCTCACATATGATTAAAAATGGACTCTTATTTACTATTATAAGGAAATAGTCATTCTATCTAAAAACTATTGATTGATCATTCAATTTTCATTAATTGTGACTTATGATTTTAAAACTTACATGTCACCTTTTTAAATTTTTAATCGTATAGTAAATGACCAATTTCATTAATTAACCAACACGGCAGTTAATAATTTTTAATGATATCATAAATATATTTTAATTAGCAGCTCTGGTGATTTTATTGTTGTATAGAAGAGTAATTAGGAATTTTATTGTTTTTGTTAAGTTTAATAGTTTATTACACACCCAATGATATAAAACCAACTCCCTTACCACATTGTTGGAAAATGTTTGAGCCATCTTCACAAAATTCGATTTACAATTATGTGACATGATATATATCATTTTTTGATTTATTAGACATCCAATGATGTAGACTCCAATTCTATTACCATATCATTTTGGGTGAATTTATGTGTTTTTAACATTTCTTCCGAATTGATAAAAAAAAAAAAAAAATTTATCGTGTGTAGCTTTTCTCAACAAATAAACATAAAACAAATATTAAGATAATTCTCCTATCTAAAAAAAACTACTAAAATAATTCACTGAACTAATAAAGAAGGAGAAGAAAATACATATATATACAAGTGACCAATTTTATTAATAAATAAATCATACTCACATAACAAATGACTAATTTTATTAATAAGTAAATCACTAAATAAATTAACTATTTTTAATGATATGGAAAATATTTTTCAATTAACCATTTTGTTAATAAATAATATATTAAGTCAATTGATAGTTTTTAATGATATGAGAAATATTTTTCAATAAACAATTTTGATAATTTATTATTCATAGGAAATAGTTTTTTTTTTCTTGGTTATTGTATAAAATTAAAATTTATAATAAGCGATAGTTGTAATTCCTAGTATTATAAGACCAATTTATATTTTAAACAAACCTTATGGGTATATTTATAATTTGTTAAAAAAATAAAAAATTTATGTTTCATAATTAACCAAAAATGTTTGCGTAATTACAAAAAAAAACTTTCACTCAACATATAAGTTACCATTAATAAATTATTTAAAATAAAAGGTCTAAGGGGAAAAAAAAAACCAACTATAAGCAAGATTGAGCTCCTTATATATATAGATATATATTTATATTTGTATTTATCTTGTCTTAAAGTCTACTTTTTAATTCAGTTTAAGGAAAAGGATAGAGGAATCTTTTTAAGATTACACCCAAAAAAAAAAAAAAATCTTATAATAAAATAAAATTTTAATTTTATTTATTTAAACCTTAAGCTTTTTTTTTTTTCTTCTTCTTTCAATTTAAATCATTTGTTTATTTCTATGAAGCAAAATCGATAAAAAAATAATTTTTTTCGTCATTAAATTCAATGAAAAAATATATTTTAAATATTTATACATATCTATGTTGAGTTTAATAATTAAAATACTTTTTTTTCCGTCGGTTTTATTTAACAAAAATATGCGAATGGTTAAATTAAAATATTAAGGTTTAAATTGACAAGATTAAAAACTCAAGATTTATTTTATTAGAAGGCTCAAACTCTAATGTATTTTATTTATTTTTTTTTTTGTCCCAATCTTTTGTAACTTTGGTTTGATTTAATGTGATGTCCCATGTTCTTTTTAAAACAAATTAAGTATTTCAATTTAGAATTTTCTATTTCTTTTGATCATCCTTGCTACTTTGGAACTTTATGAGTTTCATGTTGTTGTCTGTTCTTTCTTTGAAGTTATTCAAGTACAATCGTAGTGTGTTATGGGTTGTTGTTTTGCGTTTGTGGGTGTTGGAGTGAGTCCGTGATTATTGGGTGTGCATTAAGGTAGCTAATACCTTTATTCTAAGTTGAGACTGCTCGAGCAGTAACGTCGTCCTTCCAATATCTTGTTTTGCAATCTGAACTATGGGGAATATGTATTCTTCACTCGAGCGAAGTTTTCACCACTTGAGTAGTCTTTTGCAGCGAAGAGTGAGACTTTGGGAGTTGATATTCTTCGCTCGAGCGCAAGATTATTCGCTCTAGCGTTCCAAAATTTGAATTCACTGCTCGAAAAGTAGGATTGTTCGCTCGAGCAGTCTGTTTGCAATCTGCTCCGAAAAATGTGTCCAATCACTTAAAAGTTAATCCCTTACACACTTCTCTTCTACTTTTCACTTCTCTCTCTCTTTCTCTCTCTCTCGCTACATTTTACTTTCTCTCTTTTCTCTTATCTTTCTCTAGAAACCCTCCACCCATCTTATTTATTTTCTTGATCTCTCCACATCCTTTGAGATTTTGACCCAAGTGTCATCATTAATATTAAAAGGCTCCTCAAGGGCTACATTGTGTGTTGTAGAGATCAGATTTTCACACCGTTGATTTTGGGACTTTTCTCATCTTCCTCTTTGAATCTCTAGGTAGAGAGTTTCTTGAGTTATATATATATATGTTTTTAGCATGTCTAGTTTATTTTGTTATGATTTTAATGGTGGGTTTAAGGTTTGGAGTGTTGGGTTTTGAAAAGTGTTTTAAAGATGATTTTTATATATCTTGGTTCAAATTAAGTTGTTTATGAATTTATGAACCTCTTGGAAATATATGGAAGGGTAATGTCCTGAAATTAGATAAAACCCTCTTTTGATTAAACCAAGATTTTTGGGAAGAATTGGGGAAAATGGATTTTCATAAAGCAATAAGAAAATTGTAGAGATTTCTTTAAGAAAATGATAAGATTATCACATTGTAGACGTCCTCCGAACGCATCCCGGGGGCAAGGAGTGCGAGTCCCCCCCGTTCTGGTTCGATGTTGGGTCACTACAGTTCAAGGACTCAAATGTCACGGTTCTTAATCTTGAACCAAAGAGTCCAAATCCGACAAATCGTTTTGAAAACAGATTTTTTGAAAGAAGTGCCAAACATGGACTGCTTTGCCAGATACAGAGTCGCCACCTAAATATTTTTTAATGGGAAATTTAGGAAACTCTGACTCGGTGCCAAAGGCCACGTGTCCGTTATCACCAAAGTTGCCTCGGCTCGGGAACTTGGGTACGATTGGGGAAGGTCACTTCGTGAGCACCCCCGTTCGCCCGGTCAAAGACCGGCCTCTACTAACCATGATATCTGTTTTGAAAACATTGTGTGTTCTTATTCCGGTTTATTAGCCTAGGTTACTATGTGATGCGCACAGCATACAAGTATAGACTGAGTCGCCTGAATTGGAACAAAACATTTCATGTTTGTTTGTTTGAAAATGGTTTGCTGGTGCTACCCGCAGGTAGGCTAAGACGTGGATTTGCCACCCTCGGGTGGGCTTAGAAAACAATGATTTTGCCACTATTTAGTGGGCTTAAAACAAACAGTCAATGATTTGTTCCAATCCAAATAATTCACCCTCCACCCACAGACATTCAAGGCAGTTATATCACATAAGCATATAGCCTCATGGTAAGCATGCTATTCATGGCAACACTCACACGCATGCAAGGATGCTAAAGCATAAAAACTCACCGAATACTCCAAGCCAAAACAGAAACTACATTAGAAATCATGCATGATCCTAAGTATGCAGAAATGCTTAATGCAACACATGCAAAAATGCAATTATAGCAGGCTCGGCTATTCTAAACATGGCATATGGAATGCTACAACTAACACGTATTCAATTTGAAATTGAAATACAGATGCAGTTAGTATGATGCGCCGAGCCTGGTGCATGCAAAACAGATGAATGATGCAAACATGCTGTCATACTATATGCTAATTGAAATATGTCCTATATCTAACCATCATAAGCAGATAAATAAAAGGGAAGAAAGACGTGGGGTTGGAAGACATACATCACACACATCCACACTTATTACAGTTATGCCCTCGCGCAGAGGGTCCAAATAAATATACAGTCCCAAATGAAAGAATAATACAGTCCAAAATATTACAGTCCAAATAATATACAAATTCCTAATTAATTAACAAATTAACTAAGAAAACTGTAAACTGGCATGCAAGCCAGAGACTGCCTTGATTCTGATGAATGCTACATGTTTGGGCTGCTTTGCGCGGAAATCCACGGCGATGCCCCGATTAGCCTCTGTTTTGCAATGTTTCTTGAAAAACGCGCCAAGTCCCAGAAGACTGCTGATCCTGGATTTTGCTGCAACAGAGAGCATGAAAGGGGCATAGCAATGTATTTCACAAATATATGCATGCCTCGATCTTCGTGCCACCAATCACGCATCTCGATGCATGATGGCCGAGGAGCCGAATTGCACAACTCAATATAGAATGAATGTATATGAATGCTACAACAAAACCTAACTCCATCACGGATAATCCGGAGTGTCGGTGACTTGGGAATTGAGACACATTCCGTCACTCGGAGTACGAAACGCGTCTCGTTTCCCGTGCCCGGGCTAACTCCTATCCCAAACACGATGCAATATGCATGATATGCATGAAATGCAGCTAATATGCAATCCTAACATACGCAATGCTATGAAAATGAAATGCCTCGAAATACGTGCACACGTGCACGCACACCAAGGAAATGATCCTAAGGCATGAAATGGCATACGCAATGCAAATTGGACTTATACCAATATGAGAGAGCCTCAGCCACACTCACATAAGAAGCCGTGAGATGAAAAAGAGATGCCTCGAAATGCGTGTACACGGGCACGCAAAACGAGAAAATGGCATACGCAATGCCGTATGGGCTTACACCAACACAAGTGAACCTCAGTCACACTCACATAGGAGGCCCTCAGATGAAAAATGAGATGCCTCGAAATGCGTGCACACGGGCACGCAAACCAAGGCAATGGCATACACGATGCAATGAGACTAAAATGGCATACAGAATGCAAAGTGGACTTTTACTGACATGAGTGGACCTCAGCCACACTCACATAAGAGGCCGTCAGATGAAAAATGAGATGCCTCGAAATGCGTGCACACGTGCACGCACACCAAGGAAATGGCATACGCGATGAAATGGCATGGAAATATGATATGCAAACATGCAAATGAATTTCAGCACTGAAATGTGGGGCAAAACAATCCCGAAACATGGCCAAAGTGTACCCGATGCATGGAATGATCCCGAAACATGAATTTTGGCACCCGAAATGGCCTATAGCTACACCAAACATGCATAATTGATACATGATATGAAAAGGCAGAAGCAAGACAGCCCCAAAACTAGCATTTTTCAGTCTAAAACATGGCCAAACAGCAAGCCTAGATAGGGCAACAATGGCATGCAAAAATAGGGGCCAAGAGAGGGGTATTGAAGTAGATGGTAAATGCAAAGCCCAAACAGCAAAATACCCTTCTACAACATTGAAGAAGGACCAAAAATATGAATATTTACAGTAGATGACAACCCCAAAAACAGTATGCAAACATGCTAGAAATGCCATGCAAGATTGAAGCCAACAAAGGCTATAACATGAGGTACCCCAAACATTCATCAAATAAGCAAAGACCCTTAATAAAACATGTTAATAAGGTCAAAAAATGACCACTCTCAGTTCTGATCATGGTCCAAAAACAGAAGCAAAATGGGCTAGCAAAGCATGCAAAAACAAGGGTAAAACATGGATTCAAAGCAAGTGACACATGGAGTATGAAAACAGTGTTGAGCCCTTCTTCAATATTGAAGAGGGGCTCAAAAAAATCACAATCTCAGTTCATGAAATGCTCCAAAACAGATCACACATAGGCCAAACAAATCATGCAAATTTACGGTAAATAGGAGAGATTATGAAGTAAGTGCAAGATAGGGGGCCCAAACAGGGTTGAGCCCTTCTTCAATGTTGAAGAGGGGCTCAAAATAGGCCCACTTACAGTTTACATTATGCTCGAAAACAGATCACACATAGGCTAGAAATTTCATGCAAAATAATGGCGTACAAGATGATATCGAGGCAAGTAGTAGTAGGAAGTCCCAAACAAGGTTGAGCCCTTCTTCAATGTTGAAGAGAGGCTCAAAATATGCCTAACTTCAGTTAGGGTCGGAGCCCAAAACAGTAAGCAAGAAGGATAGAAAAGTGATACAAAAATGTGCTACAAAATAGGGAAAATGGCTTACTCTTGAAGACCAATACTTTTGTTGCTTCTTGGCTTGAGTTGGTGGCTTCTTAGCTGCTGGAAAACCTTCCCTTGCTGCTGGAAATGGAGTGGTGGTGGTGGTGCTTGGTAGTGATCAAGAAATGGCACCAAACTTGAGAAGAATGAGAGAGATAGAGATGGATATGTATGTGTATGCTCCAAGAAATTTTTCTAACCCTAGGGACAGAGCTGGGAGGCTCCTTATATGGACCAAGAGAGGGGTGTAAAGGTGGAGGGAAATGCACCCAAGTGCTTCCCTCCAAAATATCCCCCGGATACAAAGATCTTTTGGGACAAACAACTATACAGCTGTAAAGTATGCACTGAGGGGAGTATGGCCGGCCAGGTACTTTTGCTGCAGGTGGCCGGCCGGCCACCCCCTATGGCCGGTCGGCTAGGGTTCAAAAGGTTCAAATTGATTTAATGGCCGGCCACCAGATATTGGTGTCCTCCCAGGTCCCCTCAACACAACTATGTGGTTCAAATTTGGAAAATGTAAAACAGGAGAGAGAACAAGCCACTTTTAGGAGGGGTTCAAAAGGTTCAATTGGAGTTACTGGCCGGCCATATGTTTTTAGGGTCCTCCCATGTGTGTACAACACAAATATGTGGTTTGGGCTTGAAGAAAATGGCCCTAGGGTGTTCAACATTAGCCCGGAAGTGAGAAAAACGGGCGCCGGAGGGCGAAAATGGAATATAACTGGTTGCTGAGGTAATTACTAGCCTCCCACCCTCCAATGACCTCCCTGGTGATAAAACAGAGGTACCTGCCAAAAACAAACGAAAACCGATGCGAAACGAATGCTCGGGGGCCAAAACACGCAGTTCGGGGTCCCGAAAATAGGCCGTTAAGCACCGAAAGTGGCGTTTGGCCACGAAGTGGGTATCTAAGACCCCAGTGTCCCTCGAAAGGGAGTAAATGAGATACATGCCAAGAACCGGAGGAATCGGAGATGGTTAGGCTGTCCCGAACCGAGGCACACGGCCTGACGGCTCCGAAAACCGGGAACCGGGCTCCGAAATGGGCAAAATGGCCTACGGCCACGAAATGTAGCCCACGGCCACTGAGAGATGGTCTACTGGACCTCTCCCCCCTCAGGAAGAGAAAACAGAGAAAACTGAGCTTGGTTCGCAAACCGAGGCAAGGCACAGAAGAGGGTTCGGAAGTCCGGAGGCAGGGCTCACGGCCGCGACTCTGAGACTTCTGAACGAGCACAATATGCAACATCGCCGAGCGCTCAATCGGTGACGTCTGAGTCTTAAGGTCGGTCAAAAATGGGGTGTCTACACACATGTGATTATGTTGTTTGAGATATCCATGAAATGGATGAATGTTGTTATTTAAAAATCTTGGATAGCATGAATATATATATATATATACATGCTTGGACTATGTAATGAAAATGAGTTTTGATTGTGAATATGAGATGGTATCATATATCACATGGATATGAATTTCGTTGTGATTTGGGCAAATGTTGAGAATTGTACAATGGTACTATGAAACTTTATAATTACATTTCATTCTATTCATTTTGCACAAGTTTTGAATATCGTTATTCTTGGCAATGCCCGGGAATTGATTTATTATTTTGAGAAACAATTGGAAACCTTTAAATGTTTTGGGATAAATATATTTGATAAGTCCAGATAAGGGGTGTAGATGGTAATGTTTAAGTTGGCTTGAGTGTCCAGGGTGAAAAACCGAAAACATGCACAGAGGAGATATCACGTGCCATTCGGTTAGGACCGGTAAAATGGAGAATTGGTAGTGCTTGTTATGCCTACTTGCAGTACACCAGCCTAAGGATTACTTGAGTCGTATTTACCACATTGTATTTAAATTTTGGAATTTATTAAGATAATGAATTGTCTTAAAAGATCATTATGTATGATTTTTTTTTTTCTCAAATGAATCAAACTTGTGATTTTTGGAGCATGTCATGGCATTGTGTTCAAGCAAATAAGACTGTTTAAACATATTTACTTTGTGAAGATATCTCTATTAGGCTTTGTGCTCACCTCTAGTGGATTTGTGCAGAAAAGGATGTGGTAATTCTGCAAAACTAAAGGCGGGAAATATGTTTTGAGAGTACGAGATTCTTTTATATTTTGATAAGCCAAGGACTTTATTTCTATGGGTGTGTAACTATTTTTGTATAACTGGGCTTAAGCCTTGAAACTTGTAACTCTTGGGGCATTTCTCTTGTTTTATTCTCTTTTGTTTTGATTGTCACACATGCTACAGATTCACTTTTTTGAAGTCTGAATTTGTATTGTATGTGGACACTTTTTGTAAATCTCTCACATGAATAGAATACAAATATAGAGATTTGACGACTTGATTTGAGATTAGTGTAATAATTTATCTTTATGTCATTTATTTGGGGACATTACATTTAACATTCATAGAACTAGACTCTTTAGAAATAAAATAAATTACTGTGTTTGGTTTCAATTTTTTAGATTCAATTTTCTGAAAATCAAATTTTTTATTTTTTCGTATTTTTTTATTTTTAGTGAATATTTTTAAAATTTTAAGTAATTTTTTATTTTTTTTAGATGCACCCTACTTAGATGTATTTAAAAAGTAAAATATTTATAAAAAAATATTTTAAAAAATTAATAAATACACAAGAATACGAAAAATGTACTAAATTTTCGTATCTTTTTTTTTATTATTTTTTTTATGTTTTTGGTATTTAGTGAATTTTTTAAATATTTTTTTATAAATATTATACTTTTTAATGTATTTATATTAGGTGTATTTAAAAATTAAAAAATAATTTAGTGAAAACAAAAAAATATGGAAAAAAAAAAAGTTTTAATTTTCTGAAAAATGAGTTTAGAAAACTCAAACCAAACAAGCTGAATACCGTTTATATTTTTGTCATTTTCAAACTCCACATTTGTGGGAGCATTATGGGATGAGTTATTTTTTAGGGTATTCAGGTTAGAGATCTATGTATGAAATTATTGGGCCAAAAGAATATATTCTAGGACATCTATTTATTTAAAAGCTTACTTATCTGTTTATCTATTCAAATATTACGTATCTGTTCAACTCACCACCAATTGACACTGTCGGTTTCTGGTGACTTTTCCGACACTGTCGGCTTTTCAACGCGTATCCTTATCACTAAAAAAATTATTAATCTTGGACCAAATAACATATGATGCTATAAATTCAAACTTTTCACTAATTAACCCTATTTTTTATTCCATTTTGTTATCCTTATGCCTCTCTCAATAAATCATTGAGGCCCACGTTCCATTTGACAACTTCAAACTCAAAAATAGAGGGGAAAAAAAAAGTTGGTTTAATTGATAATGGGCCATGGATAATGCACATGTATGGGATTAAAGATAGCATTCCAAATTGTAAGCGGTTGGTATGCTTAAGATTGGGTCACAAAGCCAAACCTAACCTAAGGGTTGGGTTGGGTTTGGGGTCTGGCCCAATCATACTTCAAACAAATCTAGACCATATACATATTGTTTCTTCAAGACTTTTATTTTTAAAATCATAATTATTGTTAGCACAAATTTAATCTGATCAAGTGATTATCAATATCCAATTAATATGATTTTTTGCAGAAATGAAGTACTCAACAAGCTCTACACATTGAATGGTACAGATCATCAATATGGGCTTCATGGTGAGCCCACAAAAGCCCAATAACACGCTCCAATCTAATTCCAAATTGGAAAGAAACCACTGCCTTTTTCAAATATGTTTTCCTTCTAATCTAATACCTAATTTCTATAACTTAATTTCTATGATTAAAATTAAAATGGGTGAGAATACGTAATTGATTTTACCTAGTAGGATTTAATGAAAACGTTATTTCAAAATGAAATTTGATTGATAAGTAAAAACAAGTTATTATAAAATTTCTTGAAAAATGGTTGAATTTTAACAGAATTGAAATGACTTAAATCTTTTCATGCAAATTATCGATTTTTGAAAATAAAATTTATACTATCTACAAAAGTAATTTATATATATTAGTGTTAATTAGTAGGACTCAAGTATATATTTGAAATAAGATTTATTTAATATTGTGGAAACGCCATTTTGCGGGAGTAAGCTAATTCTAAAAATCCGTCCTCAATTTCTTGTAGGCTTTATTTTTTTTATTATTTAATATTATTTTAAATTTTTTTTACGTACTTTAAATCAATGTTTTGAAAATCTAATCGAGGAATTGACCCATCCATCAGTTTAGAGTCCAATCCAATATATCTTCTAAATTGTTCTCACTTGAAAACCAGAATTTTGCTAGCCTCGGAAAATATTTGATCCAATATTAAAAATAGCACCGTAAGGAATTGAATCCAATGCCGATCAAAAAAAAAAAGGAAAGGAATTGAATCCAACACCTCCGGTATTAGGATGGTTATGGGTCGGATTTAGAACGGTTTTGTAATAACCTTCCCCTGTCCCATATCATATTGCGGGTAGGGCAAATCAAGGAGTGGTGGAGCAAAAAATAGTATAATATTTTAGTGTTTTAATTTTATTATAATAATTTTTTTAAAAAATTTATATATTATATACATATAAATATATTTTATAAATATAATCGGGATAAGAGAAGCAAAACCCAACACTGTTTGGACAGGAAAAATCCGTGCGGGGCAAATAAAAATGACTATCCCTATAGCCTTAGAAAATATTTGGTCCAATGTTGAAAATAACACTACAAAGACTCGAACCCAACACTCCAAAATATTTGTCCAACGTTGAGAATAGCACTGCATGGAATTGAATAAATTGTCCAATGGAATTAAAAAAGGAATTGAAGAAATAGTCTAAAGGAATCAAAATATTTGATCCAACATTAAAAATAGGGTTGCCCTAATAGCTCCACTTCTAAAATTTAAATATTGATAAAATTTTTAAGAATTTTTTACATAATACCAAAAATATCTCTCATCTAAATTGTTACACACCCACTTAGCTGCACACCTTATAACAATTTGAATACTCACTAAAGTATAACCTAAAATATTTGCACTCATTTCCCATACCCATAATAGTGTTGCCCTCTCTTTCTCCCAAACCCATTACAGACCAAGCACCGAGACACTAGGCAATGATTTCCAACCTAAATAATAACAAAACAAAGAAATAAGACAACCAAAACATAGAAATACACAGTTACAAACACAACAACAAACATGTTGAAAAACTATAGTAGTGTGGGGGCATATTTTGTGAATGACAGCACGTGGCCAAGGTGACGCCGAAGTGTCAGCCGAGGTGCCACGTGGCCTAGTCACTTGCCGGGATGATCTCAGCAAGACTAAGGTCAACTACGAAAATATCGGAATACGAGATGAGCGGATAAGGGATAAGAGTCCTAGGACCAGGAAGAATCTCAGTCTGGATAAAGATAAAACTCTTAGGGAGTTTATCCCGATCTAACTAAGGATCCAGGATAAGTATTAAGCCCGAGTCCACTGAAGTAAGGCTTCTACAGGGATCAGGTCAGTGTTGGCTATAAAAATAAGGCACCCTCATGGGTCTAAGGTATGCTTTTTATGTTCTGTCTAGTGAGTTAAGCACTATCGGTTATCTTTGAGAGACATTTGATTACTGACTTGATTGTCAGAGTGCCCCCAGGTGGACGAACCATCGCCGGATTCTTATACTTCTATGATAGGTTGTTCGAACTTAATCTATTCTGTCGGTGCTCTCCAGCTAAGTTCCCCCTTTGATTGTGTGGTAAAAAATCAACACTCACAATTTGGCACCGTCTGTGGGAACGTAAGGAGAATAGATGGCCAACGACGAACAGAAAGAGAAGATTGGGGACAACATCCCTAGTGGGAGTGGTAAACATGCCGATCCTAACATGGAGGAGGAGAACCCTAATGAAAGACCACGGGATCAGAATCCTGGAAGAAGGATGTCGGCCAAGAGGGAGACCCACCGAAGAAAGCAGGCTGAGACAAGTACTATGACAAAAGCGACCTCCAGGTATGGAAAGATAGATGCCTGAGAAAGGACGGTGAGATGAAAAGAATGAAAAATAAATTGGCAGACCTACAATCGGTTGTCAACTTCATGATGCAGAACAATGTCATGCAACCACCATTTCCATTGAAGGACATGCCGATTCCAGGGGCCAAGAATGACACCCAGAAAGGAATGTAGAAAGCAGTCCCAGTAGCCCCTTAGCATGACAGGGCGAAAGAGCATTTACATCGGCCTTCGAGGGAAGTCGAGCGAGGAGAGCCAGTAAGAGGAGAGTCTCAGAAGACGCCTCGTATCAAAGGAACTTATGTCAAGGAACATCGGCATGTTCATGAGAAGAAATTTTGTTTTGACACGGTGAATGAAGAGAAGTCCAAAAGGACTCATAATGACGCCGGGAGCAGCGCACCAAAAAGACTGAAATCAATTGACAGCCAAGTTTCTGGTCGGACTAAGAAGGATTTGAGGGACTACCTCTAGAGAAAGCTGCAGAATGCCGAGGTCACATCCCCGGTCAAGCCAAGAACACCATTCTCAGTGGAGTTGGACAAGTTCGAGGCCCCAAAAAGATTCCATATACCGAGGTTCCAGATATATGACGATAAGTCCGATCCGAACTTTCACGTCGGCTTATATTTGAATTGAATGGCACTGTACACCGGGAACGAACCGTTGCTTTGCAAGGTGTTCCCTTCATCCTTTGGGAAAATTGCATCGGACTGGTTTCACAAGTTGCCAAAAAGAACTGTGAAGAGTTGGCAATGCTTGGCCAAGATGTTTGTGGCCAGCTTTGTCACAAACAAGTTGCAACCATTTAGGGTAGACTTCTTGATGGCTTTGAAAATTGGCGAAGGTGAGAGCCTTAGGGCTTATGCGAAAGGTATTATAAGGTGTTTAGCCGAATACCAGGATGTAATCAGGAGTTGGCGGTCGTGTCTTTTAAAAACGGCCTAGAGGATGATTGCATGCTTCGGAAGTCGCTAGCAAAGACTTTACCAAAGAGTATGGAAGAACTCATGGCAAGGATCAAGAAATATGCCAGAGCAGAAGAGAATATATCGGGAACGAAGGCGTCGAAAAATGAGAAGAGAAACGGCTCGCCGAAGTAAGGCCGAGGTAATACTGTATATAATAGACAAGAAACAAGACTGAGGGCTGCACAGGTAGTCACTACTGTGTTCCTGATCCCGGTTTATAAAGTTATAGAAAGAATCAGGAACTAGCCGTATTACAGAGCGCCGGAGAAGGTCCTTGGCGAATTTATGGGGAAAAGTCTAGGGAAGCACTGTGCCTACCACAATGAAGATGGACACCTGACACAGGGTTGTAGAGCCTAAAGGTGCATTTGGAAGATCTGGTCAGACAAGGTCACTTAAGAGACCTAGTAGATGAGGCCAGAACGAGGGAAGAACAAGCAAGGTTGGCCAGGCACCGGCAGCACCACCTCCACCAGCACCACAATCGCAAGCAGATGGACCTCGAGTGATCAATGTGATTCACTCAAGGGTCAATGAGAACGAGTTACGTAGGGAGACTCAGAGGGTGAGGCACTTACAACATGTGTATCAGGTCCAACAAAAGAGGCCTAGGACAGACGAGTGCCAAGGACCAATGGTGTCCTTTACTGAAGTAGACCTAGACATGGTGCATCATCCATATAACGATGCCCTGGTAGTAACCCTCAAGATTGGAGAATGCTAGATAAGGCGCATTTTGATCGACCAGGGCAACTCTTGTGACATCATGTATGTCAGATATTACAAGGAGCTCGGTCTTTACCAAGATGATTTGGAACAATCCAATAGCCCAATGGTCAGGTTCAATGGAACGCTGACCTAACCCTTGGGAGCAATAAATTTAGAGGTGCAGGCAAGCACCAAGAAGGTAAGCACAGAGTTCACACTAATTGGTACCCCCTCCCCTTACAAAGTTATCTTAGGAAGACCATGGTTGCACGCAGTGAGGGCAGTTCCCTTAACACGGCACCAGTTGTTGCGGTTCCCAACGAAGCATGAAATTCAAAAGGTCAGAGGAGATCAGGTGTAGACAAAGAATTTCTCCATGGAAGCAATGAAATCCACCTGCAACGTGCAAGAAGTAGAAACAGTAGAAATTGAGGACGAGGACATGGAGGTCCTGGATGATGTCGGTAAAGAGTCGGCCGAAAAAAGTGATGAAGCCTTAAAGAAAATTTTGGTCCAATAAGGTGATGAAGAGCGCTTCTTCCTTTTCGGCTCAGGACTAGCCGAAGAGGAGGAAAGGGAGTTAGAGTCATTCTTGCGAGCAAACATAGAGGTGTTTTCCTGGACGCCATACAAGATGCCTGGCATTGATCCTAAGGTCACTTGCCATAGACTAAATATAGACAGGTCGGCTAAACCTGTCATTCAGTGATCAAGGAGACTGACATTGGTTCATGTGGAGGCAGTAGAGGAGGAAGTGGACAAATTGTTGCAAGCTAGAGCCATTCGGGAGGTAAAATACCCAACTTGGTTATCAAACATAGTTGTTGTGAAAAAGAAGAATGGGAAATGAAGGGTCTGCGTGAACTTTACCAGCCTGAATAAGGCTTGTCCCAAAGACAGTTTCCCGCTCCCCAAGATCGATTAGTTGGTGGATGCCACTTCAGGGCATTGAATGATGAGCTTCCTGAATGCTTACAGGGGATACCACCAGATAGCAATGTATCCTTCCGATGAATAGAACCCCAAAAGGGTTGCATTGCTACAGAGTAATGCATTTCGGGTTGAAAAATGCAGGAGCAACCTACTAGAGATTGGTGACCAAGATGTTCAGACATCTGATTGGCAAAATAGTAAAAGTGTACATTGATGACATGGTCGTGAAGACCAAAGAACCTGAGAATCACCTGGCCGACTTAAAGGCAGTTTTTGACATCCTGAGGACGTATCGGTTCTGATTTAATGCTTCAAAGTGCGCATTTGGAGTCGGGTTTGGTAAGTTCCTGGGATACTTGGTTACCAGAAGGGGCATTGAGGCAAACCCATATCAAATCAAGGCTATTCTGGACTTGAAAAGCCCTACATCGGCAAAACAAGTGCAGATATTGACTGGAAGGGTCGTAACCCTGAGCAGATTTATAAGCAGAAGTTCAGATAAGTGTAAACCATTTTTCAGTTTGTTGAAAAAGGCCACAGATTTCTTGTGGACAGAGGAATGCGAAGTTGCCTTGGCCAACATGAAAAAGTACCTGACAACAACTCTAGTTCTGTCAAATCTAGTACCTGGAGAGGAACTATTAATATACTTGGCCGTTTCAGAGCATGCAGTGAGTGTAGTGATAATCAGAGAAAAGAAGGGAGAACAAAAGGCAGTATACTATGTGAGTAGAACCTTAGTAAGTGCAAAGACCAGGTATTTGCCCCTGGAAAAATTAACACTAGCCCTGGTGATGGCTTCGAAAAAACTGAATCATTACTTTTAAGCCCACAATGAGCATCCCTTGAAGTCCCTGCTACAATAGGGAGATCTGACATGTAGGGTGGCCAGATGGGCAGTAGTGTTGGGCCAATATGACTTAGAGTTTAGGCCTAGAATGGCAATCAAAGGCCAGGTTCTGGCCAACTTTGTGGCCTAGTTCACACTTGGTGCCCTCCCACGTCGGGCTCCAGTGAGCCACGGCTTAGGGTGTCCAAGAGAACAAAAAGAGACCCAGCTGGGAATGAACAACTCCACAGTAGAGCAGAAGAAGGTAAAGACATCAAAGTCCTGCGACATCTACATCAGCGACTCATTTTGCCTGTTTGTTGATGGAAGTTCAAACTGTCAAGGAGCTGGGGCAAGAGTAGTGTTAGTATCACCAGATGGGTGGATACTAGAATAATCTATTCATTTGGGGTTTAAGGCCTCAAATAATAAAGCAGAATATGAGGCACTGATCGTAGGATTGAAGTTAGCAGCAGTAATGAAGGTTGACGAGGTGGTAGTTTTCTATGACTACCAACTTATTATGAACTAAGAAACAGACGAGTATGCCATATGAGATAAAAGAATGATAGCCTATGTCAAAGAAGTTGTTAGACTGCTAGCCTTATCTCAAGATTGCTGACTACAGCAGATTAGCCGAGATGACAATAGCCATGCCGATGCCTTGGCTAACCTAGCTAGTTCAATGAAATCAAGGGAGGCAAGAATAATAATGGTTGATTATTTGTCAAGACCAAGTGTGGAACCACTAATCACAGAATATGAAGCAATGTATGTGGAGATAGGTCCAAGTTGGATGGATGTAATAGTGATGTTTCTTAGGGACGACAAATTACCGGATAATCACAAAGAGGCGCACAAGACCAAACTGAAGTCGACAAGGTTTAGTCTAACAGCAGAAGGATATCTCTACAGAAGGTCTTTTACTGGTCCCCTTTTGAGATGTGTATATCCCTTCCAGGTTGAAGACTTCTTGTATGAAATACATGAAGGGGTATGTGGCAGCCATGTTGGGGGCAGATCACTTGCTCATAAGGCCATTACTCAAGGGTACTGGTGGCCCTATATGCAGAAGGATGCCGAAGCCTACGTCAGAAAGTGCAAGAAGTGTCAGAGGTTTGCACCTTTGATATATTAACCAACCATAGGTTTGAACCCAATAACCAGCCCTTGGCCATTTGCCCAGTGGGGCATGGACCTAGTTGGACAACTGCCCCAAGCAACTGGGCAAAGGAAGTTTCTGCTGGTAGCAATTGATTACTTCACAAAGTGGGTAGAAGCTGAACCCCTTGCGAAGATTCGAGATATTGATGTGAAGAACATCATAACCAAGTTTGGGATTCTAAGGGCAATAATAGCAGACAATGGTACACAGTTTGACAGTAAGCTAATCAAAAGCTTCCATGCAAAGTACAAAATCAAGAACTAGTACTCTACTCCAAGTTTCCCTCAGAGTAATGGTCAGGCAGAAGCATCTAATAAAACTATCTTGGATGGCATCAAAAAGAGGCTGGAAGTAGCAAAAGGGAAAATGGGTGGAGGAGTTACCCAATGCACTATGGACATATTGGACCATGCTGAAAAGATCAACTGGGGGGTCTCTATTTGTCATGGCTTATGGCACTGAAGCAGTTATCCCACTAGAAGTCAGCATTGCAGGGATCAGAATCCAGGAAGTGGAAAATGGTACTAATGAGACATTTCTAGTCCGAGATCTAGACCTACTTGAGGAGAAAAGAGAGAGACCAGCAATTCGGCTGGGGGCATACTAGCAACAACTTGCTAGGGCTTACAATAAGAAGGTCAATCCAAGAGAGTTCAAAGTGGGGGACCTTGTACTGAGGAAAGTGGTCGGCAACAAGAAGGATCCTAGGGATGGCAAGCTAGGCCCAAATTAGGAGGAGCCTTATAGAATCATCTTGGTCGCCGGTAATGGGGCATATCGGTTTGAGGATAGTAATGGCAAAGAGTTGCCAAGATCCTAGAACACTTGCAACTTGAAGTTTTTCTATCATTAAATTTTTGTTTTCTCTCAGTTTATGTCATAATTTTATTAGCTGAAGTAAAAATAAAATTTTAGTTTTCTGAATTTGAAATTTGTGTGATAGGATTGGCCAGTCCCATGGCGATGTTTTTGAATGAAACATAACGAATAACTTAGACTTATTACATGACAGAGTTGAATTATACTTGCATATAATATAGTTAAACTAAGTTAGCGATGTTTCTGAATGAAACATGACGAATAACTTAGAGATGCAAAAGGACTGCGTAGTGATTATGTTAAATAATTTTTAAGTTTTTAATTTATATTTAAAGTTTGTTTAGATATTGATTAGTTTAGTATTTTTTATGAAAGTATATATATAAAATAGGGTAAGTGGTGCGATAATTTATAATAATTTTTTAATTAAAATAACTATTGACAAATGATGCCTTAATCAGTTTTTGAGTAAAATATTTATGATTTTTTTTGAGTAAAATATTTATGAGTTGAAGTAGGTAATGTGTGTGGTGGACAAATCCTGTGATTATAGGTTTGGTGGATCCATACGGAACGCGTGGTCAGTTAATGAGTTAGGCTATTATATGGTAGAGTTGAATTATATTTGCATATAATAAAGTTGAACTAAGTTGGCGATGTTTCTAAATGAAACATGACGAATAACTTAGACTCATTATATGACAGAGTTGAATCATATTTGCACATAATGGAGTTGAACTAAGTTGAAATTAACCTGGACTTGCCATATCGGCAGAATCAAACTCAGAATGGAACTAAGTTCATTAATAAAGAAACCAAGGTTGAAACATCTTGGTAAGTCTTTGTTTGAATCTGACTTCGGTGAAAGACCATAGACACATGCTTAATGTGAACTTAAGTGGGACTTAGGTTCACATTAGGGGGCAGACAGCTGGGAATGATAAATAAACTTAAGAGCTTGGGACTTGTTGAAATTTTTAGAGAATTTTCAGAAAAATTTACAAGTTGGAGTTAGCCGAGGTAGTTATGAATAAAGTATCCGAGATACATATTACCCGTGGTAACCAACCAGGTTGCCCAAGCTTGGAAAGGGTGAAGTCTTAATAGAAGATCGCATATGAAGGTAAAAAACAATATTGAATAACACTTGTAAAAATATTTTGATATTTTTAAAGCGTTAGCCGAGGTATGCTAATGGTTGGCCGAGGAAAACATTCAAGGTTTATATCCGAGGTATTATATCCCGGAGTTATTATACAGTTAAAGTATACTTTGAAGAAATACAAAAATATTCTAAGTATGGAAGCATGAAAGGCATAAAGGAAAATATTAAACATGCATAGAAGAAAAGAAGACATACATTCAACACTTAGAAGAAAATATAAGACTTGCATTCAGGAAAAGACAACTTGTTCAAGTACACAAGCTGGCACATCGGCCTGACAAAACAAACACTATTCAAAACAAAGGAAAAAGTACAAACAAAGAAAAGATTCTAAACAGACTGTTCTACATCGACGGTTGGCTGTGTTTCAGCCTCAACAGACAACTGGGAGAGCTTCTCGACAGCCTTCTTAGCCTGGATCTCGGAATCGATCTCTAGAAGAGTCTTGTCAAGGCTCTTTTCGGCGTTTTCAACCTTGGCTTCAGGCGTGTTCTTGGGGACTTCATCCTCGTCGTCCTGAATCAAGTCCATGGCTTGCTCATTCAGAGTTGGGGACTTGGCCCTAGCAACTTCAGTCGTCCCAGCCTTGTCGGCCTTAACTTCTTCATCATCTTCAGCCTCATCCTCAGATTAGCTTGGATGGAGAGGGAAAGGCATGACAAGTCGGCTCTCATCCCAGAGGGGCGAGTCGTCAGGGATAGCCAACTCCTTTAAAGCAGTTATCCAACCAAGGGTGTAACCCCTGTTGCATGCCTGTTTGACTTGTTTTTTGTATTCGTCACGGACGTCGGCTGCCCCCTCAGCATAGGCCTTCTTATCCGCCTCTTTGATTTCTGCCACCTTTGTAGCCAGTGCTGTTTGGAGCTCGGTTCGGGCCTGGGCCTCTTTATCCTTGGCCTTTTTTGCCTAGGCCTAAGCAACCTTTGTAACATTTTTCATAGCCTCGGCGCGGTCTTCGGCTTTCTTCAGGGCCGACTCAGCAGCCTTGGCCTGATCCAAAAGACCTCGGATCAGTGAAGACAGGAGTTTGGCTGTCTCTTTTGTTTTTTGGGTTAGTTCTTTCTTGAACTCATCGGTCTTGACTGCAAGGGAGTGACCCTACTGGATAGCCTGCAAGACTGCAAAAAGAATTCGTTAAGTATGAAAACCAGAGTTAAAATTAGATAAAAAATTACAAGTGTTGAGACTTACCAAGACACAATGCTGCATCATCATCGCGTAATTTTCATACTCCAAAAGCTCGGCCATCCGATTGATGTCGGCTGGGAGTAAAACGGTGATGGAAATGGCGGCATCGACTTCCAGTCTGTCGAGCGTGCTGTCCCCGGCTAAGAGAGGTTGGTCTCCGACCGTGACGGATGGAGTCCAAGAAGCGTTGGCACGAAATCCAGAGAGCTCAGAAGACCTGCCAGCCCTCGGCTTTTTTGATTGAGGTTGGTCAGATGCCTCAGCCTCAGCAGGCCTCTTCTTGGCAGACTTCTCTACTTCAGCCAATTTTGAAATTGGCACTGTGTCTTCTGACTCCATCTCAGTGGCGCTGGTCTTGGCCTTGGCCCTTTTAGCCTTCTTTACCTTGGGTTTTGGCTGCGATTGGGAATGAGAGGAGGAGTGGACTGACACTATGCTTACGATGTCGGCAAGAAGGTCGTCCAGGATGATTTTTGCACGACCCATTTCTTCGTTGGTAGCGGCAACGGTAACTTTGGTACCGAAGCGGATTGCTAGAAGTGCAATAGGTGGGTTTGCTAGATCATAAGCCGACGCCTCAGAGTTTTGGCATTTTCGGCTACGAGTTTTGCTGGCAGGAGCGGAAACTGGAGCTCGACGTTGGCGTTGGCGTTGGCGTTGGGATAGAGGAATTAGTTAAGGGGTATAAGTGGTTGGTTGCTCAACTGGGCCAGAGGTGGATGCCTGTTCTAGCCTTGGAGATGAAGCTGTTGGAGGAGTTGAAGCAGATGGAGGAGTCTTGCTGCGCTTAGGAACATAGGACAGAGCTAACTTGTATATGGGGATATAGTTGATTAGCAAGGGCGCTTTGCGGAGGTCAATGGGCAGGCTCAGCAGCCTTTTCAAGTCTTTGCTGGGGAAGAAGGATTGGCGGAAGTCCTTCGATGGTTGGGGAAGAGCTGCAAAAGGTAGAAAACTGACATTAGAACAAATAAAGGGAAAAAAGTGGTAAAGTCTTAAATAGAGAAGTTGACACTTGGTTCTTACCCTCATCCTTTTTAAACACCAATCGGTGCAGAGGGAAGAGATGAAGATCATTATCTTGAGCAAATTTCCAGTTACCCGAGACAATCAGGTAATCATCTCTAGCACCCTTGTTGGAGTTTGGAAGGTCGGCTATGTTTTTGTAGGCTGTGGATCTCGGTTTGAGGTAGTAAATATAGCTTTTTTTCATACTTTAGGCTACACATGGTATAACAAAATTGGATGTCAGTTAGTGTTATCCTAGCGTTTTCTCGGCGAGTTAGAGCAATTATACCATTGATGACCCTATAGGAGTTAATGGCCAACTGCATAGGGTTGAGTTTGTAGTAGTGGAGGATTTCCCTAAACAAGATGTCTAAGGGAAGCCGGAGTCCACACTCGATAAATGCTACCACAGGAAAGGGCATAAAGTCCCCAACTGGCATGATAGAGTCTTCCTCTCCAGCCAACCTGAACTGAATGTCTGCTAGAATGGAAAACTCTTGCTTAAAGTACTCCAGCTTGGTAAGGGGGTCAACTCTCCACCTAAACATTCCCATGATGTCGACTTAGGGAGGATTGGTGCAAAATTTCAAAAAAGAATATTTGGTATGGGTTGAAAACCTCGGCTAAACCCTAAATTGGCATTGGAGCTAGGATTTTGACGATCTAAGGGATCTTGTTTTAGTTTTCCTAAGGAACAGGGTTCTAAATCAAATCCCAAACCTAAGTCTATATTGAAATAAGAATCAAATGTAAGAATCTGAAGACAAAACAAGACAAAGCAAAAAGATGAGCATGATTCAGAACCAAGAAGGCTTCGGAGTCAAAAACAACAATCAAGACTAAGACCAAACAGAAGTATGGCAAGAACAGTCCTAAAAACATTCTAGTAACACAGTGACAAAGCTTCATTGAAAAAAAAGAAACTAATTCATGGTATCTAGAAGTGTGAGAAAAACAGAGTACAAATATTTAGTGGCAACATAGGCAATATGAAGATAGTATAGGGAATAAAAGTACAGCAGCTTAAAACACAAGAAATGATTTATAAATGACTAAATATGGTAATCGAAATGAGGAATTTAAGCAGCAAGATGCGTACAAATGGATTCATGAAAGTAATACGCATACGAATAGTGAAAGATTGAACCAAAAGAAGAAGGAAATTAGAAATTTATCCAATGGGGCCGATAACGAGAACGCCAGAGTCAAAGAAGTTAAACGGAACGGGATAGTTGAAAGCTCACTGAAGAAGACAAATAAAATGGTTACAGAGCTTTGAAGAAACAGTAATGGTGGTTCGAGAGCGGAAGTTTAGAGAGAGAAAATTTGCAAAACGAGGGAAATTATTTTTTGCAAAATTGAAGAGACGGAGAGAGAGGGAGAAGTTTTGTCAAAATTGTGAAAAGGCGGCAAACCATAATAATGTGCCTTGGATAACGTGCCTGTTAGGCGGCGTGCGCAGAAGCGATGCATCCTGATAGCATGTGTCAGTACGAACCAATGCGAAAAGAACGCGTGGCAAAAACGGTTAGGAAAATCGTGTGTGACAACTCATGCACAAAACTCTTGGAGTTCTTGATTTAATGAGGCAAAAACCTCGGCTAGAGGAGCAATTTCGTTTGAAAAAACTTAAAGAACTTGGTTTTTTGTTCTTGGTTTGTGAGAAGTGGATAGTTAAGTCCTGGGTATATGAAGCTGACGAGAAATGATCTCAGGCGTGGAAGGAAGAACGAATTTTAGCCAACGTGGTAAATAAACTAGCGATGTAGGTTCCATCACCTCAGGTTGCCGATGTAATATAACCTAAGGGGCAGTTGTGGGGGCATATTTTGTGAATGACAACACATGGCCAAGGTGACGCCGAAGTGTCAGCCGAGGTGCCACGTGGCCTGGTCACTTGCCGGGATGATCTTGGCAAGACCGAGGTCATCTACGAAGATATCAGAATTCGAGATGAGCGGATAAGGGACAAGAGTCCTAGGACCAGGGAGGATCTCAGTCTGGACAAAGATAAAGCTCTTAGGGAGTTTATCCCCATCTAACTGAGGATCCAAGATAAGTATTGAGCCCGAGTCCACTAAAGTAAGGCTTTTACAGGGATCAGGTCAGTGTTGGCTATAAAAATAGGGCACCATCATGTGTCTAAAGTATGCTTTTTATGTTCTGTCTAGTGAGTTAAGCACTATTGGTTATCTTTGAGAGATATTTGATTACTGACTTGATCGTCGGAGTGCCCCCGGGTAGATGAACCACCGCCGGATCTTATCTTTCTGTGATAGGTTGTTTGGACTTAATCTATTCTGCTGGTGCTCTCCAGCTGAGTTCTCCCTTTGATTGTGTGGTCGAAAATCAACACCCACAAGTAGCAACCCTGTTAAAAAAACTACCCAACTAGCAACCATGACCACCAATATATTATGACTATCGTTATCATCTCCATTACTCACTTTTCACAATCTCTTCCTCCACTTTCAGTTGATCACGGAAGATATGAACTAATTATGAAAATGGATGATGATAGATTAATGAAGAATGATTTTATCAAGAAGAAAATAGATTATGAAGGATGTAGGTGCTCAAGAGTACAATGAGAATGAATAAAAATGATAGATCATGAGCGTTGGCTGTTCAATTTCATTTAATAAGGTTGAGTTTTCAATTCTTAGTGTTGTTTGCGTGAGGATGGACGTTCTATTTCAATTTGTGTCAATTATAATAATTTTAATTATAATTATATTTGTCATTAAAAAAATATAAATAATTGAAAATCCTTAAAAAAAGTGAAAGCTTTTAGGGCCATCCTTAAAAATAACACTTCAAGGAATTGAACCCAACAATATGAAATTAAATATTTGGTCCAAAGTTGGAATTGAACCCCAACACTCCAAATTAAAATAACAATAAGGAATTAAAAATGTGGGTAAATTATCAATAAATCTTAATAGTTGAACTTAATTCCCATAAAATTTTATTGAAAATAAGATTTCGTTTGCGAACATGCTATTTTAGTAACTTTTTTAACTTTTTGGCTAAAATATGAGCTAAAAAAAATTAGTATGTTTGGAATGACTTTTTATTTTTTTACAAAAAGATATGCAAAAAGTAAAAATAAAAAAGAATCTTTGATTTTTTGGTATAGTTTATAGGCTTTTTGATTTTTTTAGTAATTTTTTGACTTTTAAGCTAAAACAAGCACATGCCAAACGAGGCTTAAGTATTGGTAAAATCGTCATTAAAAATTATTTCCTTTTGACGATTTTTTTGTATATGTTGTCAAAATTTTTTAATTTAGTGACTTTTTCTTTTTGTTACCATTTTTATATATTGTTACTAAAACTTACAATTAGTGACTTTTTTGTGACGAATTTTTTAAACTGTCGCTAAAAGTTAAAATTTAGTGACTTTTTTGTAACAATTTTTTAAATTATCACTAAAAATTAACAATTAATGACATTTTTTAATAGTATTTAATAAAAAATTATTAATTATTATAAGATCTATTAAATAATAAATCCACCCCCTACATAAATCACCTTAAAATATTTCAAAGTTGCAAATGGCACTGCAAAAACATTGAACCCAAACGCAACAAACTTCAAAAGTATCTGAAATTCCACTATGCTACAATACTTAATTATTAATATGTACGCTATATATAATATTTATTATATTTAAAGTTATTTTGTCAAACACATAAATAATTAATATAAATATTTACCATTCATTATTCATCAGTCATTCAGTCAATCAAATTCTCAATTAAACGTTGTGGAGTTACGTATCTTCAGCTTTTTCGAAAGCAACAAACAGTACTCATGTGCCTTCACCAACTAACTTCAGTCCATGTCAGCTCCCCAGAGCACCATAGTCATTCAGCTTCTCTATAAAAGACCACATCAGTCATGAAAAAGCCATCTGAAATTTTAGAAATTTCTCAAACTCTTTCTGTAATTTCTATTTTGTAATCTATATTTTGAAATTATGATTTCCAACTTCTAGTAAATAATAAACAATTGTAAGGTACTTTTGATTTATAAAAATATTTTAAATTAATGTATTTATTTATTCTTAAATTTATAAAATAATTATGATATCACAGTACGATTAGAATTCAACCCGACGGTTAAACTGATAATCCGTTCATCCAATCCTTCTTTCAATTTATTCACCAGTTCGATTTTTAAAATCTTACTATAAATTGCAGTTAGTTCCAAACACTATTTTCCCTTCCGGGTTGAGTTTCTTTCATGTTAAGATCTCAATATGAGAAAATTTGAGGGGCTTATAAGGCCCACAACGAGTCTTGTTTCAATGATCTAAACCATTTATTTTGTAAGCCCCTTAATTTATATTATCCATAAAAAAAATTAATTCGATTCAATAATCATAATTATTTCATTTTATCATATTTGTTTATGAAAAAATGGACAATAAACATATTTTAAAAATAGACCATTCATTTTTTAGCAATAAATGCAATAAAATAAAAATATTATAATTATTGAATTCACTTATATTTTTTTATAAATAATATAAATTACATATCTTATAAAATAAACCATTTGAATCATTGAAAGAGAACTATAATAAATCTTAGGGGTTGTTTGAGATAATCTAAATAAGTGCACTTTTTGACTTTTTATGAAATATGGGTTGAGTATGAGTTGAGCTTAAAGTGATATGATAGAAAAGTAATGTGACTTAAATAAAATGATATGATTTAAATAAGATAGTAACTTTTTAACCTTTTTAGGTTAAGATAAACAAGGCCTTACAGACTTAGGTTAAAATCTCAGACCCAATATCCTTTCCTAAATACTCCTTCTTTTCTTTTCTTTTTTAAAGCCTAATCTCATTCGATTTGGTTCCAAACACGGTGTTATCTCCCAAAACCCCAAGATAAAACCCCAATCTCTCTCTCTCTCTCTCTCTCTCTCTCTCTCTCTCTCTCTCTCTCTCTCAAGCACCAGAAAAATGGCGGACGTGATCTCAATGGAGGAAATTAGGGAGACAGCTTCTAGCCTCGGCATCGGCCTTTCTGGAGTCGATTTTGACTCTCTACGCCTCCCTCCCAATGAAGACTTCGGAATCAAAAGGTCAATTTTCAAAAACCCTAAACCATGTATTTAGAGGTGGTTTGAGAGGTTATAAATAAGTATACTTTTTTATTTTTATAAAAGAATGTGTAGAAAATTAGAAAAAAATGGGTAGAAAAATAGAGATGAGACGTTGATAGATGTAACCAAATAAGTGTATGTATGTATGTAAAAAAGTAAATGCGAAACACCTACTTAGTATTATGAGAGGGTAATTTATACAGATAAATTGGGCCAAGCAAAGTAATGGGCCGGTATGGGCCGAAGTACGAAAGGCAGAGTAAAAGGGGCCTCAAATCAGTTGGACCGGTCTCTAAATATCTTGAAATTGGACCGGCCCATAGAGCATATACGGTATCTCGGTCCGGGAAGGCACAACAGTTAGTTCGGCTGCCGGGTTGCGCTGTTATGAATTAGTCCGGTCGAGGCATGATGAAGCTAGCTCAACCTCGGCATACGAAGCCGAGGTAGGGACAGGGGCAGGTGAAGCCGAGCTATAGGTGAGCTCGGTCATACAGCTAGTCTGGCAAGGTAGTGTTACTTCGGTTGTGTAACATCTTGCCGAAGTCAAACCAACTCACTTGGTTTAAGCAGTGAGGGGGGTGTTGGAGGATAAGCATTGTCCTTCAGGAGTATGAATCCTAGAAGAACTCTACGTGGAGGAGTAGAAGTCCTACTAGGATTGTGCCACGCGGAATCTATAAAAAGCTCACTAATATCACCTATGGGGAGGTAACACAACTTTGATTCTCGAATACATAGAGCTTTTGCCTATTTGTCTTGTTTGCTGACTTAGGCATCGGAGAGGTTTCCGGCACACACCCGCCGGCTAGCTCACGTTTGTATTTTCAGGTTGTAGAACGATGATGTACGGAGGAACGCAGATTTGATCAACAGGATTATACGAGAAGGTGTATTTCTTTCCCGTACAATTGGCGCCGTCTGTGGGAACCCAGACAAGAACAAAACCTCTTGATCAAACTTTTCCTCTTAAGAATCAATGGCGCACAACGAAGAGTTGCCACAGTCCGCCATCGACGGACTAACACCAGAAGGAGGTGCGAGGCGCGAAGGTCTACCTCTCGTCCCTCCTATGGCGGAATTGGAGCCACAGCGGAATCCCAGGAGGGATAGAAGGGAAAGAAGGCGGACTAACAGCCCTCGTCACTCTTGTTCACAGAGCCTAGAGAGACAACGGCGAAGGATCGATCCTCAAACTCTGGAGGACCGTGTGAAGGAGCAAGACGAATTGATACGATGGATGGTGACGTATATGGAATCTCTAAAGCGTCAGATGAAGGGAAAAGAAGTGGCGACAGGAGAGGGGCGCACAGACAAGACGCCCCCTCGTCACTCGGAAGGTCGTGGTAGGAACACCACACCCTCGCAAGCAGAGAGTAAAAGCCTGAGGACAGGCGATACTCAATCCAGGTCTTCCAGAACTCATCACTCCAGATCTGAGAGGACGAGATCTAAGAGGTCCTACACGGAAGGGAGCACTTATTGGCCGTCACATACGCACCAAACAAGATCCAGACAGACAGAATTGCCCAGATCATCCGACTTACACACTGTGCTCGAAGAGAAGGCACGATGGAGGGAAGACGCCAGGGCACGCAATCCACACAGAGTTTCTGCCTTACAGCGGTTGGCTCCTCGGACGCATGGAAGCGTCGAGGTTGGAATGCCAATACCGCGCCCTGCCTACGAACCGACGGACAAAGCATTAGCAAGGCTGCAGACTTCGCCGTTTGTGCCAGCAATTGAGAACGCGCCTCTACCATCGGGCTTCCTACAGTCCAAATTCACTACATATGAAGGGAAGACAGACCCCTACTCACACTTGAGCCACTTTCGCCAGGTCATGGCTGTATACCGGCGAAACGAGGCTTTGATGTGCATCCTCTTCCCATCAAGCCTTGGCGACCTAGGCTTGACTTGGTTTGAAAAACTTCTAGAAGGCAGCATAGCCTCTTGGGCACAATTGGCGGAAGCATTTGTAACAAGGTTCCGAACAAACACTAAAACCCCGGTGGAGATCGACCAGTTACTCTCCATCGACATGGGCGACAAGGAAACCTTACGATCCTACAACAGTCGTTACTGGGAGACATTCAACTAGATTGGGGATTGTCCCACCAATCTAGCCATTGCACAGTACAAAAGAGGACTTCCCATCGGAAACAGACTAAGGGACTCGATCACCATGACGCCACCTTTCACCATGGAGGCCCTGATGGAAAGAGTGCACCAGCACATCAGGGTGGAAGAGGATGGCGCCCGTGCCAAAACAAAGTCTAGCACGACCGCAATACCAGAGAAAAAGGCCTCAGCAAAGGTCAATGCGGTAAACCGTCCAAGCAGAAACGGGCGAGGCAGGCGAGACAACGAAGAAGACCAGGATAAAAGATGGTTGAGAGTCCGCACTGCCATAACCACGGTCTTTAAAAAACCGATCTATCGAATTCTAAGTGAAATAAGAGACGAACCTTTAGTCAAATGGCCTGCCAAGCTGGGAGAGGCCCAGAAGGACTACGACGAGAGGTCGCGGTGCACCTTCCACAAAGAAAAGGGGCACCGCACTGAGAATTGCACGCCATTGAGACAGCACCTGGAGGAGTTGATGGCAGCAGGTCACTTGGACAAATACATTGAAGGGGGGGCACAGCCGGCCCCCCAGGACCATAATAACCCTAACGGAATGCCAACTGACGCCCCACCTCAAGGCGTGATCAATGTGATACATGGGGTCTTTGAACCTGAGCGTGTATGCGAGCTCAGAGGATCAATCAAAAAGGCTGAGCATTTAAGAGAGGTACTAAGTGCCCAACTTGCCATCAAGAAGGGAAAGACAGAGGCCACGAACGTCATGTCCTTTTCGGATAAAGACTTGGCAAGGATATATTGCCGTCACAATGATGCCTTGGTTATCACCCTCCGAGTCAAGGATTTTGACGTCAAGCGGATTCTGATAGACCAAGGCAGTTCATGTGAAATAATGTACTGCGAAACATTCAAACAGTTGAAGCTACAGGACAAAGACTTGGCACCTGCCGTATCTCCCTTGATTGGATTCAACTCCATGCCAGAATGGCCAGTCGGCAAAATAATCCTCCCAGTCAAGGCAGGAAGCGTGACGAAACAAGTGGAGTTCTGGGTATTAAAAGTCCCCTCCACCTATAACATCATCTTGGGCAGAACATGGCTGCACGCCATGCGATCGGTGGCGTCATCCTACCACCAAGTAATGCGGTTCCCCAACGACACCGGTGTAATTGAAGAGGTCTATGGAGATCGGATTATGTCCAAGCAATGCTTTGTCACGGTGAATGGCAGCCGCGTTGCCAAAGGATACGTTCATTCGGTGGAAGAACCTGAGAGTAATGAACTGTTCGCAGATGTTGGCAAAGCGGCTAGCCAGAAAGCGGTGGAAGACTTGGTGGAAGTAAGAATAGATGAAAAGAACCCGGATAAGTTCTTTTTGCTCGATTCGTCATTGTCCAGCACTGAGAGATTAGAGGTCTTAGAATTTTTGACCTCTAACATCGAAGTGTTCGCCTGGACACCGTACGACATGCCAGGCATTGATCCCAACTTCATTTGTCACCAACTCAATGTCCACTCATCTGCCAGACCAATCATTCAGCGGACTCGCAGATCGGCACTCCACCACGCCGAGATAGTGGCGGAAGAAGTAGGAAACCTGCTGGAAGCAGGAGCAATCAGAGAGGTGCACTACCCCAGATGGATTTCCAACACAGTCGTAGTGCCAAAAAAGAATGGTAAGTGGCGTGTCTGTGTCGACTACAAAACAGTCAACAAGGCATGCCCTAAAGACAGTTTTCCTCTACCACGGATAGATCAACTGGTAGACCTAACGGCGGGGCACAACCGACTTAGCTTTCTGGATGCATACAGAGGCTATCATCAAATTGCCATGCACGAACCAGATCAAGAAGTGACATCCTTCACAACTCCAAGAGGACTATACTGCTACAAGGTCATGCCCTTTGGCCTAAAGAACGCAGGGGCGACATTCCAGAGAATGGTCACCAAGATGTTTGAGCCATTGTTAGGCAGAACAATGGAGGCTTACATCGACGATATGGTGGTCAAGAGCAAGGATGAGAATGACCATCTCAAGGACCTAGGTGAGATGTTTGAGATCCTAAAGAAGTATAAGTTACACCTCAACGCGTCGAAGTGTGCATTCGGAGTAGGATCTGGCAAATTCCTGGGCTTCCTGGTGACCAACCGGGGTATAGAGGTAGACCCCTCCCAGATCAAGGCAATTCAGGATCTGGAGAGACCAAACTCAGTAAAAGAAGTACAGCATCTCACCGGCATGGCCGCTGCGCTCAATCAGTTCATAAGCCGGTCGTCAGACAGACTACGACCATTCTTTCATGCCCTGATACCAATTACAAAATTAAAAAGGAAATGAGCTTTTTTATATTTTTATTATGGAAATATGGTGGAGTTATGGAATAAGGAAGTAAGATGGAGAATTTTAGAGACAACGAGAGAAAACAACAAGATGGAGAGAAGTTGGGAGAATTTACATTGCCTTATGCATTGGCTTGAATGCCAATTTATAGAATACATAGTGCATATACAAACAAAAATCAAGAGTTATGGCCTATCTACCATATCTAACTTGTCATGGCTTTTACGTCTAATTTTCTACAACTTTTTTGACAAAGTGGTCAAGCCTAGTTATAGGCTTATTAAATACAAAGACAAAAAAAAAACAAAAAGCCATAAAGAAGAGACAATTATGTGTCTACAATTATATGCATATACTGTAGCTACTACAATTATATACATATACTGTATATTTTGTCATCAATATATACATTGTCTATCCTCCCCGGTTTTCAAAGACATAGACTATTATAGATAAGCTTGGGCTGAGCTGTTTTTTGTCGTGTAGCGTCGGCTGAAATGATATGGCTAATCACTTTCCGCCAAATAATGCAGGTTGCTCCACGTGTCCTGGATAAGGTTGGAGTCGATCAGGAGACAGCTGCATTTGATAGTGGGGTCCACTATGCTTCCATCCTGTTGATGAGATTGTGATATTCTTCATCAGTCTCTGATGGAGGGGAATCCGGATCTTGGCTGTATTGGTCATTCCGGAATTGTTCTACATCATCCGCGGTCATGGCTAGTTCTAACGGAAGATCCAAATTATTTCTCTTTTTGAGATTCATTAACATGTCAAGAGCCTCATTAATTTGCGTTGGAGACCGTTGATATGTTATGGGAAAATGAGTTACAAATAATATCCTTCCATCTGTAACCATAAATGGCAATTTTGCTGAGCCATGGATGTTGGATGCTGCTTGTCAAACAGATATTAGACTGTCTATCCAATATTCTGTTAAGGAAAGTTTTCAGATATTTTCTAATCTTTCTCTCCGGTGATCTTCATCTAAATAATCATCTTCAAATTCAAAATCTTCAGTTTCTTTAAGATACCAAATCTGGTATGGTTGGAAAAAATGTTCTCGTTCTCGCCAACCAACAGTGCTGGAGATCCAAAAAGTAAAATATTTGCTCCATCGAAAGCCTTTTACTATCCATGAGAGCATTGTTTTGATGATCATTGGAAAATCTATCCATTGGATTGGATCTAGAATTTGAAAAATAACTTGATTAGTTATTCCCCAATCTATATCCTCAAAAAACCACATGTCATGGTTTGCCATGATGGTTATTTTAGGAATTCCATCTTTCAAATTTAATTTATCATAAGATCGTTCTAAGATTTGTCTAATCTTATCATAATGATCTTCAACTCGATTTTTGATTAACATAAAAATTTCTTTTGGAAGCAAAGTTCTTGCTTTTTCAAAAAGACAAATTCTTTTTATTTGTTCAAAAACCGGATCAGAAAACTCATCTGATATGAGGTCTGATAGTTGTAGAAAATTGTTTATTTTTTCAAAATTAAAATCTTCATTCCAATTCATTTGTTTAAGAATGTTAAAACAAAGATTTTGCAAATCTTTTAATTTAGCTGTTTGCTCAGCTAATTTGTTGGCCAAAACTCCCATATGTTTTCGAAATTTCACTTTGTTGTCTACAATGTGAGTTTTCCAAACTCCATTGAGTTCTGTATAAATTTCTCTGGATATACCAGGGTTGAAAAAATCTTTTATTTCAGATTCATCTGGTCTAGATGTCTGAATATTAGTTGGAACTGGGTTAGTTCTCATTTGATTCCTTTGAAAAATAGGCATGGCTGGTGCACTGTAAAAAACTTTTTTAGCTTTGGTCATGCTATCATATGCTTTAAAGCTTGCTCCTGAGTATCCACAAACTTGAAGATTGGCTTCATTCCAGTCTGTGTAAATTCCAGGTTGTCTTCCTGAAAACACAACATAAACTTTTTCTTCTCTGGGGATTGCCTTTTTAGCAATTGTCACCCAATCCCCTTGAGCGGGTTGTTTACCCTTATCCATTGTTTCCTCTTGGTCTAAAGGTCTTCTGCAAAAATTAAATTTACTTGTTTAGCAATTTAATTTTCTGAAACAATTTCTGCTAAGAAAATCTGCAAGAAAATTGTTAGTACCTTTAAGATGTTCTACTTCAAAAGTATATTCAGAAATTTTATTATACCAGGCTAATCGTCTTCCTTGCTCAATAGGTTTTTTATTGATCAAGAAATCTCTTACTGCCTTATTATCAGTGCGCACAATAAAATTTTCTGGTGCTAAATAAATATGAAAACTCTTTATTGCTAATTTTATTGCAAGCAATTCTTTTTCAAAAATAATATATTTCTGTTCATTTGGTTTAAATGTTCCAGAATTATATCCGCAAATTAATTCTTCTTTTTGTAATTTTATGGGTATTGGATTTTTTCTTGGTCTAATCCCATTTTCTGATAAAGGTATCTCTTTATCATGCCATAAATTACTGGGTATAGCTTTAAGAACACATCCCCAGCATGCTTCTGAGGCATCTGTTTCTAAAATTAATTTATCACCTGTTTTAGGAAGATAAACATCTGGTAGAGTTTTAACAGTTTCTTTAATTTGTTTAATTAAAGCAACATCTTCTTCTGTCCATGCAAAAATAACATTTTTCCTTAATTTGGTTAACCAAGGAATTTCTATTTTTGAAAGATTTTTAATAAAATTTCGTCCATAATTTAAAATACCTAATAAACTCTGTAATTGTGTTATATTTTCAAGAGTATCAGGAAAATCTCGTACTTTGGACAAAATATGTTCTTGTAATTTTAAACCTTTCTGGTCTAAAATTATTCCCAAAAATTCAATTGATTCTTTTTCTAGTTCAATCTTTTTTGGAGACAAAATAATTCCATGTTTTTGAAATTTTTCACAAATTAATTTTAAATGTTTCTTATGTTCCTCCTTGGTTTTAGAGAAAATAAGTATATCATCAATATAAACTACACAACAATCTTTAAGGTCTTTAAAAATTGTATCCATCCACCGTTGAAATACATGTGGTGCAATATTTAACCCAAAAGGCATAACATTCCAGTGGTAATGTCCTCTAGGTGTACTGAAAACTGTCAATTTTTTTGACTCTTCTGTTAATTGAATTTGCCAAAATCCACTTTTACAATCAAATTTGCTAAAGATTTTTGATCCTTTGGTTAAGTTAATCAAAACATCTTTTCGTGGAATAAAATATCCATCAAATTCTAAATTTTCATTTAGCCGTTTATAGTTGACTACCATTCGGGCTTTTCCTCTTTTAATTTCAGCATGGTTTCTTACCATAAAAGCTGGACTAGAGTGAGGGCTTTTGGTTTCTTCAATTAACTTTTTGTCTAAAAGTTCTTGGAGTTGAATATCAAATTCATCTATATCTTGTCTAGTATAGATGATTGGTCTTACTCTAATAATAACATTAGGGTCTTTCAATTTTAAACTACAATAACGTGGGCTACGTTGCCATAGTTTTAATGGATGTTCACTAAAATTTTCTTCTAAAATTTTATAAATCCAGTGTGATTCATCAATGGTTTTGATGATGGGAGTTAAATCACCACGCGGCACGGGCGCAAACTCTTTATCACAAATGTATTTATGTTGTTCTAACAAGGGAATATGAATTAAGACATTGTTTATACTTAATGAAATAGCCTTTTCCTGTATTTGCATTGGAAGATATTTATATATAAAATTATTGCCAAGAAGGAAATCTCCATGCATATATGGAAAACATAAAATTTTTGGTATAATGAATTTGCTATCATTTAACCAAATAGCTATATTTTTAGCCTTGAATTGTATGGAAGTATGGTTGCCATCTATTCCAGTAACTAAAATTGGATGTTTCATTAATGTCCATTTTTCTTTTGGTATGACATTCCATTTACATGAGCTGACTGTAGCTCATGTGTCTATGAGAACACTGAGGCTATAGGGTTTATAACCGGCAAAATTAAATGTTCCCAATACATATGTATATCTTCTTTTTCCTTGGCTAGGAGAAAAAATAATATCATCATTTTTTGTTTGAAAATGATACATATAAGCAGATTTAATATGTTTAAGTTTTCTTGTTCCTGGAAAAATAGGAATCTGAACATTATTTGAAGTAGTAATAGATTCTTGATTAGAATTATTACTTGATTCTCCAATACTTAACTTTGAAAATGAATTATTAGTAAACTCTTTTTCAAATACAGAAGTTGATCTTTTAATTTTTGGAACTGTATTTTCAATATATAAATTTTTTCCTGACGCCTGCATTTGTAATTGTGCAGGTTTTTTGTTTTAGAAGATTCTCCTTGTCCCACTAGGTCTTGGATTAACCATTGTCGAGGGACTTCTAAATCGCTCCAATTCATTAGACGAGGCTGTATTACCGTGTCAAATGGTCTTGGTTCAAAGATTTCAACGATTTTATTATCGTTTGATCTTGTTTTTGTTTCAGGAAATTTGGTTAATTCGTGAATTATTTTCCAACGAATAGCCAAATCATGAGAATTTGATTTCATTCCTAATCCTTGTGTTTTAATTCTTATTCTGACTGTATCTTCAAGATTAGGATCATTTATGGAAATAAAGAAATTTGGTCTAACATTAAACCAAACTACTCCATTAGCCAAATTAGACTGAATTCCTCCGATGATTGCTTTCATTGGGTCGGAAAATCTTTTGTCAAAAATTACTGCCAAAATAGGAGTATCTATCCCTTGGCGAAATAAAGCTGTTATGGTTACTTGAATTAATCCAATATGAATATATTGAATTTCAGGATATTTCTTTTTCCATCTTGCAACCTTTTTCTTATCAGAAAAAGGAATATCAATATTTCCTTCTTCTGACCATTTTGCTTGAGTGTTACCACTGTATTGTTCAAACACTCTTGCTGAAAAGAAGTTGAATTTTGAAAGTTTATAAATTTCTGGAACAACAACTTCTTGCATTTTTTCGAATTTTGCTAATTCTTCGTCGGTAAAAGTTTTTTCTTCCCCGATTACATCTCCAAGTCGAATTGCTTGTAATTCTTCTTGAGATATATTATCTACTTCTTGAGATGTTTCTTGACTATTAGTAGTCATCATGAAGATTAATTCTTCATCTGAACTTTCTTCATCACTAGAAATTTCATATAATATTTCTTCTTCATCAGAAATTTCTTCGCCATATATTATTTCAAAATCTTGTTCTTCAAGGACTTTGATCATTTTCTTTGCACTTTTTCCCCTTTTTGGGCATTCAGGTGCATAGTGACCCTCTTCGTTACAAATATAACATTTACAAGTTTTCTTTTTTGAAACACTTGTTGGTTTCTTTTTTCGAATATACCTTTTCTTTTTTGAAAAAGTTTTGTTCCTTTTCCAAGGTTTCCATTTATATTTTCTGCGTTTTTTGGAAAATCCTTTTCTTTTAGGAAATGTATTACAACCAATTTTCCAATTTTCTTTTAAAATTTTATCACAACATTTTTGACCATATTGTGAATTGGAAATTTGATTTTTTATTTGTTTTTTCGGCTTTACTTCTAGACACCGATTTGCTATCTCTCTTAAAACAAAGTTAATGCGAAAACCAAGATTATCATTTTCTTCCTTCCCCATTTTTTTGAGAAAAGCAGGATAGTTTTTAATACATAACTCATCCCATGGTTGATTTGCTGGTGGATCAATAAGATAATAGTATTTTTTAAAAGTTTTAACATAGTCTTCAAAAAGACAAATATTACATAATTCTAATTTAGTCAAAATATAATTTGCATCTTCTTGCAAATTAGTATCTCCATAAAAACCACATAAATTTTCTTTTATGAGTTTTGCAAATTCAGCTAAAATTGTGTCAAGTGTGAGAAAATTTGTTAATAAAGCCGTTTTTTGACTTTTTTCAATTTCAGATTTTTCCCACTGTCTTAACCATTGCAACACATCTCCCTGGAGAGTTGCTGCAATATAATCAAGGAATTTTTCCTTTGACCAACTATTTTTATAATTGGTAATAATGATGGATAAGGATTGTGCCCAATCATCTATAGCTTGTGGTTGATCCTTAAATGGAACATAAGACAAGTCTAAATAAGTACCATTTTGAGCTATTGGATACTTATGATTATTATCTTTTCTAGATACTACTGGTTCAGGTGTAGGATTGGAGGTGCTTCCAATATCATTTTTAACTTCATTTGTTTGAATAAGGTCAAAATTTTCTCCATCTCCCCATGTGCCAAATAATTCGGGATCAATTGGCTCTTGACATGTTAATGAATCTCAAAAAGAGAAATAATTTGGATCTTCCGTTGGAACTAGCCATGACGGCGGAAGATGTGGAACAATTCCGGAATGACTAATACAGCCAAGATCCGGATTCCTCTCCATCAGAGACTGATGAAGAATATCACAATCTCATCAACAGGATGGAAGCATAGTGGACCCCACTATCAAATGCAGCTGTCTCCTGATCGACTCCAACCTTATCCAGGACACGTGGAGCAACCTGCATTATTTGGCGGAAAGTGATTAGCCATATCATTTCAGCCGACGCTACACGACAAAAAACAACTCAGCCTAAGCTTATCTATAACAGTCTATGTCTTTGAAAACCGGGGAGGATAGACAATGTATATATTGATGACAAAATATACAGTATATGTATATAATTGTAGTAGCTACAGTATATGCATATAATTGTAGACACATAATTGTCTCTTCTTTATGGCTTTTTGTTTTTTTTGTCTTTGTATTTAATAAGCCTATAACTAGGCTTGACCACTTTGTCAAAAAAGTTGTAGAAAATTAGACGTAAAAGCCATGACAAGTTAGATATGGTAGATAGGCCATAACTCTTGATTTTTGTTTGTATATGCACTATATATTCTATAAATTGGCATTCAAGCCAATGCATAAGGCAATGTAAATTCTCCCAACTTCTCTCCATCTTGTTGTTTTCTCTCGTTGTCTCTAAAATTCTCCATCTTACTTCCTTATTCCATAACTCCACCATATTTCCATAATAAAAATAGAAAAAAGCTCCTTTCCTTTTTAATTTTGTAATTGGTATCAGAGCTTGGTGAAGAGCTTTTTAAAGCAAGATCAAGCTATGTAAGTATTTCTATCTATGTATAAATTTTAAGTTTGTATGGTGTGTTTTATGTTATAAAAAAAAAAAAAAAAAAAATTATCAAAAATTCAGTCTAAGTTTTTGTGTATCCTTTGTATTTTATATCTTCATAATTATTTGTTTCATTTTTAGTTGTTGTAAAACCTATATGCTTAGTGTGTGTCAAAGCCCATATACTCATTAAGATCTTTTGACTATTGGCCATAATTAAGTCTTTAAAGATCATAAAGAGAGGTTTTAGGCACCAGATAATACACTAGGAGGGTCTTAGGTACCAACAACAATCTAAAATGGCAATTAATTCTGACGATATAATGTGCTTTGGAAATACAAAAAATAATGTTAATAATAAATATGATCATAGTTTGCATATTACTAAAGAGTCTGCAAATATAAATAGTGTGTGTTCTAGTTTAAATAATATTACTAATATTATGTGTTCTTGGTTTTCTAAATTAGATAAAAATCAAAAAATAAATCAAAATTATCTAGAAACTAAAGTTGAGTCTATAGAATCTAAAATAGATAATTTGGGTTCTATAATAAATATTGACTTAAATAAAGAAGCAAAAAACCAAATAAACAATTTGGTAACAAAATTGGAAACTATATCCTTCATAAACAATGATGGAATGAATAGTCCAGGAGATAGTGATATCCCTAGGCTATTTTATGGTACAGAAGATATTATGGTACTTCAAACCAATACCTATAACAGAACTGAATATGAAAATATTGTTGAAATATTGGATTATTGGAGAAAATTATATAAAGACCCAGATTTAGGTATTGATGAAAGAAATAGGCTACTAGATCAGATAAGAGAAACTTATCTAGAAAATGAAGCCCTTTTACAACATTTTAATTATGATATTAATATGTCAACTAATGATGATGACAGCCAATCATCCTCATCTGAAGAATTCTTAGATCAAGATATTTCATCAGAAATAAATAAAGGGAAAAGAAAGGCAGAAGAGCCAATTGATCCCGAATTATTTGGCACATGGGGAGATGGAGAAAATTTTGACTTTATTCAAACAAATGAAGTTAAAAATGATATTGGAAGCACCTCCAATCCTACACCTGAACCAGTAGTATCTAGAAAAGATAATAATCATAAGTATCCAATAGCTCAAAATGGTACTTATTTAGACTTGTCTTATGTTCCATTTAAGGATCAACCACAAGCTATAGATGATTGGGCACAATCCTTATCCATCATTATTACCAATTATAAAAATAGTTGGTCAAAGGAAAAATTCCTTGATTATATTGCAGCAACTCTCCAGGGAGATGTGTTGCAATGGTTAAGACAGTGGGAAAAATCTGAAATTGGAAAAAGTCAAAAAACGGCTTTATTAACAAATTTTCTCACACTTGACACAATTTTAGCTGAATTTGCAAAACTCATAAAAGAAAATTTATGTGGTTTTTATGGAGATACTAATTTGCAAGAAGATGCAAATTATATTTTGACTAAATTAGAATTATGTAATATTTGTCTTTTTGAAGACTATGTTAAAACTTTTAAAAAATACTATTATCTTATTGATCCACCAGCAAATCAACCTTGGTTAGATCAATTTTTTCATAAACTCCTAAGCCCATGGGATGAGTTATGTATTAAAAACTATCCTGCTTTTCTCAAAAAAATGGGGAAGGAAGAAAATGATAATCTTGGTTTTCGCATTAACTTTGTTTTAAGAGAGATAGCAAATCGGTGTCTAGAAGTAAAGCCGAAAAAACAAATAAAAAATCAAATTTCCAATTCACAATATGGTCAAAAATGTTGTGATAAAATTTTAAAAGAAAATTGGAAAATTGGTTGTAATACATTTCCTAAAAGAAAAGGATTTTCCAAAAAACGCAGAAAATATAAATGGAAACCTTGGAAAAGGAACAAAACTTTTTCAAAAAAGAAAAGGTATATTCGAAAAAAGAAACCAACAAGTGTTTCAAAAAAGAAAACTTGTAAATGTTATATTTGTAACGAAGAGGGTCACTATGCACCTGAATGCCCAAAAAGGGGAAAAAGTGCAAAGAAAATGATCAAAGTCCTTGAAGAATAAGATTTTGAAATAATATATGGCGAAGAAATTTCTGATGAAGAAGAAATATTATATGAAATTTCTAGTGATGAAGAAAGTTCAGATGAAGAATTAATCTTCATGATGACTACTAATAGTCAAGAAACATCTCAAGAAGTAGATAATATATCTCAAGAAGAATTACAAGCAATTCGACTTGGAGATGTAATCGGGGAAGAAAAAACTTTTACCGACGAAGAATTAGCAAAATTCGAAAAAATGCAAGAAGTTGCTGTTCCAGAAATTTATAAACTTTCAAAATTCAACTTCTTTTCAGCAAGAGTGTTTGAACAATACAGTGGTAACACTCAAGCAAAATGGTCAGAAGAAGGAATTATTGATATTCCTTTTTTTGATAAGAAAAAGGTTGCAAGATGGAAAAAGAAATATCCTGAAATTCAATATATTCATATTGGATTAATTCAAGTAACCATAACAGCTTTATTTCGCCAAGGGATAGATACTCCTATTTTGGCAGTAATTTTTGACAAAAGATTTTCCGACCCAATGAAAGCAATCATCGGAGGAATTCAGTCTAATTTGGCTAATGGAGTAGTTTGGTTTAATGTTAGACCAAATTTCTTTATTTCCATAAATGATCCTAATCTTGAAGATACAGTCAGAATAAGAATTAAAACACAAGGATTAGGAATGAAATCAAATTCTCATGATTTGGCTATTCGTTGGAAAACAATTCACGAATTAACCAAATTTCCTGAAACAAAAACAAGATCAAACGATAATAAAATCGTTGAAATCTTTGAACCAAGACCATTTGACACGGTAATACAGCCTCGTCTAATGAATTGGAGCGATTTAGAAGTCCCTCGACAATGGTTAATCCAAGACCTAGTGGGACAAGGAGAATCTTCTAAAACAAAAAAACCTGCACAATTACAAATGCAGGTGTCAGGAAAAAATTTATATATTGAAAATACAGTTCCAAAAATTAAAAGATCAACTTCTGTATTTGAAAAAGAGTTTACTAATAATTCATTTTCAAAGTTAAGTATTGGAGAATCAAGTAATAATTCTAATCAAGAATCTATTACTACTTCAAATAATGTTCAGATTCCTATTTTTCCAGGAACAAGAAAACTTGAACATATTAAATCTGCTTATATGTATCATTTTCAAACAAAAAATGATGATATTATTTTTTCTCCTAGCCAAGGAAAAAGAAGATATACATATGTATTGGGAACATTTAATTTTGCCGGTTATAAACCCTATAGCCTCAGTGTTCTCATAGACACATGAGCTACAGTCAGCTCATGTAAATGGAATGCCATACCAAAAGAAAAATGGACATTAATGAAACATCCAATTTTAGTTACTGGAATAGATGGCAACCATACTTCCATACAATTCAAGGCTAAAAATATAGCCATTTGGTTAAATGATAGCAAATTCATTATACCAAAAATTTTATGTTTTCCATATATGCATGGAGATTTCCTTCTTGGCAATAATTTTATATATAAATATCTTCCAATGCAAATACAGGAAAAGGCTATTTCATTAAGTATAAACAATGTCTTAATTCATATTCCCTTGTTAGAACAACATAAATACATTTGTGATAAAGAGTTTGCGCCCGTGCCGCGTGGTGATTTAACTCCCATCATCAAAACCATTGATGAATCACACTGGATTTATAAAATTTTAGAAGAAAATTTTAGTGAACATCCATTAAAACTATGGCAACGTAGCCCACGTTATTGTAGTTTAAAATTGAAAGACCCTAATGTTATTATTAGAGTAAGACCAATCATCTATACTAGACAAGATATAGATGAATTTGATATTCAACTCCAAGAACTTTTAGACAAAAAGTTAATTGAAGAAACCAAAAGCCCTCACTCTGGTCCAGCTTTTATGGTAAGAAACCATGCTGAAATTAAAAGAGGAAAAGCCCGAATGGTAGTCAACTATAAACGGCTAAATGAAAATTTAGAATTTGATGGATATTTTATTCCACGAAAAGATGTTTTGATTAACTTAACCAAAGGATCAAAAATCTTTAGCAAATTTGATTGTAAAAGTGGATTTTGGCAAATTCAATTAACAGAAGAGTCAAAAAAATTGACAGTTTTCAGTACACCTAGAGGACATTACCACTGGAATGTTATGCCTTTTGGGTTAAATATTGCACCACAGGTATTTCAACGGTGGATGGATACAATTTTTAAAGACCTTAAAGATTGTTGTGTAGTTTATATTGATGATATACTTATTTTCTCTAAAACCAAGGAGGAACATAAGAAACATTTAAAATTAATTTGTGAAAAATTTCAAAAACATGGAATTATTTTGTCTCCAAAAAAGATTGAACTAGAAAAAGAATCAATTGAATTTTTGGGAATAATTTTAGACAAGAAAGGTTTAAAATTACAAGAACATATTTTGTCCAAAGTACGAGATTTTCTTGATACTCTTGAAAATATAACACAATTACAGAGTTTATTAGGTATTTTAAATTATGGACGAAATTTTATTAAAAATCTTTCAAAAATAGAAATTCCTTGGTTAACCAAATTAAGGAAAAATGTTATTTTTGCATGGACAGAAGAAGATGTTGCTTTAATTAAACAAATTAAAGAAACTGTTAAAACTCTACCAGATGTTTATCTTCCTAAAACAGGTGATAAATTAATTTTAGAAACAGATGCCTCAGAAGCATGCTGGGGATGTGTTCTTAAAGCTATACCCAGTAATTTATGGCATGATAAAGAGATACCTTTATCAGAAAATGGGATTAGACCAAGAAAAAATCCAATACCCATAAAATTACAAAAAGAAGAATTAATTTGCGGATATAATTCTGGAACATTTAAACCAAATGAACATAAATATATTATTTTTGAAAAAGAATTGCTTGCAATAAAATTAGCAATAAAGAGTTTTCATATTTATTTAGCACCAGAAAATTTTATTGTGCGCACTGATAATAAGGCAGTAAGAGATTTCTTGATCAATAAAAAACCTATTGAGCAAGGAAGACGATTAGCCTGGTATAATAAAATTTCTGAATATACTTTTGAAGTAGAACATCTTAAAGGTACTAACAATTTTCTTGCAGATTTTCTTAGCAGAAATTGTTTCAGAAAATTAAATTGCTAAACAAGTAAATTTAATTTTTGCAGAAGACCTCTAGACCAAGAGGAAACAATGGATAAGGGTAAACAACCCGCTCAAGGGGATTGGGTGACAATTGCTAAAAAAGCAATCCCCAGAGAAGAAAAAGTTTATGTTGTGGTTTCAGGAAGACAACTTGGAATTTACACAGACTGGAATGAAGCCAATCTTCAAGTTTGTGGATACTCAGGAGCAAGCTTTAAAGCATATGATAGCATGACCAAAGCTAAAAAAGCTTTTTACAGTGCACCAGCCATGCCTATTTTTCAAAGGAATCAAATGAGAACTAACCCAGTTCCAACTAATATTAAGACATCTAGACCAGATGAATCTGAAATAAAAGATTTTTTCAACCCTGGTATATCCAGAGAAATTTATACAGAATTCAATGGAGTTTGGAAAACTCACATTGTAGACAACAAAGTGAAATTTCGAAAACATATGGGAGTTTTGACCAACAAATTAGCTGAGCAAACAGCTAAATTAAAAGATTTGCAAAATCTTTGTTTTAACATTCTTAAACAAATGAATTGGAATGAAGATTTTAATTTTGAAAAAATAAACAATTTTCTACAACTATCAGACCTCATATCAGATGAGTTTTCTGATTCGGTTTTTGAACAAATAAAAAGAATTTGTCTTTTTGAAAAAGCAAGAACTTTGCTTCCAAAAGAAATTTTTATGTTAATCAAAAATCGAGTTGAAGATCATTATGATAAGATTAGACAAATCTTAGAACGATCTTATGATAAATTAAATTTGAAAGATGGAATTCCTAAAATAACCATCATGGCAAACCATGACATGTGGTTTTTTGAGGATATAGATTGGGGAATAACTAATCAAGTTATTTTTCAAATTCTAGATCCAATCCAATGGATAGATTTTCCAATGATCATCAAAACAATGCTCTCATGGATAGTAAAAGGCTTTCGATGGAGCAAATATTTTACTTTTTGGATCTCCAGCACTGTTGGTTGGCGAGAACGAGAACATTTTTTCCAACCATACCAGATTTGGTATCTTAAAGAAACTGAAGATTTTGAATTTGAAGATGATTATTTAGATGAAGATCACCGGAGAGAAAGATTAGAAAATATCCGAAAACTTTCCTTAACAGAATATTGGATAGACAGTCTAATATCTGTTTGACAAGCAGCGTCCAACATCCATGGCTCAGCAAAATTGCCATTTATGGTTACAGATGGAAGGATATTATTTGTAACTCATTTTCCCATAACATATCAACGGTCTCCAACGCAAAATTAAAACGAATGCGACCGAGCTCTGGAAAGCTTAAAGGAATACATATCTTCTCCACCCCTACTTGTAACCCCAATTTCTGGAGAAGAACTCTTCTTGTACCTAGCAGTCTCACAACACGCAATTAGCGCAGTGTTGGTTCGCGCAGAAGGAATCTAACATCTGCCCATCTATTATGTCAGCAAGACACTGCTGGGCGCCGAAACAAGGTACTTGCCACTGGAAAAACTGGCATTGGCCTTAATGATGGCCTCAAGAAAGTTATCGCACTACTTTAACGCCCACACTATAGTTGTCCTCACAGCCTTTCCATTAAAAGCTCTCTTTGAAAGGGCTAACTTCTCTGGGCGAGTCTTAAAGTGGGCAGTAGAGTTAGGGTAATACGACATCAAGTTCCAGCCCAGAACCGCAATAAAGGCACAAGCTTTGGCAGACTTCGTCGCAGAATTCACCCCAGGAAGTCACCACATCTGCCCAGTCGACCTAACTGAAACAACCGAACTAGGGATAGAAGTTGACGTCGGAATAACGCAACCCCTAGTACTAGTCACCCAGTCAGGTCCCAAGACAGACCAGAGTAAAGTAAGGAAGGCAGAAGCGAACCATGCTACACCAGGTCAAGACTCGCCAACAAATCAAGACTTAGTACAACCAGATAGCGAGGGGCAAATAGTAGGCATGAACCATGAAGAAGAAGACACCAGCAACAAGGAAGATCCAAAGGCATCATCTAATCCCTCTACTTGCTGGAAGTTGTTCGTAGGAGAGATGTGGAAACTCTTCGTGGATGGAGCATCCAACCGGCATGGAGCAGGGCTTGGCATAGTCCTCATCTCTCCAGATGGCTTAATTGTGGAACAGGCGATCAACCTTGGCTTCCCAGCATCAAACAACGAAGCGCAGTATGAAGCACTTCTTGCAGGGCTCAAGTCAGCATTCCACATGAAGGCCACCGAGCTAATGGTCTACAGCGACTCTCAGCTAGTGGTAAACCAAATATCTGGCGACTACGAAGCGAAGGATGACAGGATGGCCAAGTACCAAGAGTTGGTCAGAATAGAGGTCAAAAAATTTGATGTAGTCAGGATAGAGCAAATCGGCAGGGAGGAAAACAGCAGAGCAGACGAACTAGCAGGCTTCGCCTCAATGGCAGACACCTCCATCCCTCATCCATTACTGATCGACTACCTACCTAGACCAAGCATTGAAGACTCCGAAGCAGAAGAGGTATGTTGTATAGAGTTAGGCCCTTCTTGGATGGATCCCATCATACTGTTCCTAAAAGACGGCACCCTACCAGAAGAGAAGAAAGAAGCCAACAGAATAAGAGCGAAGTCGCAACGATTTTGGCTCTCTCCATCCTTGGCATTGTACAAAAAGTCGTTCTCAGGACCTTACCTAAAGTGTGTTCACCCCAGCAAAGTGGAAGCGAAATACATAAGAGTGTATGCGGCAGCCATCAAGGAGGAAGATCACTGGCATACAGAGCAATCTCGCAAGGATATTGGTGGCCATACATGCAAGCGGATTCAGAGAAATATGTCAAAAAGTGCAAAAAATGCCAAAAGTTCGCACATCAAATACACCAACCTGCCAGAGAACTTCTACCTCTCACTAGCTGTAGACACCCCATTTTTGACCACCCTCAAGACTTGGGCACTACTGATGGTTTACTTGATGGAGAAAGGTGTGCAGGGCGCAGGTTCAGTTTCTTCGGCAAGGAGAGAGGCGAATCTCAACTTCACACCCCATTTTGAACCAAAATTATTTTGGATGGTTTTGAGACCTTAAAACCCTCTCTTTCAAAACATTTTTGAAATAAAATTCCCACGATGTTCCGACGCTCGCATTTCGGTAAATGGTGCGCTTTTCGGTAAACCGAGCAAGGACAAAGTGGAGATGAATGAAAGAGAGATGAAATCTTTGAAAAATCTTTCAAAACACCTTACTTCGGGGTTTGAAGTTGAAGAGAAGAGGAGAAGAGGGGAGAAAACAAGTTGGAGAAGAGGTTCGGCATGAATCCGGGTAGAAGAGAGTCGAGCAGTCCTCGCTAAATCAAGCTCATCTATCTATACACTTGGATTTAAGCTATGAGGCCATAACCATTGGAAAGAAGACTTCCGGGGCTTCATTTTTCATTCAAGAATCTCTTACATCCAAGTCCGGGTGGGGGAGATATGATTGGTTGAAGTTGGGCATCATCCCGGTTGGATCGAGTCTGCGCGGCTTCACCAAAAAGGGCATAACTTTTTCCACAGAAAGAATTTTAATGCAAGGTTTACGCCATTGGAAAGCTAACTTCCGGGGCTTCAATCTGGACATCCACTAGCACTTTTTGACCTCATCAGCCACCCATCGGCACTCTATTTAGCCGACCGGCCAGTACAAATTGCAGGTCGGCAATTTATTGTGCCGATCGGCAATTTATTTGGCTGATGACCTCTTTTCATGGCCAATTTGACCCTTTTGACTCTTGCAGGCATGGTGCATGCCAGTTGTGCCAGCTGGGATGCACAGACCCAGCTCCCCGTGCATATGTGTGCCTATTTGGAGCCTTTGCCCCCTTTTTTTTGGACCCTTTGCTCATGGCTTCTTGAGGAAGCCTTGACCCCTTGTCTTGGCTTCCTCAAGAAGCCTACCAGCTGTCTTGGCTTCCTTAATAAGCCTTGGCCCTCTTGCTCCCCTTGAACCTTTCTCTTTAGCTTGTCTTATAAGCTTAGAGCCTCTCCATTTGTCTATATAAGGAGCTCTCCTCCTCCGTTGTAAAGGGTTGGATTTTTTAGCAAAAAACCAGAGATATATAGATATATATCTGATATATCTCACCTCCCTCTCCATATCTCTCTCATTCAACCATCAAATACCCTTGTTCTTAGGCCATTTCCTCACCAATCCATAGCACCACACCTCTACACTTCATTTCAGTACATTGGAGGCCATTTGCAGAGGCTAGGAGCTCATTTCCTTGGATCAAAACCTGCTGGTTTATTGGTCTACAAGGGTAAGCACACTTTTCCCCTAAACTAGCATTTTCTTGGTTCATATCTAAGCCATATTTTCTTCACATTTGAGCTCTGACCAAAACTGAAAGTGTCATTTTTTTGAGCTCTATTTCATCTTTCATTAAGGGTCTTACCCTGTTTGGGACCCCCATCTTGCACTTCCTTCATTATCCCTTTGTATGCCATTTTCTTGAGTAGTATTTTTGGCCTATGAGTAATCTGTTTTGGAGCATGATGTGAACTGAGAATAGGCTTATTTTGAGCCCTTCTTCAACATTGAAGAAGGGCTCACCATTGTTTGGGACCTCCATGTATCACTTGCCATTGTACCCCTCTTTGGTCCCCATTTTTGCATGATTTATTAGCTTATGAAGCTTCTGTTGTTGGACTCTGTTCCGAACTGAAAATAGACCTAAAATGACCCCCTCTTCATGTTTCATTAAGGGTCTAGGGCTGTTTGAGACATCCTTGGTATACTTCATGTTATAGCCCTCTTGGTGGCCTCATTTTGCATGATGCTTTGGCCATACTTGTATCTGTTTTTGGGGCTTGTCATAAACTGTAAAACATCATATTTTTGGCCCCTCTCCAACATTGTAGAAGGGGCCTCCTATGTTTGAGACTAGCAGCTGTGACTTGCCTCATTACCCCTCTTGCGGAGCCATTTTTGCATGCTGATTTTGCCCTATCTATGCTCACTGTTTGGCCATGCTTTGAACTGTAAAAATGCTTGTTTTAGGGCTTTCTTGCTTCTATATTCATACTCCATGTTCAAATTATGCATGCTTTGTATGGATGTAAGTCATTTCATGTGCCTAATCTTGGGTTTCGGGGCCTATAGCATGCATTGGGTGACATATTTCCATGTTTTGGGACCATTTGGCATCGTGTTCCAGCGCTGAAATTCACATGCTTGTATGCCATCTTGCATCCCTTGCCATGCTTTGGTAGAGTTGCATTTTTGTGCCTTAGGTTTGGTTAATGCATTGTACATGCATTCCATGTATTGTGTTGCCTTACTTGCCTCATTATGGCCACTGTTTTGGACCTAGTAGAGAGCTGTCCAAGTTAGTGTAAGACCATCCTTTGCATGTCGATGCATGCTCACCTTGTGTGTTGTTGCATACTTGTGTGTTGTTGCATGTTTAGGTTGCGCGCCTAGCATACATTGTTCATTTGGCATGTTTTGCATCTTAGCCTCATTTGCATATTGGAGTTATGTTGCATCATTTGAGCCATGTTGCATACATGCATTCCATGGCTTGGTTTGGGGTGTCAAACCAAGCGTGTGGGTTGAGAGGAGTTCACACTACAAGTGGTGCAACTTGTCTCAACTCCCGGTCACTGAGGCCCTTGACCTTGACATGATAGGGCCTTGGTCTTCATTTGTGTGTTGCATGCATTTCCATTAAAATGCAAACTTGGCCTCTTAGGCCATCATGCACCAAGATGCATCATTGATGGCCCGAGGGTCGAGGGCTATGTTCTCTTGAGTCTAACACATGATAGGGGGCATTGGCCGTGCTTACATATGCTCAAAATTCCATACCATGCACTGCTTGTCTGCTGTTGCTGTCAAAACTGTCTTCTGCAGGAATTGTTTGCTGACCGGCACAAAAGAGTGCTGACCGGCCATTTGTTTGTGGCCGATAACTTCTCAAGTAGCCGATGGATTTTTTTTGAATGGCCGGTGGTCACTTCCTCCAGCCGGTGGTGTACTGCAGTGTTCTTAGAAGGTGTCCTGGGACTTTGGCAAATTTCAGAAAGGCAAGACAGTGAAAACAGAGGCAGCAGTGGTATGGTGCGGGTTTTCCGGGCAAGTCGGATTCGAGCATGCATCATTCGCGCATCCCGAGGCGGGGCTGTGGCCCTTTCTATTCTGCATTTAAATTATTAATTAAATTAGAAATTTTTTTAATAATTTCTTCTGTATTTGGACTGTACTATTTGGGACTGTATATTCTTTTAACCCCTCTGGGCGAGGGCAAATCTGTAATAAGCGTGTGTGAGTGGTGTGCATGTCTTCCAACCCCTACTTCTTTCTTCCCTTTTATTTACCCGCTTACGATGGTAGATTAGGGCACGTTTATTTTAGCATACCTTATGCTATGCATGCGTGCATCTATGCATTTGTCTTGCATGCACCGGGCTCGGTACATCATACAAACTGCATTGTATTTTCAATTCCAAATTGAATACGTGATAATCGTAGCATTTCATATGCCATTTCAGGGTTAGCCGAGCCTACTCTAACTGCATCCTTGCATGTGTTGCATTAGCCACTTAACATGAACTAGGACATGTATGTTTGCTAACTAGTTTATTGTTTTGGCATGGAGTACAATGTAAGTATTTATGCTTTAGCATCTCGTATGTGTGTGAATTTTGCCATGACAGTATGCTTACCATGTGGCTAAGTGCTTATATGAGGTAAACTGTTTGAATGCCTGTGGGTGAAGTTTTGGATTGTTTGAGTTGGAAAAACTCGTTGAAATCCGTGTTTTAGCCTACTCGCGAGTAGCAAATTCTAAAGCGCTTTTCAAAACAAACGGATATGCAATGCTTGTTTCCAAATTAGGCAATCTAGTTTATACTTGTTTGCTGTGCGCATAACATAGTAATTCTAGGCTAATAACCGGAATAAGAACACATAACGTTTTCAAAATCGGATATCACGGTTAGTAGAGGCCGATTTTTGATCGGGCGAGAGGGGGGTGCTCATAGCTGACCTTCCCCAATCGTACCCAAGCTCCCGAACCGAGGCAACCTTGGTGATGACGGACACGTGGCCTTTGGCACCGAGTCAGGGTTTCCTAAATTTTCCAAAATAAAATATTTAGGTGGCGACTCTGTATCTGGCAAAGCAGTCCATGTTTGGCACTTCTTTCAAAATCTATTTTCTCAAAACGATTTGCCAGATTTGGACTCTTTGGTTCAGATTAAGAACCGTGACAATTTGAGTCCTGAACTGTAGTAGACCCATAAATGAACCGAACGGGAGTCATCCTCCCGGGGCGTTCGGAGACGTCTACAGTTTCTGGCGACTCCGCTGGGGACTTTAGAGAGCTTGACTCGAACTCCGTGATATCCTGTTTTGACTACACTTATGTGTTTCTTTGCATTGCATGTGCATTGGTGCGCCTAGGACACCGTGTTGGCCATCTGCTATTCCTGAGCGGTTTGCTGGAGGCTTGTCTTGTCAAGGCATGACCATAAGGCTGACCGGTTACGGGCTCTGCCAGTATGGGAACACAAACCCCGGTTTTACCGGGGCACCCCTTTTTGACCATTCGACCTAGTGCATATCGAAATCCATAGTGACCATTCCAAACTAGGACAGGTTGTTTACCCGATATAGGTTGTTTGAAACCGCTGCGTGCGTAGTGAAACCCTAGCTCCTGACAAAATAGGATAGGGAAACCCTACCCCAACATAGGGGTGTATTGGCTCTCTTTTACATGCTATGTGCTTTTAGAGTGTATCTCTACAGGAATGCGCATATCAGTTTGCAAGTCTGGGTATCAGGCCTGCGGGCATCAGTATTTGGAGAATCAGTTTTACCTGAGGGTATCGGTTTACAGGCAGAATTTTGGGGCAGAATTCAGTAGAGAATACAGTCGTTCAGCTTTGCTCATATTCGTTCCAGTGAAGTTGAGCTGAGATGCTGTCTGTTTTCTCTTTTGCTAGGTAGTCCTGGAACTATAGCTTCAGAAGGCTCCACTATCCCCCGGGTACATTGGATTTGTGCTGATAGACTTTGTCAGGTCAGAGGCTCAGTTCAAGGGTAATCAGGGCCAGAGAAGGCTAGTCAGACATAGACCACCAGTACCACAGCTACCAGATCAGTGATCTTTGAGCAGTTGGGTAGAGATTTCCGAACTTACAGCAGGCACAGATATACCGGTTGCTTAGTTAGACCAGGACAATATGTCGAGTCTGGAAGAGATGGTGCGCCAACTCCAGGATGGTATGAAAGCCATGCAGCAAGACGCTGTCCGTCAAGCGGAATTCGCCAAGCAACAGGCTGTGGTCATAGCCCAACAGGTAGAGACAATTTCCAGGCTAGAGCAGCAAACTGGAGTATCTACTTCACACCAGGCTCCTCCCCCGCCAAGGGTTCCGATACCCGAGGAGACACCAGATGTCCAGGCAGATACGGACATTCCAACAGGGCCGGCTCCGCTCCCGGTTCTACCCCAGCTATCTAAAACACCCATCAACTTGCCAGACTCCCCCTTTGAGTTCAAGACGGACCCCACAGCATTGAAAGTGAGCAAGCTTGAGAAATTGTTCAAAAAGTCTCAGGGGGCTCACTCTATTCCTGATATAGAGGATGGTTATACCAACTCAATGGTGACATTACCGGATCGATTCAAGATGCCACATATTGATCGATTCGATGGTTCTTGAGACCCAACGGTGCACCTCCACCTGTTTTCTGATATTCTGAGACCAATGGGTTTGACCACAGCCCAGAAATTGTCACTATTCGGCCGAACCCTGTCTGGGATAGCCGCAATCTGGTATGCGAAATTGGAGAACTCTGTGAAACAGAACTGGGAAGAGATGGCTGAGGCCTTTAGTGATCAATACTCCTACAACACACAGATTGAGGTCACCACTCGTGATCTTGAAGTCACCCGCCAAGGGCCAAAGGAGGGTTTCTCAGAGTTCGTGACGAGATGGAGAGCAAAGGCCTCAATGATGACTACAAAACTTTCCGACAAAGATCAGATCAGGATGATTGTTCGGAATCTGCATGGCAAGTTGCTGTAAAAGATGGTCGTTCTACCTCTGTTTACCTTTCCAGCCCTTCATGAAATGGGGGTTCAAATCGAGGATGCCATCAAACAAGGGATCTTTGCAGAAGATAATGAGCCTTTGAAGAGGAATGTTGCTCGCAGTCCCAATGCTACTACTGATGGTAGCACAGCTGCGAAATGCTCAGAAGTAGGTACTATCACCACCTCCCTTAATGGCCAAAAACCAACCACTTCAACTCAGCCCCAAACCTGAAAATTCCATCCTCTTTACATGAGTCTCTCTCAAGCTTTGAAAAAGCTGCGAGAAGAAGGGCACCTAGAACTCCTAGAACCCCAACCCCTTCCAAACCCACTCCCAGCCAGGCATAACCCTTCCAAGTACTGTATGTACCATCAGCAGCGCGGTCATGGCACCAACCGTTGCTACCGCCTTCGTCATGAGATCCAAAATCTCATTGACAACCAAACGATAGCTCCACCTTCAGACCCCAATGACCAAATACCTCATCCACATCTCAATCTAATCCACACACTGGCCGTCCCTTACGACCCCAGCGTATATATCACCCCAGCCCATTTGCCCAAACCGAAGGTGTTTATCCCAGAGAGCCTGGACTTATGCATGATGGGTGCATCTGAACCCCAATCATCTCAAACCCATGAGCTGATGAGGATGATCGAAGATCTTCAGAGAACTGTGGCAGATCTGGCCTTTGGAGTTTTGGCTCCGTCATCAACCGCATCACATACTAGGGAGTTCATGTCAAAAGGCTCCTTAACCTTGGGACGGGCTGCATTGGGAGAAGGCCAATCTCTTAGCAAAGTGGAGGCCAGTGATAAGAGCAAGGCAGGGGCAAGCATTAGTCCCCATGAACATCTTCAGTTGGCTGTTGAGGCTTTGAAAGCTGAGGGATTGAACGAAGAGCAAGTCCTCGCAGTTATGGCAAAAACTGTGGATGACATTTTCACCACTCAAGTCGGGGGCAGTTTGAATCAAGGGGCAAGCCGGGAGAAGGGTCGTCATGTCAGGAATGTTCCTTTCAGCTCTAACCCTACTCTTGAAAAAGATCAGCAAACCCGGCTAGCACCTGCCGACCTCTTTGTTGGCGCATCTTCTTCAAACCCCCGAACATCGGACTATCTACCTCGGGGCCAGAGGGTATTCACCCCACTGAACATGTCTCTATCAGCGGCCTTGAGGGTCCTGATTAAAAAGGGGTACCTGAAACCCCTGGAGCCGCGACCACTGCCAGATAAACTTCCTCCCTCCTATGATTCGGCCAAGTACTGTGCCTTTCATCAGCAGGTCGGCCATGTCACCGATAAGTGTTTCCGTCTTCGCCACGAAATACAAGATTTGTTTGACAACAAGGTCATTGCCGCACCAGCTCAGTAAAGTCCATCACCACTGGATCAGTGAACTTGGGGGATAGTACGAATATGTGATCAGGGGATGAACCACCTGCGGGCGGCACTCAATTTACTCCGGATGTGGCGTTTGGCACGCACTGCTTTTAGCATTTGCGAATGCTAGTTTTGTACTTTCTGACTTAGGTATTGGGTCAGTCTTGTCATTTTGTATTGAGTCAGTCTTTTCATACTGAGTCAGTCAGGGTCTGTTTTGTTGTATCGAGTCAGTCCTGTTTTGTTAGAGTCGGGTGATTTCGGGGGTGTTACCTCAGACATCACTTACTTGTTTTGTGTTTGTCTTTTTGCTTCCTTTCGAGTCTGTTTCTGCCTTGGAGCCAGTTATGCCAACAGATCTGAATGGAACAGCAGTGATTTTCACACTCTTGTGTTTGCTTCTGCCGTGTGCCAGTTGTGCCAAAAATTCTAAATGAGATGGTAGTATTTGACTAAGAACTCTGTCTTTTATGTGCCTTGAAATTATTGCATTGACCTAAGTTTTTCAAAACCTTTTTGAACACTGCGGTGAAAACAAAGAGGGAGAAATTCCTCGGGATTTGCAAAACTTTGATCAAATTGAGAGAAAGAGAGGCGTGCTAAGCCCTTAATGAATGAAATCATGCTTGTTAGTGTGAGTATTGAGAAGGACCCTAGCTTTGATCCAGATTGGTCCTACACTGTCTTCAGCGGGAGCGATTTGTCGCTTTCTTAAAAACTTTCAAAAGAAAAAAATGTTTTGCGCGGTCCTGCGAGGACATGGGTGGAATCGCTTTTGAGATTGTGCAGCTTAGGATCTCTCTCGGCCTCGAGACTCAACCCCTTTGCTTTCAAATCTTGAACTTGGATTCAGAACGTTCAAAGGACAATCATGATGGGAGGCATGTGTGGCCAGATTTGAAGCAGCCCTCGAACAAGAGGCACCAAAGTCAGATCAAGAGGATCAGATGTCGTCAAAAGAAGCTTGCAAAGCTAGATCAGGAGCACCCCTCGAACTAGGGGCAAAAAATATCCGATGTGCTCGAAGAGCCAAAGGTGGATCTTTCTGCAAATCAATACAACAGCCACTCTCCTGGATACAGAGGGCTTCAATCTCAAAACCATTTGGCATGGACTTGTTACACTTTTACCCTTTGAGAGGCTCGCTGGGCCGAAAACCCGGAAGGGCGACCCAGGCAAAAGTTAGGGCAAGAGAAAAATACAAAAAAAGAAAAGAAGAAAAAAAAAATAAAAAAAATGCTAAAAATATACAAAAAAGAAAAATGCAAAAAAAAAGAAAAGGAAAAAAAATGAAAAAATGAAAAAATTGAAAAGAAAGAAGAACAAAGCTCGCAAGGTCGAAAACCTGCAACAGGCGCCTTGGCAAAAGTTAGAGCATAAAAAGGAGAGGTTAATACCTGAGTGTACCTTAACCCCGAACTACGTAAGGCTTGATTCCCATCTTTGGGATACGTAGGCAACTTTATTCTGAAGTCCAGCCGCAAAACACTTCAAATTCGATTATGTCCATGTGATGGTTCTGGTCTTTGTCTTCACTGTATCCGAGGGTTTGGTTGTGTTCATCACTCTGAGGACTGCCTACAATGCGCTGCGGTGCCGTTCAAACAAGGGGCAACTTTCCGTTGCCATGCAGCTCTCTTCAAGCAAGGGGCAATTTTCCTTCAGATTCGAGGTGGTGCATCTCGAGAGTAGGTTTTATGCTCGCCCAGCAGTGGCCGTTTGCAAAAACAATTTTTGAGAATTTTTACTGAAGTTGACTATTTTCTCGAAAATTGTTCCATCTTTTTCAAAAACTGGACCATTTCTTGGACCAAAAAAAGGAAAATTTTCAGTGCTCATAGCCTAACTTGCATGATCTTCAAATCAAAAATTGAACAAACATGTTAATCTAACTCTCATGTCGGTCAAAATTACTTTAGCAAAAGCTCAAAAATAAAAAAATGGTCAAAATGATGAACTAGGGGCATAGTTGAGTCAGGCTTCCTGTCTTTTCCCCATTGTCAACATACTCGCCAAGAAGGGCACTCCACCTACCAGAAGAGGGCACAACTGAATTCAACAACAAAGGGCAGAAAGCTCTCTCATCCTCCAAACAACGAGGTATCAAGCCAAGTGCGAAGCACGCACTGGAATGGGGCCAGATATTCCATTCCCTCATCTGGACAGATCTAACCACGTCCAAACTCCCCAACAGGGCATCATCAACCAATGTCAGCCACAGATTTGCTACACACCCAATCGTAGCGCAGCCCCTTTGTGGAAGAATCTCACTGTTGTGAACAAACGAAGAATTTATCTGAATGCTAGGGGCAAGAGCCCGCAACTTCTTGTTTATCCACCAACCACCCAGGGAAGGGATGAAAAATGAGAGATTGAAGAATAGAGAGATGTGCGATGAGAGAAAAGGTGAGCAAAAGGGTTTTTGAGAGAAAAACCGAGCCTGAGGGCCGAGTGATGTGAGAATCACAAATGAGAAAGTGTGGGAAATAATACCCGGAGAAACTGGCTCCTCGTGTATTGAGAGGTCTCTCGTCTTTGTAATACGTATGTGTGTCGTGTCTTTTGTTTTGGTTGTCTTGATTCTTGCTTTGAGTCGTTCCGAGCGTGTCTTGATGTGTCTAGGTTGTGTGCCTTTTATTTCCTTGTTGAGTCGTTTTGCTGTGTTCAGTTGTAGGCTCAATACCTGGTCAAAAACTCATCTCTCGATTTCAAAAATAAAATAGTTTTGTGCTCAGAGTGCTGTGCCATTCTCCACATTTGTGCAAAAAGGAATTTGTTCTTTCAAAAACTGCAGGGTTCAACCCAGGTCATGTGAGAACAGTAGAACCAGGACCTATCTGAAGCTATAATGGTTCCGGACTGCCAAGCAAAAGAAAAGAGGGAAAATTGAAGCATCTGAGTGTGTTTCACCTTCAGCAAATTCCGTGATTGTACTCCGGATGTACCTCTTCAGGCCTTGTCAATGCTACCGAAGTATGAGTGCGCCTCTACCTTAAGTGTAAGCCTGCTTCAAGTCAGAACGGCAATTAAAGCAGCAGCAGATGTTATCTCTTGCCAATATGAACAGGGTATACCCTTTTCGAGCTGAGTGTGTTGCAAAACCCTCTGAGAGGTAAATCGGAGACACCAGAGTACATATTTGATGCTCCTCTATTGCATAGAATATGAACTTTCATATACACTGTTGTTGCATGTGTGCCGCGCATCGTTATGATTCATGCATAAAATATGCTTGCTTTCAAAATTGCATGGAAAATGCCCCCATACTTGCATAGAAGATGCATTTCATCGCACTATCTTGTGCATTCGCACTGTCTTGTGCACTCGCGTTGTCTAATGCATTACGCTGTTTAGCGTATCGCACTATCTTGTGCATTCGCACTGTCTTGTGCACTCGCGTTGTCTAACGCATTGCGCTGTTTAGCGCATCGCACTATCTTGTGCATTCGCACTGTCTTGTGCACTCGCGTTGTCTAACGCATCGCGCTGTTTAGCGCATCGCACTATCTTGTGCATTCGCACTGTCTTGTGCACTCGCGTTGTCTAACGCATCGCGCTGTTTAGCTCATCGCACTATCTTGTGCATTCGCACTGTCTTGTGCACTCGCGTTGTCTAACGCATCGCGCTATTTAGCGCATCGTACTGTCTTGTGCACTCGCGCTTTCTTGCGCATCGCACTATCTTGTGCACTTACATGCTATATCTCACTCGCACTATCTTGTGCATTCCATTACACTCGCGCTGTTTAGCGTATCACACTATTCTGTGCAATTCACTTTCGCGCTTTCTTGCGCATCGCACTGTTTTGTACATTACATTGTTTCATTCGCGCTATTTTGCGCATCGCACTATTTTGTGCATTTTACTTGCATTGCACGTGCATTTTATCGCACTATCCTGTGCATTTCATTACATACTCTCATCTTGCATAAAGGAAAATGCTTGTATCTTTCGCTTTGAACTTGCATCGCGCTTTCTTGCGCACCTTACCTGCACTTGTTGGTGCATTACATTTCATTCGCGTTATTTTGCGCATCGCACTGTTTTGTGCATCTATGCCACATCGCACTCTCTTGTGCACCTATATAGCACTGTTTCGTGCATTCACTCTTGCATTGCACTGTTTTGTGCATCTTGTTAGCACTATCTTGTGCATTCCAACCTGTTTCGCACTATTTTGTGCATCTCCTTAGCATTGTTTTGTGCATTCACTCTACATCACATTGTTTTGTGCACACTGTGTTTTTGCATAAATCTTGGATTTTCAAACCGGCTTCGCGTAGCGTATAAGTCCAATTTTCAAACCGGTTTCACGTAGCGTATAAGTCCAATTATCAAAGTCTTCCTGCATATCGTTTGCATCCCGCCCCTGAACTACGCTGGTTTGATTCCTTGCAAAGGGATACGTAGGCAGCCTGCGGGCACAACCACTTATTCATTTGTATTTTTGTTTGTCCAAGCCTTCGGCCTCGTCAAAAATGGGTCGTCTCTGGGCTTTGACACTCACTCCCGTCATTGTTATGACTTACGAGTTCTGTCAAAAAGGGGCAACTGTAGACACCCCATTTTTGACCACCCTCAAGACTTGGGCACTATTGATGGTTTACTTGGTGGAGAAAGGTGTGCAGGGCGCAGGTTCAGTTTCTTCGGCAAGGAGAGAGGCGAATCTCAACTTCACACCCCATTTTGAACCAAAATTATTTTGGATGGTTTTGAGACCTTAAAACCCTCTCTTTCAAAACATTTTTGAAATAAAATTCCCACGATGTTCCGACGCTCGCATTTCGGTAAATGGTGCGCTTTTTGGTAAACCGAGCAAGGACAAAGTGGAGATGAATGAAAGAGAGATGAAATCTTTGAAAAATCTTTCAAAACACCTTACTTCGGGGTTTGAAGTTGAAGAGAAGAGGAGAAGAGGGGAGAAAACAAGTTGGAGAAGAGGTTCGGCATGAATCCGGGTAGAAGAGAGTCGAGCAGTCCTCGCTAAATCAAGCTCATCTATCTATACACTTGGAGTTAAGCTATGAGGCCATAACCATTGGAAAGAAGACTTCCGGGGCTTCATTTTTCATTCAAGAATCTCTTACATCCAAGTCCGGGTGGGGGAGATATGATTGGTTGAAGTTGGGCATCATCCCGGTTGGATCGAGTCTGCGCGGCTTCACCAAAAAGGGCATAACTTTTTCCACAGAAGGAATTTTAATGCAAGGTTTGCGCCATTGGAAAGATAACTTCCGGGGCTTCAATCTAGACATCCACTGGCACTTTTTGACCTCATCAGCCACCCATCGGCACTCTATTTAGCCGACCGGCCAGTACAAATTGCAGGTCGGCAATTTATTGTGCCGATCGGCAATTTATTTGGCCGATGACCTCTTTTCATGGCCGATTTGACCCTTTTGACTCTTGCAGGCATGGTGCATGCCAGCTGTGCCAGCTGGGATGCACAGACCCAGCTCCCCGTGCATATGTGTGCCTATTTGGAGCCTTTGCCCCCTTTTTTTTGGACCCTTTGCTCATGGCTTCTTGAGGAAGCCTTGACCCCTTGTCTTGGCTTCCTCAAGAAGCCTACCAGCTGTCTTGGCTTCCTTAATAAGCCTTGGCCCTCTTGCTCCCCTTGAACCTTTCTCTTTAGCTTGTCTTATAAGCTTAGAGCCTCTCCATTTGTCTATATAAGGAGCTCTCCTCCTCCATTGTAAAGGGTTGGATTTTTTAGCAAAAAACCAGAGATATATAGATATATATCTGATATATCTCACCTCCCTCTCCATATCTCTCTCATTCAACCATCAAATACCCTTGTTCTTGGGCCATTTCCTCACCAATCCATAGCACCACACCTCTACACTTCATTTCAGTACATTGGAGGCCATTTGCAGAGGCTAGGAGCTCATTTCCTTGGATCAAAACCTGCTGGTTTATTGGTCTACAAGGGTAAGCACACTTTTCCCCCTAAACTAGCATTTTCTTGGTTCATATCTAAGCCATATTTTCTTGCACATTTGAGCTCCGACCAAAAATGAAATTGTCATTTTTTTGAGCTCTATTTCATCTTTCATTAAGGGTCTTACCCTGTTTGGGACCCCCATCTTGCACTTTCTTCATTATCCCTTTGTATGCCATTTTCTTGAGTAGTATTTTTGGCCTATGAGTAATCTGTTTTGGAGCATGATGTGAACTGATAATAGGCTTATTTTGAGCCCTTCTTCAACATTGAAGAAGGGCTCACCATTGTTTGGGACCTCCATGTATCACTTGCCATTGTACCCCTCTTTGGTCCCCATTTTTGCATGATTTATTAGCTTATGAAGCTTCTGTTGTTGGACTCTGTTCTGAACTGAAAATGGCCCTAAAATGACCCCCTCTTCATGTTTCATTAAGGGTCTAGGGCTGTTTGAGACATCCTTGGTATACTTCATGTTATAGCCCTCTTGGTGGCCTCATTTTGCATGATGCTTTGGCCATACTTGTATCTGTTTTTGGGGCTTATCATAAACTGTAAAACATCACATTTTTGGCCCCTCTCCAACATTGTAGAAGGGGCCTCCTGTGTTTGAGACTAGCAGCTGTGACTTGCCTCATTACCCCTCTTGCGGAGCCATTTTTGCATGCTGATTTTGCCCTATCTATGCTCACTGTCTGGCCATGCTTTGAACTGTAAAAATGCTTGTTTTAGGGCTTTCTTGCTTCTGTCTTCATACTCCATGTTCAAATTATGCATGCTTTGTATGGATGTAAGTCATTTCATGTGCCTAATCTTGGGTTTCGGGGCCTATAGCGTGCATTGGGTGACATATTTTCATGTTTTGGGACCATTTGGCATCGTGTTCCAGCGCTGAAATTCACATGCTTGTATGCCATCTTGCATCCCTTGCCATGCTTTGGTAGAGTTGCATTTTTGTGCCTTAGGTTTGGTTAATGCATTGTACATGCATTCCATGTATTGTGTTGCCTTACTTGCTTCATTATGGCCATTGTTTTGGACCTAGTAGAGAGCTGTCCAAGTTAGTGTAAGACCATCCTTTGCATGTCGATGCATGCTCACCTTGTGTGTTGTTGCATGTTTAGGTTGCGCGCCTAGCATACATTGTTCATTTGGCATGTTTTGTATCTTAGCCTCATTTGCATATTGGAGTTATGTTGCATCATTTGAGCCATGTTGCATACATGCATTCCATGGCTTGGTTTGGGGTGTCAAACCAAGCGTGTGGGTTGAGAGGAGTTCACACTACAAGTGGTGCAACTTGTCTCAACTCCCGGTCACTGAGGCCCTTGACCTTGACATGATAGGGCCTTGGTCTTCATTTGTGTGTTGCATGCATTTCCATTAAAATGCAAACTTGGCCTCTTAGGCCATCATGCACCAAGATGCATCATTGATGGCTCGAGGGTCGAGGGCTATGTTCTCTTGAGTCTAACACATGATAGGGGGCATTGGCCATGCTTACATATGCTCAAAATTCCATACCATGCACTGCTTGTCTGCTGTTGCTGTCAAAACTGTCTTCTGCAGGAATTGTTTGCCGACCGGCACAAAAGAGTGCCGACCGGCCATTTGTTTGTGGCCGATATCTCAAGTAGCCGATGGATTTTTTTTGAACGGCCGGTGGTCACTTCCTCCAGCCGGTGGTGTACTGCAGTGTTCTTAGAAGGTGTCCTGGGACTTTGGCAGATTTTAGAAAGGCAAGACAGTGAAAACAGAGGCAGCAGTGGTATGGTGCGGGTTTTCCGGGCAAGTCGGATTCGAGCATGCATCATTCGCGCATCCCAAGGCGGGGCTGTGGCCCTTTCTATTCTGCATTTAAATTATTAATTAAATTAGAAATTTTTGTAATAATTTATTCTGTATTTGGACTGTACTATTTGGGACTGTATATTCTTTTAACCCCTCTGGGCGAGGGCAAATCTGTACTAAGCGTGTGTGAGTGGTGTGCATGTCTTCCAACCCCTACTTCTTTCTTCCCTTTTATTTACCCGCTTACGATGGTAGATTAGGGCACGTTTATTTTAGCATACCTTATGCTATGCATGCGTGCATCCATGCATTTGTCTTGCATGCACCGGGCTCGGTACATCATACAAACTGCATTGTATTTTCAATTCCAAATTGAATACGTGATAATCGTAGCATTTCACATGCCATTTCAGGGTTAGCCGAGCCTACTCTAACTGCATCGTTGCATGTGTTGCATTAGCCACTTAACATGAACTAGGACATGCATGTTTGCTAACTAGTTTATTGTTTTGGCATGGAGTACAATGTAAGTATTTATGCTTTAGCATCTCGTATGCGTGTGAATGTTGCCATGACAGTATGCTTACCATGTGGCTAAGTGCTTATATGAGATAAACTGTTTGAATGCCTGTGGGTGAAGTTTGGATTGTTTGAGTTGGAAAAACTCGTTGAAATCTGTGTTTTACCCTACTCGCGAGTAGCAAATTCTAAAGCGCTTTTCAAAACAAACGGATATGCAATGCTTGTTTCCAAATTAGGCAATCTAGTCTATACTTGTTTGCTGTGCGCATAACATAGTAATTCTAGGCTAATAACCGGAATAAGAACACATAACGTTTTCAAAATCGGATATCACGGTTAGTAGAGGCCGATCTTTGATTGGGCGAGAGGGGGGTGCTCATTGCTGACCTTCCCCAATCGTACCCAAGCTCCCGAACCGAGGCAACCTTGGTGATGACGGACACGTGGCCTTTGGCACCGAGTCAGGGTTTCCTAAATTTCCCAAAATAAAATATTTAGGTGGCGACTCTGTATCTGGCAAAGCAGTCCATGTTTGGCACTTCTTTCAAAATCTGTTTTCTCAAAACGATTTGCCAGATTTGGACTCTTTGGTTTAGATTAAGAATCGTGACAATTTGAGTCCTGAACTGTAGTAGACCCATAAACGAACCGAACGGGAGTCATTCTCCCAGGGCGTTCGGGGACGTCTACACTAGCCCATGGCCCTTTGCAATGTGGGGTTTAGACATAGTGGGACCACTTCCAACAGCACCAGGCAACAGGAAGTTCTTTCTTGCGGCAACCGACTATTTCACAAAGTGGGTGGAAGCAGAAGCCCTGGCCTCAATTAAGGAAAAAGATGTGAAGAAGTTTGTTTGGCAGAACATCATCACTCGATTTGGCATACCAAAAGCACTAATCTCAGACAACGGCACTCAATTCGACGGCAGAATTTTCAGAGGCTTCTGTGAAGAATACAAGATAGAGTTCTACAATTCTACACCGGCATATCCCCAAGCAAATGGTCAGGCGGAGGCATCAAACAAGGTAGTCTTGGATGGATTGAAGAAAAGGTTAGAGAAAGCCAAAGGCAAGTGGGCAGAAGAGCTCCCTCATGTTTTATGGGCTTACCGCACCACGCCTCGACGATCAACAGGAGAAACACCATTCTCCTTAGCTTATGGCATGGAAGCAGTCATCCCATTAGAAGTTGGCCTCCCCACAATTCGGAGCGAAAACTTTGATCCAGACTTAAATGGCGAAGCCATAGCATTAGAACTTGACCTTGCGGAAGAAAGAAGAGACAGAGCATTGGTTCACATCGCCTCCTACCAACAAGAATTGTCCAGAAAATATAACAAAACAGTGCATCCAAGGCAATTCAAGATCGGAGATTGGGTACTGCACAAAGTGATGGGAAATACTTTGGTACCAGGAGATGGCAAGCTATGGCCTAACTGGGAAGGACCTTACAAAGTGGTCGGATTAGCAGGCAAAGGGGCATACCACTTAGAAGATGAGGACGGCAAGACAATAACCAGGCCATGGAATACTGCCAATCTTAAGTTATTTTATTTTTAGCTTTTTTCTTTTCAAGCATATGTAATTTTTTCCTTTTCTCAATAAAACAAGTCAATTCTTTTAAGCATAATTGTTCTCTGTAAAAGATAGTTTTAGAGAGTTAGGAGCATTGTAAACACTCTATTCTAAGTTGGCTGGAAAAACTAACTTAGAGGTTGGCTGGATTAAATCAACACCCCTCCTAAGCCCAGGATAAGGATCCATGCTGCAGGACGTTTGGTCGGAATAACCAAACACTATTTTAAGTGGGTTGGAAAAATCAACTTAGAGGTTGGCTGGATTAAACCAATTCTTAGTACTCTTCAGCCGAAGTAAGTTTATGGCTGAAGAGTGGTTGGCTGGATTAAACCAACTCTTTGCACTCTTCAGCCGAAGTAAGTTTATGGCTGAAGAGTGGTTGGCTGGATTAAACCAACTCTTGTTACTCTTCAGCCGAAGTATGTTTATGGCTGAAGAGTGGTTGGCTGGATTAAACCAACACTTATTACACTTCAGCCGAAGTATGTTTATAGCTGAAGAGTGGTTGGCTGGATTAAACCAACTCTTGTTACTCTTCAGCCGAAGTAAGTTTATGGCTGAAGAGTGGTTGGCTGGATTAAACCAACTCTTTGCACTCTTCAGCCGAAGTAAGTTTATGGCTGAAGAGTGGTTGGCTAGATAAACCAACTCTTGTTACTCTTCAGCCGAAGTAAGTTTATGGCTGAAGAGTGGTTGGCTGGATTAAACCAACTCTTTGTACTCTTCAGCCGAAGTAAGTTTATAGCTGAAGAGTGGTTGGCTGGGTGAAACAAAAACTGTACTCTTCAGCCGAGATAATTATATCGGCTAAAGAGTGGTTGGCTAGTAAGATTAACCAGTTGAAACCGGAATACTCTATCTCGGTCAAAATTATTACAAGAAAGCATGCTCAAACAGGTAAGCAAACCGAAGTAGGAGTAAGCATAAAAGAAGATTTTTCATTGAGGTACAAAAAAAAAAAAAAAAGTACAGAGGAAGGGCCGCAGCCCGGTTACAAATCCGTCACAAAAGAAAAGAAAAAAGGCAATCATTAGTTGAAAAGATCATCAATTTCGGCGTCAAACCCAGCATCAGCATCAACACGAAGACCGGCTTCCGGCGGGAGCTCGGTTTCGGTCACAAGAGTGGTCTCGGTCGGAAGCACGGTTTCACCTGGTGGCTCAATGACCAGGTCTTCCACCATGGACTCCACCCGAACTGAATGATCAACATCGACAACCGGAGTGTCTTCAGAGGTCGAATCTTCATCAGAGCCTGAACCTTCAAGAAATTGTTGCTGAAGGGCAGCAGCATACTCCATCAGGGAGCTCGGTATGCAGTAGGCTGGAGAGTTGTAGACCTCGGTCTGAGGACCGTGACCGAGCTTCTCCACAGCTGCCCTCCAGCCGCACTTGAAGAAAAGATCCTTGGCGGCTTCACATTGTTGGGTATAAGCGTCCTCTGCCTTCTTGAAGCCTCGCTTTTCGGCTCCTTTTATACCCTCCCTTAGCTGAGTTATCTCGGTATCTTTCTTCTTTCCAAGCTTCGCCAGCTCGCACAAATACTTATCTTTCAGCTCAATGGCAGCCTTCTACTTTTCTGCTTCGGTCGAACTAACCAGTCCGGTCAGTCGGCTATTCTCAGATCGTAGCTCGACCATTTGCTTTCTGGCCTCCTCTAGCTCGGCCGCCTTTTCTTCGGCTTGAGCCACGGCTTGCCTTGTTGTTCGCCTGAGCTCTAACACTTTCTTGTGAGTGATATTGTTTTTCTGAATGGCTTGACAAAACATAGACTTCCCTTGAGCCGAAGTGAAAGTTGGAAAAATTAGACAAAAAAAAACGGACAGTGCTACTTACCAGGATCATGGATTTTGTTGAAGACCGAATGGCCTTCAGTTCGGTGTTTAGTTGCTTTTGGTGGTGCTCCATGTCTTTGGGGAGGCACACACTCTTGGCCAGGTTAAAGGCCAACTGGTGATCCTTATCAGCAACAACCGACTCAAAGTCTTGGATATCTCGGTTGTTGAAGGTAAGGTTGGGAACCCATTTAGAGGTGGCAGCTCGGTCCGAGTGCTCCGGTTGAGAACTTGGTTGAGGGCTTGGAGCAGGGCTTGGTGGCAGAACGGTCTCGTCCTCATCAACAAGTCCTTGCTCGGCTCGGCTAGTCCGGGCACGCTTACCTGGATGGGATGAGGATGGCTGTTGGGATGGAAGAGCAACCACGGTTTCAGTGGTCTGAACGGTTGGTGGTATATCAGCTGGATTTGTTGCGGTTAACAGGGCCTTCAATCTGCTCCTTTTGGCCATCTCTTGTTTGGTGGTCAAAGGCACCAGGTTGACCTGGGGCAAGGTTGGGTCCGGCTCTGGGGCGTCTTCAAGAAGGAAGTCGGTCACTCTCGCTTTTCGGCGACCGCTGTATCTATAGGTTGGTTCGAAATTTAGAAGTTTGGCCCAACTTCTTTCTTTAATCCGTAGTGCGGCGCGGAGGGTGCCTAGGTTGGGGTAGTTGTACAATGAATAAATATGGGCTGGATCTGCATGAAGAAGACGACTGTTAGCTCGGCATAAAATTGGTAACCGAAACAAAAGAGAAGAATGCAAGGAAACCGAAGTAATTATACCAGGAATCCCTTTGTTCCAGTTAATACGTCGACCAGGAATCTAGGCTTGATGATCTTCAAAGTTCCCAGACACCCAGAAAAAATCGTCATCATTGAAGTCTTTATCCGGTGTATCCTTAATTATTTTTTCACGCCGGCGCCGAATTCTCAAATAATATACCCACCCATCCTCTTTTGATCCTAAGGAATATTGGTGGAACAGTTCGGCTAGACCAAGGTTTAGACCGGCTTGTCGGTTTAGTTCGGCTATACCCATTATTATACGGTATGAGTTGGTGGAAAGCTGGGTTGGGCATAGTCTGGTTTGCCTAAGGAATTCACAAATCAAGGGCTGGACTGGGAATCTTAGTCCGGTTTCTATTATTGACAGGAGGGTAAAAGGTACGAAGCCCTCATTCCCCCATGGTGTGACATCTTTTTTGGCTAAAACAAGTTGGACGTCGTCAGGGATGTTGAAATCCTTGCGGAATTCGGCTAGACCTCCAGGGGTTTCTACCAAAAACCTATACTTCCCCATTATTTTATAAATTGAAAATAAATTATTTCGGTCGGAAAATTGTGCTCAATAGCTCGGTTGAGCGCGCAGAGGAGTGCCTGGGCAACCTAAGTCTGCAAAGTGGAAAACAAAGGTGTTAGCACAGATCGTTGACCGTGCTACAAAATCAAAGCAAGATAAAGAAGTTTTACTTCGGCTTAAGGAGTGCTACCGGTTCTATATCGGTTTCGCATGGCGTTTGGAAACCGGGTTGAGCAATGGGATGGTTATCTCGGTTTGAGCTACGGGTTTCTTTACTTCGGTTAAGCCTCTAGGGGCAGCTTTCTGAGCTTGGTTTTAGAAATTAAGAAAGCTGGCTTAGCCCCCAAGGCTTAGCTCGGTTGACAGTTAAGGTTTCTAGTTTGCTAAGTTCAAACTTCGTTCGGTGAGTTTATCTCGGCTAAAGTGAATAAGGAGTTGGTAACTTACTGAAACTACTGATATATCTACCAGTTCTAGTTCGGTTATTGTCTGGGTTGATTTACCTATATAGCGCAAACAGTATCCTAGTTCGGTTGGGACAAGTTTATGGATCAAAACTACGTTCTACAGATTGCTTCATGATATTCATAATGTTCTTATGAAGATTTTTCCCAAAAAGAGCAAAAGGAGTGTTTTTCAAAAACACGCAAAAACAGCGTACTATGGACTAAAGCAGAAAAGTACAAAAACAAAGGAGATTTGAGAAAAGCTTACCAGGAAGAGAGGAAGACTTAAGGATGGAGGCAACAGTAGCAAAACACGAGCTTCAAAGTTACAGGATGAAGAACAGCAAGAACTCAGGATTGAGGAAGCTCAGGAACGAGAGAGAGAGAATGAATAGTAAGGTGAGTGATTTTTGAAAGTCGAAAGGGTTTTTGTTTTTGTGGTAAAACGGTGGCGGGAACTGTTCAAATTTTTTGGGGTACGAGGGCGGTGTGACAGCTGTGAAAGACCAATCAGAGCCTGCCACGTGTCACTGGAAAGGCAAGCGATTCAGTTTCTGTGATTGAAGCGACGTTTTGGCCGGATAAAGATAGCTCGGCTTAAATGTAGCTTGGCCCTAAATGTTTTGTAGTGTTAGCTCAGCTAGATAGGCTAAAAGATTATTTTTAGCTCGGCTGGAAAGGCTAAAACTTTAGCCCGGTTAGCTCGGCTGTATCTGTAGGTCGGTTTTTAGACAAGTAATCCCTATCATGCTGCGCTGATGGAATTAAGGGGCAATTGAGAGGGTAATTTATATAGATAAATTGGGCCAGGCAAAGTAATGGGCCGGTATGGGCTGAAGTACGAAAGGCAGAGTAAAAGGGGCCTCAAATCAGTTGGACCGGTCTCTGAATATCTTGAAATTGGACCGGCCCATAGAGCATATACGGTATCTCGGTCCGGGAAGGCGCAACAGTTAGTTCGGCTGCCGGGTTGCGCTGTTATGAATTAGTCCGGTCGAGGCATGATGAAGCTAGCTCAACCTCGGCATGCGAAGCTGAGGTAAGGACAGGGGCAGGTGAAGCCGAGCTATAGGTGAGCTCGGTCATACAGCCAGTCTGGCAAGGTAGTGTTACTTCGGTTGTGTAACATCTTGCCGAAGTAAAACCAACTCACTTGGTTTAAGCAGTGAGGGGGGTATTGGAGGATAAGCATTATCCTTCAGGAGTATGAATCCTAGAAGAACTCTACGTAGAGGAGTAGAAGTCCTACTAGGATTGTGCCACGTGGAATCTATAAAAAGCTCACTAATATCACCTGTGGGGAGGTAACACAACTTTGATTCTCGAATACATAGAGCTTTTGCCTATTTGTCTTGTTTGCTGACTTAGGCATCGGAGAGGTTTCCAGCACACACCCGCCGGCTAGCTCACGTTTGTATTTTCAGGTTGTAGAACGACGACGTACGGAGGAACGCAGATTTGATCAACAGGATTATACGAGAAGGTGTATTTCTTTCCCGTACATATTACATCTACATAATCATATACATTATATATCTTTGTAAAGTATAATAATGTCGAAACGCAATTTCACCGAGAATAGATGTTTGAATTTTTTTTTTTTTGTTTTGTGGGTAATTTGTGGTGGTAGTGATGATGAAGATTTCAATGAGGATAGTTCTTTGGAATTCGATGCCGGGTGTTGTTCCCAAGGAGAAATTTGGGAAGCTTGAAGGTGTGATTCGCAAAATCTACAATCCGATTGGATTGATTAAAGAAAATGGCTTTTGGATGCCTGTTGATCCTGCAACTCAGAAAACTCTTGGTTACTGCTTCATTGAGTACAACACTCCTCAGGTACTATCTTTGTTTCTTTATCCACTCTATGTATATTGAATGTACCAATTAACAACTAAAAAAATGTCTCAATTAATTTTCTTTCAATATGTTTTATGTGGGCAAATTTGAAAACAACTTTTCAAAATTAAACGGGGTTGTTCGTGTGTGCGAATCTTGGCAATCACTTGTTTTGATTCTACATATTGATCACTTCGAACTAAAAGAAAACTTTTTGATGGAATATTCTCATTATGTATAATATCTTTGATGTCAATAGTTACATACAAATCTATAAAACAGATGCCATGAGATGTGCGTGTTGGATGAACCAAATTTTCATTTGAGTTTTATTTTTTCTTTTTCCCATTATTTTCATGTATGTAATAGTGTGAAAGAAGGTTTAGCTCGAAGTTGTTAAAAAATAGTTGTGTGGAGTTTCTCTACCCTTTGACTTAGGATTAGTCACTTCTATTTCTTGATGGAGGCAGCAAAGGGATATAACTCAAGGGGGGATTTGGTCAAAACCTCCTCATAATAAAACTCTAATGCATTAAAGACAAGCACATAAAGTTTTCATTGAAAAGTTCAACATATACCACTATTACCAAAATATTAAACTTTAAAATAATATAACTTTTGATGTAGATGTTAGTTTTTAATAAAATTAGTATTTTTAGAATCCTCTCATCAAGATCTATCAAATAAAATCTATGTTGACTATGAAAATCTTAAAAAAAAAAAAAATTATTACCGTCAAAATTGATGTAAACAGGTAATATGTTACTTTGGCAATATTGTTCAAGGGAAAAAAAAAAGATATTTTATTTTGTCCTTACTCAATTATGTGTTTTCTCCTTAGGGGTTTATGAAGCAAAATAAATTGAGTTGTCCTTTTCGCCAAATAAGGATTGAATGGAGGAGTTTTGGTTAAATTTCCCACAACTCAACCGTAGAGTGTTACCTTGACATGGTGACACAAGCAATGGAGGCCTCTTTGACATGTGCAATGTCTTCAATAGCATGCTCTCACTTTGTCTTTCCCTTAGTACTCATTGAATTTGGTGCTTTTTGATCCCTAGTTTCTATGGGAAACAAAGGGCGAAATAAAATTGATTTCTCCATTTAAGTGGTTCCCGCTTCTCTTAGTTACTGTTCCTTACCATTTCCCAGATTGTTCCCAATGTTTGGCTCTTTCTGTACTTCATGGGTGCAACATCAACAAATTCCCCCATGATGAAGTTACAACCCCAAAGCCCTAGTGATGAAAGCAATAATTTCAAAATTTTAATGGAAACACACACACACACGCACGCGCGCACGCGCACACACACATATGTATGTATATTAAAAACTATAGGTAAAGCTTCAAAAAAAAATTCAATACTCAGTGATGGCAATTGCCCCTTGGACCCTATGTAGCTTTGCCCTTGTGTATAGACAAGTATATATGACATTTTGAAATAGGGCAGTTACATGAACCTTTCTTGAGGTATTTGATTATAAGGACCTCCCATTTGGTTTTTTAAATTACAATGGCCTTCTATATTTTTGTTGACAATATGAGCATACCTTCCTTCTGTTATCTAACTATTAAAGAAGGTAACGAAAATTTCTTACGTTATTAACTTTTGGTCTCCATATATGGAATTTACCTCTATTCCAAAAGACCCCAGCCCAATATTACCTTCACAACCAAACACCCATCTCATCCTCTCCTCCTCCTCCTCCTCCTCCCCCCTCCTTACATTAGCTATGCCACCACCACCACCTCTTCTATCAAATCCACAACACCACCACCACCACCTCTTCCTTCCTCTCTTTCTGTCAACTGCAACACCGCCACAACCTCAGCCGTTTCACCCTAAATTTCCCTTCCTAAACACCCCCACTATACTCCTCTGCCACATGAATTGCTTCTCTCTCTCTTTCTCTCTCAAAATCACCTCCATAAACCCACTACTACCCTAATCGGAGGTTATCCAGCCCTTCAAAATTTGTAGTTAAATTTTGGCGATGGGGATGTCCATCAAATGTTCAATAAATTGCTTGAGCTATATTGTGTTTCTAAGGTCAAAGACAATTCTCTATCTTGTTCAAATCAATTTATTAACTCATGTATCAGTGCATAAAATCCATCACCACTGTTTATTGTGAACCCACCATCACCTTTCTCTCTCTAAAAATTCCTAGAAAAGAAAATGAGAAATTTAGCTATAAACCCCCCATACCTTCCTTTCATTGTTAAAAGGACTAAGAAAAAAATTATATTTTCTAAACTCCCTCATAATTATAAAATTTTACATAAAGGACAAATTTATTATTTAAATATTTTATATGACTTTTATACCCTCAATTAATTCTTCCCACTCTCTTCCCCACTCTCTTCAAGAAGACCAAACCCTTATCCCCCGTCCCTCCTCCTGCACCACCTTCCTCCGCCTCTTCAACCCTAACCCTAATTCCCCCATCGAGTGTTTTCAGTCAATTTAGGAATCGCGATTGGGATCTCACAAAGCCCTAGCAGTCGTGACTGGACTCATAATCTTATCAACAAGTTAGATTGAAGTCTTCTCTAACTTGAGACCACTTCAACTTGCAAGTCTCTTGTTTTGCTTGAGTTCTGGTTTGATAGTTTGAATCTTGTTCAATTTTTGTTGCTGCTGTGACTGAATTAAAATTCTTGATCAAATTATTCTTGTGTCCAGTTTTCAAGATGCTAGATATCCTATGTGATGGTTTATGCTGCGAGTTTGGTTAAGAAACTGAGATGAATTTCTCAATTGGAAAGAGGAATGATGTAAATCCAAATCAAACTCATAATCTACGAGTTAAGATGAAGCAACTGAGTATTTTTGAGACTCAAAGTTTCAAAAATCTGAAAAATCTGTAAAATTTGAAAAATCTGTAAAATTTGAAAAATCTGAAGAACCGGGGTATGAAAAATTGAGATTTGTTTGAAATTTTCAGATTATAGGCGTGATTCGAGGATTATAGGCCTGATTCAATATTTTTCAGAGTAAACATCGATTGATTCAAGGATTATAGGCCTGATTCAAAGCTCAAAGCTAAAAGTTCCATTGATTTTTCAGAGTAAACATCAAATTTCATTTGATAGAACCAGAGTAAAATTTTACTCTGGTTCTATTGCTCTGTTTTTTTCATTTGACAGAACCAGAGTAAAATTTTACTTTCATACAGAGTAAAATTTTACTTTTAGTTTCAAAGTCTCATAGTTTACTTGTTTCTCAGAGTAAAATTTTACTGTTATACAGAGTAAAATTTTACTTTTAGTTTCAGAGTGCAAAATTTTACTCTTATTCAGAGTAAAATTTTACTTTTATACAGAGTAAAATTTTACTTTAGTTTCAAAGTGTAACATTTTACTCTTATTCAGAGTAAAATTTTACTTTCATACAGAGTAAAATTTTACTTTTAGTTTCAGAGTGTAAAATTTTACTTTTATACAGAGTAAAATTTTACTTTCATACAGAGTAAAATTTTACTTTTAGTTTCAGAGTGTAAAATTTTACTTTTATACAGAGTAAAATTTTACTTTCATACGGAGTAAAATTTTACTTTCATACAGAGTAAAATTGTATGAGGGTAATATGGTAAAAAAAACAAGTTTTAAAATATCAGGGGGTTTTGAAAGTACTTATATAATTCTTGTCCTTTTAAAAGATAAATTAGATAGTGAGGGGGTTATGACCAAATCCCCCAAAGAAAATTAATTCCCATGAAAATCAACAAAGACCTATATCAAGTTGTCTCATTTGGTTTAACACTAGCTGACTGTTACATTCAATATTATTTATTTATTTTAAAAGTTAATTTAAGCCAAGTTTGGCATCCCAATATAAGTGCACTTATTTCATCTTTTTATCTTTTTTGGGTCACATCAATCAACATCTCCTCTCTACTTTTCTACACATAATACAAGAAAAGTCAAAAAGTACACTTATTCTAAACTTCCCAAACTTGGCCTCCTTTACTGCATGAATGCAGCCTATGCTGCCGGAGTTATTTTCTTTGATACATAGGTATGTAATTCATTGCATGTCATGTGATGTGATTTTCTTTGATTTTCCATTGTAGGAAGCTGAACTCGCTAGGGAGAAGACTCACAATTACAAGTTGGACAGGTCACATATATTTGCTGTAAGCATGTTTGATGACATTGAAAAGTTTATGAAAGTTCCTAATGAATGGGCCCCTCCTGAAATGAAGCCATATGCACCAATAGTAAGCATTTTAATGGCTTTGCCTTATGTTTTTCTTTTCCATATCTGTCTTTGTTTTTTCCACTTCTTGTTATTGACTGCTCCTGTTTTGGACAGTAAATTCACTTGAATGGTAAAATATTAATTGCCTACTGGGATTGTAAGTTTGTAACTTTGTATCTTGCATTCATGCTTGATAAATCCTAGCTGCTATTGAAGTCGTAGAGTGGCGGCAATGTATATTCAGAAAGATGTCTTCGAATCATATATTTGTCTTTGGGATCTCCTACCATTTGATTTATTTTTATATTGATTGATTGAAGGGGTGCTACCTATTGTTCTTTAGTCTGTGGATGCTAAATTCTTCCTTTTAACTAATTGCACAGAAGTTGAAATTTTGGGCAAACTTCTATACCAATATATTGCCATATCAAGTACTGGACTTTTTTTTCCTTTTTCTTTTTTAACCCTCTCTATATATGTTTTACAGCTCACATAAAGGTTTAGGAAAAATTTACCGGGCACAATTATTGTGAAAGACTGGAAGTAAAAAGCTATACAATTCAGATTCTCCCCCACCTTTTATTTGAGAGGCTGATTCTCGTGAACTCGAACCATAAGGCTCAAGGCGGACCGCATTTGCAGTTTGGTTATTAGATTTGTAATGATTAAAGTTCAATGGGGTTCTGTGTAGTGGTAAAGTTTAATTTTTCCGCTTAAGATAATGGATCTTTAGGTTAATTGATCACAAATTTAAAATTCAAAATTTTTATTTATTCAGTTTTTGTGATTAGGACAGCCTGAATAATCTAAACTAAATGCTTCTTCAAACAGTTTTCCTATTTTCAAGTGTATGAGCAACATCTGGTCCAACTTCTTGTTGGAATTCATTGAGACCATATTTATATAAGATTGCTGTGGCTTTGAACGAGTCATGCTTTTCTTGTTCTATTTTCGTTTTCTCTTTGAAGAAAACTCAACTTTATTACTCTGTTTTGGAACTTTTATTTGTAGTGTCCTGAACTAAGTATAGTCAGATAATCTGTTGACAGTTAATTGTTTAGGCATGCATCATTGCTAATACCGCAAATCATGTACATGTTCGTGTTTGTTTCATTGCATGTGTGTACTGGCATGCAGAATGTTTCCCAAGGTTTTTTTTTAAAAATGCTTACCGTCTATCCTTGTATATCTTTACAGGAAAATCTGCAACAATGGCTTACTGATGAGAAGGGTAGAGATCAATTTGTTATTCATTCTGGTTCGGACATGGAAGTTCTGTGGAATGATGTGAGACAGATGAAGCCTGAGCCTGTTTACAAACATTCAGTAAGTTGGTCTTTTGTGTACTAATTTTTCTCGCGAACTTAATTAACTCTTGAATATTGATGATCCACTATGTGTAAGATTGTCTGCGCTGACAAAGGAACAGTATGTCCCATTCTAAATTGTGAAAAGAGAATAGCTTGGTTGCCTTACATGGTGTTTACTTTGTTAACTTTGTTATTGCAACTGATAAATTAAATACATTTTTCTTTTCTGGTAAAAAAATGTTTAGTTGTACAGAGTGATGTTATGCATATTTTCTTTGCAGCATTGGACCGGAAATTTTGTGCAGTGGTCCCCTCTAGGGACTTACTTAGCTACTGTTCATAGGCAGGTTGCTATTCTTTGGGGAGGTACCAACTTCATCGAGTTTATGCGTTATGCTCGTCCCCAGGTTATTTTTCCATTTGTTTAGTATTTTTTAAATTGCCCTTTTTATTGTTAATTTTTGGGCTGATATGTAACTTTAGTGGTATTAACTGCAAGTAAAACTGATTGATTTTTCACCTAGTGAGAGATTTTTGGTGACCTATAGCAGCCAGGAACCAAACAATCCTCGTGATACTCATGTGAGATTTTCTACTCTGCCATTATCATTTTTAATTTTTATGCCCTTGAGGCACCTCTAATCTGAGATCATATTACCAGATGGTGGTGTTAAATATTTTTGATGTGAGGACTGGAAAAGTGATGAGAGATTTCAAGGGAAACGCAGATGAGTTTGCAGTTGGAGGAACAGGTGGTGTTATAGGGGGTGTCGTGGCCTGTTTTCAGGTAAGTTTTCAATACTATTTGATTTATATGGATGCTTTGAGGTTGTCATCATTCACTTGTTTCATGGATTTTCAGATGGAGTGGAAAAGATGACAAGTATTTTGCTCGAATTGGCAAAAATGTGATCTCTGTCTACGAATCAGAGACGTTTTCTCTTATTGACAAGAAATCCATAAAGCTCGAAAATGTTGTGGACTTGAGTTGGTCACCCACTGATCCCATTCTTGCACTCTTTGTTCCTGAACGTGGCGGTGGGAACCATCCTGCGAAGGTGAGCCCAAATGTTTAACATGCAGAGGCCCTTCTCTCTCTCTCTCTCTCTTTTAAATTTTTTTTATAAATAATTTTAGAAAGTGAAAGTACTGATACTCTGCGTACTTTTCACAGGTGAGTCTTATTCAAATCCCAAGCAAAGAGGAGTTGAGGCAGAAGAATCTTTTCAGTGTTAGTGACTGCAAAATGTATTGGCAAAGCAATGGGGATTACCTTGCTGTTAAGGTTGGCCGTTACACAAAAACTAAGAAAAGCACATATACTGGCTTCGAGCTTTTCCGGATCAAAGAACGGGACATACCTATTGAGGTTTTGGAGCTTGAAAACAAGAACGACAAGATTATTGCATTTGCTTGGGAACCAAAGGGCCACAGGTTTGCTGTTATCCATGGTGATAACCCTAGGCCTGACATAAGTTTCTACTCGATGCGTAGTGCTCATAACAATGGTTGGGTTTCAAAGCTCACAACTCTAAGGGGAAAGCCAGCTAATGCTCTTTACTGGTCACTGGTTGGTCACTTCATTGTCCTTGCAGGGTTGAAGGGTTTCAATGGACAGTTGGAATTCTACAATGTTGACGAGCTTGAAACCATGGTGATGGCAGAGCATTTTATGGCAACTGATATTGAATGGGATCCTACTGGAAGGTATTTTTTTTGAGAGAACTTTGTGTAAGCAACAAATTAGAGGTGATTGAAACGATAGATTTTTGCTTTATTTGCTGAAATAAATTTTTCTTGTTATTTTGATCAAGTTGTTCGCATGTATCTGGCAGGTATGTTGCAACTTCGGTTACTTCAGTACATGAGATGGAAAATGGTTTCAACATCTGGTCTTTTAATGGTAAGCTACTGTATCGGATACTGAAGGACCACTTCTTCCAGGTAATATTTTTGACAATTAATTTAAAAAAATTTCAGCTTTTGTTCGATTGTTTTATCTTTTATGTGTTGGTAAATAAAGCATTACGTGATTGCTTTGGATTTACTGATATGGCTTTGCAAAGAGCTGATTTGAGAGGATTGATCCCTGTATTCCTCAAAGGCTTATACTGTGTGTTAACAAATAAAGTGTTTAATATGATATTAGTAAAATAAAAACTTTTGCGGGGTCTGAAAAAGTTGTTATGGGTATAATATTTACTGCAAAGAAATAATGTGTAGTAAATGAGTCCGGATTTGTTAAAGTTGAAGATCTCAATTTCACGGTGGAGTCGGCTCATTATTGGATTAACTTGGACTCATTTCGGTGATATAATCCGTTCAACTTGTACAACTAATTAAGAAAATTATCCATTCAAAAAATCAAATTAATCTAATATTATCATACTATTAGATCATTTTTACTTATGTCTATATGTTTTTAAGAATATACTATCCATTTGTTATAATATATATGATTTGATCATATGATTGCTTATGTCTGATCAATTTAATTTTTTGCATGCATGTTCTCATCTTGTCATATGAGATCTTCAACTTTAGGAGAGTCAAACTCGAAGTTAATGGGGTTATGTGGCAAAGAAATGCAATATGGTGCTTTGTCAAAAAAATAAAAGAAAAAAAATAAATAAATAACAGCCACGCACGCCCACACTGCGTGCATTCTCCCATCTCTAGCTAACTATATTTGGCCTCTGATTTGGTGGGAGTGTCTACCATTATTCTTGTTTAAAAGATTCATATGATTTAATATACTAATATGATACTAGTGAGAATTTTTAATTTTGATCATCTTTGTGTTTGCTAATTATGTCATGGAGTGAGAATGAACCCTAGCAAAAATTGTAATAGCTTGGAATATTGCGAAACATTTCCTTGGGGTGGCATGCAATTATGATTTCTTTTGTATCCATAAAGTCAATATATCATGGAACTAACCATGCTAAGGTTTTTCCTGTTGATTGTTGCAGTTTCTGTGGCGGCCGAGGGCCCCATCCATCTTGAGCGTGGAGAAAGAGGAGGAAATTGCCAAGAACCTGAAGAAGTATAGTAAGAAGTACGAGGCAGAGGACCAGGATATGTCACTGCTATTGAGCGAGCAGGATCGTGAGAAGCAAAGGATGATGATGGAGGAATGGGATAGATGGGTAGACGAGTGGAAGCGATTGCATGAAGAAGAGAAACTGGAGAGGCAAAGGCTAAGAGATGTAGAAGCCAGTGATGAAGAAGAGTATGAGGTGAAGGAGGTCGAGATTGAAGAGTCGTTGAATGTTTCAGAAGAGGTTGTCCCTGAACAGGATCATATCATAATTTGCATAGCAGCTCCAAACGGGGGTTTGGGAGCGTAAAAATTATGTGGATGAATCATAATATAAAGGGGTACTGAGGGGGCGGTTTTATTAGTTAGACTTATTTATCTACTAGTTTTGATTGATAAATTTAGAATTGTAAATTTATTCATTAATATTTATTATTCTTATTCTTATTCATATTTACTCACTCATTTACACTAATCCATAATCATTTGCCACATACACAAAAGAATAAGAGAGATTGATAACAATTTAGGAAAAATTACCAGTAAATCCTATATGGTAGAAAGTTAAACTATTTAGTCCTACAAGTTTTCTTGTGCACCATTTAGTCCCACTATCTACGTCAGTAACATCAAAATATATTAACATCACAGATCAATATATATTAACTACAAGTTTTTCATATCAATATATTAACATCAAAATATATTAACATCACAGATCAATATATATTAACTACAAGTTTTCCAGATCAATATATTAACATCAAAATATATTAACTACAAGTTTTCCAGATCAATATATATTTGTTGAACATTCAAAATTACATCAACAAAACATCAACAAACATTATGATCTGAATGTTTGATGATGATGTTGATGATGTATATTAACATCACAGAAACACCATTCAGAAACACCATTAATATCACAGAAACAGACCAGACCAAACATCCCAAATCTCTCTCCCTCATTCCCTCACGTCCCCGCTCCTCACCCTCTCTCTCTCTCTCTCTCTCTCTTCTTTTCTCTCTCTAAACAACAACAGGGGGTCAATGTGGTAACCAAAACGGTTCCAAGTTCTGGGAAGTGATCTCCGACGAGCATGGCGTTCAACTCGACGGCAAGTACAAGGCCCCCGAAGGAGGAGAACCGTCCGATCTCCAACTCGAGAGGATCAACGTCTATTTCGATGAAGCCGCCGCCGGACGATACGTCCCTCGCGCCGTCCTCATGGATCTCGAGCCTGGCACTATGGACAGTATTAGATCCGGTCCCTACGGTCAGATCTTTCGTCCTGACAACTTCGTCTTCGGTCAGTCCGGCGCCGGCAACAACTGGGCCAAAGTCGAAGGTGGGGAGGAGAAAGGAGGATTGGTTGAACCAGAGAGGGTGGGAGTCGATTGGGGGACCGAGGAGGGGGTGGAGATTGTAGATCTGCCATTGATTTTGTGAAAGTAATGAAGAGGGCTTCAGGTTTCGTTAGGGAATTGGAAATGGATTAGATGTTGATAAACAGAATACATCATCATCAAACATTTGTTTCCTAGTTCAGGGTCTCTCTTTGATTCAGTTCAGGGTTTCGTATATATATACAAATGGGTTTGTAAACTGAATTTCAGTTTCGTAATGAAGGGAGAGATTCAGATGGGGTTGATGATGAGAATTTCAGATCTGGCTATAGCGACGGGTTGATGATGAGAACTTCAGATCAGATCCCTTGCCATGATGTTTAATGTTTAATATTGATGATGAATAATGTTTAATGTTTGATGATGATGAATAATGTTTAATGTTGAAGAATAATGTTTTATGTCTGATGTTTGATGTTTGATGTTGATGATGAATAATGTTTAATGTTTGATGATGTTTAATGTTTAATGTTTAATGTTTGATGATGATGAATAATGTTTAATGTTGAAGAATAATGTTTTATGTCTGATGTTTAATGTTTAATGTTGATGATGAATATTGTTTAATGTTTGATGATGTTTAATGTTTAATGTTGATGATGATGTTTAATGTTTAATGTTTGATGATGATGAATAATGTTTAATGTGATGTTTGAAGTTGTTTTGATGATGATGATGTTGTTTTGATGATGATGTGTTTGATGTTTAATGGTCATTAACATTGTGATAGGACTTAATGGTTCATAAGAAAATTCATAGGACCAAATGGATTACAAGATATAAATTTGGGATTTATTGGTGCATCACACTAATAGTCTTTATAATTTGAGACTTGTGTCATTTTAATCCCTGACTATTTAATTGTGACGTATTTGATCATGAATTTTAAATTTTATTCCAAATAAGGACAATTGAAGATATTATTGCTTAATTTTAAGGGTAAAATTGTTAATTTGATAAAATATAAACTAATTTGACAAAAATAAATATTTTTAAATTTTTAAAAATTATTTATACTCACAAAAGATAAAATTATGTAAAATTGATAATTTTTTTAGAAATTTATTTATTTATTTATTTTACTAAGTTAAATTTTTATTATGTGTTTGGATGATGATCATGTAATGGATAATTATTTTTATTTTCATTAAATTAGTTTATATTTTTTTAAAAGTAAAATATGATGATAACTTTGATATTATTATTAATCCAATCCGTTAAATTAAAAAATCCAAAATTAAAAACATTTCATATATTAAATATATCGATTATCCATTAAAATCCTAACAACTACCTCTTACATGATCATCATCTAAATACATAATAAAAATTAATTTAGTAAAATAAATAAATAAATAAATGTCTAAAAGATTTATCAATTTTACATAATTTTATCTTGATAGGTAGAAATAATTTTTAAAAATTTTAAAATATTTTTTTGATATTTATTTTTGTCAAATTAGTTTATATTTTATCAAATTGACGATTTTGTCTTTGAAATTAAGCAATGATATCTTCAATTGTTTTTATTTGGAACAAAATTCAAAATTTAGGGTCAAATGTGTCACAATTGAAAAGTTAGGAATCAAAGTGACACAAATCCCAAACTATAAGGACTTTTAGTGTAATTCACTCTAAATTTTATCATTGAAAAATAAATTTGAACATGAAACAAAAGTGGTGGTGATGATTTGTTGGTTGTGTTGATCAACAACGATGGAGTGTAGATCGACGGCCGTAAAGTGTAAATTGGCGATAGAGTGCAAATTTGCGACAATAGTAGAGATAGTAGAGATAGTTGTTGGTGGTGGTGGTAATGATGGGTAAACGGCGAATGCGATGGTGGGTGGACAACGGCGATGGTAGATAATGGTGGTGTAAAGTTTTTGAAAAAATAGTGGAGAGAAAGAGAGAGAGAGAGAGAGAGAGAGAGAGAAGATAATGGAACGACAATGATGATGGTGATGGGTAGACGGTGGTGGTACTGGCGGGTGGATAGCAGTGGTGGCAATATACAATGGTGTGGAGAGAGAGACAAAGAGAAGAAACGATAAAAAAAACTTGATAGGTATAAGTATTGTAGGAGTTAACTTGATAGGTATAAGTATTGTAGGAGTTATTGGTGCATTTGAAAGATTAATAAAACTTAATTTAAATTTATTTAATGGGACTAGTTGATAATTGCTCATAATATAAAAATGTAGGCGGTGCTTCTCTCTAGTTGGGTTTTTCAATTGGAGCGTTCAGTTGGATCTTCGTGGGACCATCACGGGGGTCACATCGATAATTTGAACCGTGTAATATTTAAAACTTATCGAGTACTTCATTCTTATAAAAATTATGTTGATTGAATATCAATTGCCACTTGATCATATTATATTTGTGTTAACAATTTATTTTTAAAATCATAATTACCATTGACACAAATTTAATATAATCAAATAATTATTGATATCCGATTAATTTAATTTTTTATAAGAATTAAATACTCGACAAACTCTAAATATTAAACGATTTAAATTATTGATGTAAATTGTGATAGGCCACAAAACCCAACCGCACACCCCAATTTGATTTCAAAATACAGAGAAGCCAAGGTCTAAAAATATCCACCATTGTATAGATTTCCTATTTAGTCTGATGCGACTGTTTACAATTATTTCATTTCAAGTCAAATCATTGTAATTCTTGATGGCTAAATATATAAATTAGGGTAAATTATAAATACATCATTTTAGATTTGATTAAAATATGAGTTACCTCTTATAATTTTAGAAATTATATTTAACCTCTTGAGATTTTTAATTTCATAATAAATTACTTATTTTAATAAATTATCAAGTCAATTAATAGTTTTTAATAATGTTAAAAATATGTTTTAATTAATAATTTAGATAATTTTATTTGTATAGGAGAACAATTATGAATTTCATTTTTTAATTAATTCTGTTAAATAAATTTTTTTAACAAGAGAGTATTTGTAATTTTTTAAACTATAGGTGACAATCTGTACTTTAAACAAATCTCAGGAGATGTATTTATAATTGACCCTATAAATTAATGTCATGTTTGTTTGGTTCTTTGAGGAGAAAGATTGGACTAATAGTTCTTAGGACTCATCTATCGAGTGTTTGGTTATGGACATGAGTGATGAGATTAACTATCTATTGGACTATAATTCTTTCATTGGTGGGACTGCCAATCCCATGGTGGGTTTGGAATTGGAAATTGAGTGGCGGGGTTATTGAATTTTTAAGTAATTTTTCAGTAAAATTTATACTTTTTAGAAAAAAAAAATAATTATAATATTAAAAAATACTAAAAATTATTATTATATATATTAATATTATCCATAATATTACAAATTGGTGGCGTACAAATAAACACCTTTTATCCTATATTTCTAATTTAATATCATTACACTAATAATTTACTAACTTAATTTCACTGTGCTCTTAATTTTTTTCATCTTATAAAACTAAACAAACGTGACCTAAAAGAATGTGGACACTCATATGGCTTTTTCTTTTTCTTCTTTTCCTCCTTTTTCTTTTGAGAATAGGATAATATTTATATAAATTAGAAACCATTGACAGACCTAGCCAAGTTGGGCGTGTCGTGAAAATAATCAATTGAGAGTGAGGCAGTTGCAGAACAATTTGGAAATAAAAAAATGTACTAAAACTTCATTAGGTTGTAGGCTAATATAATACAAGAAACATATATTGGAATAATTATAACTTTTTACACTTTTAACTTTTATGTGTTATCTTTTATTAGCAATAATTAAATTCTAAACTTTTAACATGTTTTTCAATGTGGTGCACCTATTACTTCACATCAAGTTAAATTGAAAAATGAGAGATCAAAAATAGAATTTAAATAAAAATTAGGTGTAAAGTGTAATTTGGCCCACAAATTTTTAAGGAAAATTCACTTTATCTATATGTGGTTGAGGTTATTTACATTTTATCCCTTGTATTTCAATAATAGACAAATATATATATTTTTTTATTTATAATTTTGACTATTTTACACTTTGTTTTGTCCGGTTAAAAAAATCACTTAAACTAATGAAAATAGGTTAACATGCACCTTCTAACAAGGTCAAAAGTGAAATTTAGAAACAAAAGGGCAAATGTGCCTTTTGCGCATTTTTTATAAATTTTTTTCATTTAAACTCTAACTACGCTAATTATACACATTATTATAAATATCATTCTATAGATAATGAAAAATCATGTTAATTATGCACATAATTAATATTTATTTAGAAATTGACATATTTTAGTTAATCATACATTATTATTAAAATTAAATTATAAATTTGTTTAGTATTTGACTTAAATTTAATTTTAATTAAGCTAACCTATTTTGTCAACTGTATTAAAAATCAATTTTTCAGTTTTTTTGGTTTTTTTAGATCACATAACCTCACTATTTTTTTGCACATTTTAAAAAAAAAAATCATAAAAAATTAAAAAATTAACTTTTAACAAAATAGGCTAATATTAATTTTGGAAATACGCAAAAGTTTAGAAGAAAAAAAAAAGTATAGACAGGAGAGAGAGAGAGAGAGAGAGAGAGAGAGAGAGAGAGAGTAGATAAGAGTGAGAAGAAATAGATGGGTAGATTGGTTATTTCATACTTGTCATTAATGCGTTGGTATTAGATTTTAGGGGTTGTTTGGAGTGTCCTAAATAAGTGTACTTTTTGTCTTTTTGGACTAAAAAGTTGAGAAAAAAAATATGGTTGTTTGGGTTACTTTTTTGACTTTTTATCGAAAAATATGTATTAAAAAATTATATAAATTAGTGTGTAGGGGAAAATTAGGATTGGGAGTTGTGCAGCCGTAATTTTTGACTTTTGATGAATAGTGATAACTTTTTAACTTTTTGAGTAACTTTTTGACTTTTTGATTTTTTAGCAACTTCCCAAACTTGGCCTTAGTCTAAAATCATCCGTAATTTCTCGATGTTGATTATTGAAATACAAGAAAGTGAAGTGCTGATGAATACTTGAGAAGAAATAGACGGGTAGGTTGGTTATTTCATACTTGTCATTAATGTGTGCTGATATTAGATTTTAGTCTAAAATCATCCATAGTTTCTCGATGTTGATTATTAAAGTACAAGAAAGTGAAATGCAGATGAATACTTGTGTAAATTACACTATTAGTTCTTACGGCTTAAATGAAATCTTAATTACACTATTAATTTTTATAGTTTAAATGAAAATGTTACATTAATTCATTTAATTAGTTTCAATTTAAACAATTGACTATATACTTTTAATTTTGTCACAATATAGTTCCTCCGCCACTTATCGTTATAATTTGGAACTGAAAAAGGTCACATGCAAAAATTATAGGTGTTAATGTATATATTAGATTTATGCTTATCTCCTTGTATTGTATATATAGATTATCTCTATCTCTCTCTATCTTATCTCCTTGTATCTCTATCTCCTTCTATACTTATCTAGGTTTGTGTTCAGCCTATAAATACGGGCTCTCCTATTGTATTCAATTTAATTCAATATAATACAGATACACAGTTTTACTTCTCTTTCAATCATTCTAATATGGTATCAAAGCTATAGATCTTAAAATTATAGCCTTCTTTCACTACAAGAAAAGTGGGCTTATGAGGCGGAACTTTTTGCGACGGCACATTTGCCATCGCAAAAAGTCATTTTTTGTGACGACACAACTTGCCGTCGCAAAAAAGTGACATTTTGAGACGGCACAATTTGCCGTCGCAAAAAACGTGACCTTTTGAGACGGCACAACTTGCTGTCACAAAAAATGTGACCTTTTGAGACGGTACAATTTGCCGTCGCAAAAAAATATGACTTTTTAAGACGGCACAACTTGCCGTCGCAAAAAATGTGACTTTTTGATAAAAAAATAATAATATTTTTTTTTTCATTAAAATAAAAATAAAACAAATAAATTTTCAATCTATAACTAAAAAAAAAAATGATTTTTTTTTTTATAAAAAAATTCATTAACTACAAAAAAAAAATTATTTTAACAAAAAATAGTTTTTTTTTGGCGACGGCAACCCCCGTCGGAAAAAAAAAAAAAAGTTAAACCACGTTTTGTTGTTTAAATTTCATTTGTGACCGAATTTTTCTTTTTTTTTTTCATTCTCGCTATGTTTCCCTCACTTTTTTTTTTTCCATTCCCCCCCTTTTTTTTTTTTTCCATTCCCGTTCTGTAACCCCTCCAACCCAAACAAAAAATCTCCAATCTCAAACCACCCCGCCCAAAACCAAAAATCCCTAATCTCTTCTTACCCCCCCTTTCTGTCTCTTTTCACCCATTTTTCATCTTCCTCTTTCTCTCTTCTCTTTCTCTTTTTCACTCATCACTCTTCTTTGTCTGTGTGTCTGTCTATCTGTCTCTCTTTCTCTCTGTGTGTCTCTCACTCATCTATCTCTTCTCTCTTCTCTTTTCTCATCTCTCTTCTGTCTATCTCTCTCATCTCTTTCTTTTTGTGTCTCTCGTCCATCTCTCTTCTGTCTATCTCTCTCATCTCTCTTCTCTCTCTGTCTCTCTCTTTTCTCTTTATCTCTTTCACTCATTTCTCCCTGTCACTCTTTCGTTTATCTTTTTTCGCTCTTTTTTGTTCTCTCTCTCTCTTTTTGTTTATATCTTTTTACCCATTTTTTCATTTTCCTCTCTCTCTTCTCTTTCTCTCTCACACTTATCACTCTTCTCTCTCTGTCTATCTGTCTATCTGTCTCTCTCTTTCTCTGTGTCTCTCACTCATCTATCTCTTCTCTCATCTCTTTTCTCTCCCTGTCTTTTTCGCTTATCTTTCTTCTCTCTATCTCTCTCATCTCTCTCTGTCTCTCTCGCTCATCTCTCTTCTCTCTATCTCTCTTTCTGTCTCTCTCGTTTATCTCTCTTCTCTCTATGTCTCTCTCGCTCATCTCTCTTCTCTCTATCTCTCTCTCTGTCTCTCTCGTTATCTCTCTTCTCTCTCTGTTTCTTTTTCTGTCTCTCACTCTCTATCTTTTTATCTTTTTGTCTCTCTCTCTCTCTCTCTCCCTCTTTCTCTCTTCTCTTTCTCTCTCCCTCCCCCACTGTGTTCGTGTTGCTCACTCTCTCCCTTCCGTCTTCTCTATTTACTGAGCTCCCTCTCGATTTATCTATCCACTACAAGAAAATGCACTTTTAGCGACCACTTTGTCTCCCTTTCGCTCATCACTCTGTTTTTGTCTCTCTCTCTCTCTTTCTCTCCTCTATCGGTCTCTCACTTATCTCTCTCTCTCTCACCACCCATCTCCTTTACCATCTTCACCATTACTGCAAACGCCATTCCACAACCACCATTACTACCACTGTCGCCACTTCACCTCTACGACTACCATTACTATTACTATTGCCACCACTCCACTACCACCACTACCACTACTGCCATTGCTACTACCATTACCTCTCTTTCACCCCTGCCACTCCATCTACTCTACCACTACCACAACTTCACCACTAATCTCCTTCGCCATTACCACTACCACCATCATCATCTCTTATCCACCACCTTCACCACTACTGCCACTCCCTCTCCTCTACTACAAAAAATTAGTTCATGATTTTTAATAACAAAAAAAAATGGGACGCAGAAAAATATTTTTCATTGACCACAGAAAATTAACTTTTATTTTAGTGGAAAATATTTGTCATTAAAATATTACCCATATTTCTACCAAATAAAAAATAATAATATTTTTTTCATTAAAATAAAAATGAAACAAATAAATTTTCAATTTTAGTAACTTAAAAAAAAAAAGAATTTTTTTTCAAAAAATTCGTTACCTACAAAAAAAGATATATTTTAACAAAAAAATAAAATTTTTTGACAACGGCAACCCTCGTCGCCAAAAAAAAAAAAAAAATTAAATGGCGTTATTTTATTATTTAAATTTCATTTATGACCCAAAAAAAAAATTTATTTTTTATTTTTTATTCCCCCCAAACGTCGTTGTTTTATTATTTAAATTTCATTTATGATCAAAAAAAAAAAAAATTATTTTTTATTTTTTATTCCCCCCCCCCCCCCCCCCCCCCAAACAAAAATCCCCAAATCTCAAACCCAAAAATCCCTAATGTCTTCTCACCCCCCCTCTCTCTCTCGATCGACGGCGAGCGGCGTCGGAGGAGGAGGAGCAGCGTTGGAGCAGCAGCAGATCTTCCGATGTTGCCTGGCCTCACCAAGTCCTACCCTGTCACTCCTTCTTGTATTCACAGTTTTATCATAAAACAGTATCTGATATGTGTTCAAGTATCTGATGATTTGATTCCTGAAAATATTCTCTGTTTATTTTGACTAGGTCATTTTTGAAGGGGTTTATGCTTTGCACCCTGATATCAGAAAATCACTAGACTTGTGGATTGCTGTTGTAAGGATGAATGCCACTTCATTTCTGAGGCTTTATATTTTATTTTTTTGTTGCTTAACCTTCTTGTTTCTCGTTATCTGTATCAATTTCTTTTGGATAAGTAGAAATACTTGTTATGAGATAACCGGTTGTTTGAAAACAGGTTGGAGGTGTTCATTCACATCTTATTTCTCGAGTTCAAAGGGACAAAAGTAGAGTTGGGTGCTTTATGTCCCAAAATGACATTATGACGACAGTGCTTCCAATGTTCCAGCTGCACATTGAACCACATCTTGTTCATGCACATGTTAGTAGATTCGAAACCATTTGAGGCTTATTATTGTTGCATAATTTATTGTTTCATGTATTTTTGTCAAAGAAAGAAAAATCATTTTTCACTCTGAAATATTTTAAAGGTTGCCATGGCTTTTTTATATTTGACTATTTTGAACCTTTTTTTTTTTTTTTTTTTTTTTTTTTTTTTATCAAATCCAGTTTAATTTTTTTTTATCATTGATTCAGAAGTATCATAATTTTGTGCAAAAATTTTGATATATGATATTTGTGAGATTTAAACCAGGGTAATATTGATGTGGTGACTACATATATCAAACCTTTAGAATTACTCACTGCAGGTTATGGTGGATAATTTCTTATATGCATGCATTGCCTTATCTTTTGCTAATTATTAGAATTATTCTTTAGCAGTAACAGGCGTGAAGGCGAACTATATCAATTTTATGGACCATTCCCAATTTTATGACACGAAATGTATGCTGGTTCAGTCTTTTCTGACTTTATTTCAATTGTTATTTAGTCAGTTTCTCTCTGTTTTACTGTGATTTTGGTTATTATTCCCGACAATAAGGTCCTTGGAGTCTATGGTAGGGGCTGGTTTTTACATGGCTCACCATTGCAATTGATTATGATAAATCATTACTATAATGCACACTGACAATGTGTTGTCAACCCAACACAGTAATGTACAATTACAAGGAAACTCCCCCCCCCCCCCCCCCCCCCCCCAAAAAAAAAAAAAAAGAGAGAGAGGAGAGAGAAGCCCTTGAGTAGTGGAAAAGAAATAATTAATCAATCTATGCTAAGGTAAGAGAAGCCCTTGAGTAGTGGAAAAGAAATAATTAACCTATGTTAAGGTAAATGATTAATTGTGTTGTAATATTCTATTATTTTATGGCATTTTATTTATCATGTGTTGTGGGAGATCTATTAAATTAATATAATAATTATATATTATGAGAAAAATATAAATTATGATAAGATAATGTAATCATCGTATTGTTATTAAACAAAGATTTAACCCTCCCTGAAACATGCCGCAAAATCAGTAATGCTAGAGATTAAAACCCAAATACAAAAAAATATAAAAAAAAAAAATTAGTGTGATCTAAATTTTTTTTGTTCTTTGTCTTTTTTTTATTCTTATTTTTGTTATAGTGCACCACTAGGATTTGAATAAGAAAATTATTATAGCACTCATTGTTGCTTCAACTCTCCTTTGTGGAATTTTGCTGTCTCTGTTTTGTTTCTAGATCTATAGACACAAAAACTTGAAGAACTCCATTGCAAAAAGCCAACAGAGTCGTGGTATCTTCTTTATAAATAAAATCTCATTCACTATTCCTTCCAGATTCTTGAGAAAATATAGCTACCCCTGTGATGCTTCTTGTTCACCTTATGTGATTTTTTTTTTTTCTCTTTAAATTTGAATTTGAAGATGCTGTAAATGGAATTTCACTGGGTCCAATTTTGGGTAGATTCAATTCTTTGAGAATGGCTGATAAAAAAGGTTTTGCTGCGTTGATTAACTATCAATTGTTAGTAGCCGCAACAAATAATTTTCAGTAAAACAATGTTTTGGGTGAGGGTGGATTTCGACGCGTGTACAAAGGTTGTTTCAGTGATAGCTTTCTTGCAGCTGTAAAAAGACTCCGAGGCATAGGTCACGATGCTGAAAGAGAATTTGGGATAATTTTGACCAGATATCAAGTTTAAAATCTATATGTTGATTTTGTTTTTCTCGTTTCGACTTATGGATTGTTTTTAATTACCAATTCAAATTGCAAAGTGAGATGGATTGGTTAAGTAAAATTGAGCATCAAAATATTGTTTCGCTATTGGGTTACTGCATTCATGGCGAGGCAAGGTTTCTTGTTTATGAGATAATGCATAATGGGTCTTTGGAATCCCAATTGCACGGTATTTAAAAAAAAAATAAAAAAAATTCACTGTCCACATGAATATGCTAATTTTTTTTTTTTTCTAACTTACATTTTTTATTGATATTTTAGGCCCATCTCATGGATCGACTTTAACTTGGCATCTCCGGATGAAAATTGCTCTAGATGTTTCAAGGTATGCCAATCTTCCAATATCTTGTTATTATATGCATCTGTAATTTCAGAAAGTACCAGGTCTATTATGTTATTTTACTTTTGAAAGTGAACCCACTCTTGATTGCTTTGATGAAACTATGTTATCAATAACTTGGCACACACATTATATTGGAGTCCTTTCTGACAGAGGGATACATCTGCGTAGGTATGTCTAATAACAATTAGTTTTATTGAGAAAGATTGATCAACTAGAGATGCCCTGGTTCTTTTGAAAGTAAACCCACTCTTGATTGCTTTGTAGATAAATTTTTCTCACCAAGCAAAGATTTCAGTTGCCTCTAACACTCTTCAAATCAACTAAAATGTTAACTCTAAAATTCTCTGAATGGAATTATTATTATTTTACTTGGAAAATGCCCCAAAAAATCACCCACTTCCAAAAAAGACAGATCAACTGCAAGTTCTCCATAGGGGTGTTCTCCTCTTTTTAAAATTAACTTTGACACCAAAACACAACACATACAAACAACAACTATAAAAAGGTTAAATAAGCTTTTGCTTTTGTTCAACTTTTTTTGACTTTAATTATTGCGGTGGGGAAAGTGAACCCTTAAACAACAAGTAGACATCAGAAATTGAGAATCAAAGCTGAGATGGAAAAAACAAATCTGCAGCTACTTGTCTTTTCCATCAAAGAAAAATAGAAAAGTAGAATAGAACACGGAACTCATGATTGTTATATGAGTTTCCATTCTAATATATTCTTGTTTCCAGATCTAGCATATAACAGAAGTTTAAAGTGATCATATACGGTCTGTTTGGTTGTTGAGAAAATGCTAAAAGTCAAGGGAAAAAGAAATCATATATTGAAGATATCAAAAGAAAAATTAGTTAGTTTTATCTCATTGTTGATAAATGTGCAATTGCCTTCAATATTACTGGTTAACCAATCTACCAAACCTGTCCAATTTGATAGAGGAACACACATATCCTGCATAACTTTCCAAACCCTGTAGTAGAATGGACAATTAAAAAACAAGTGATTATGATCCTCAGTCCCAGTATCACAGAGACAGCAAGTAGCAGAGTTCCTAGTACCAAATACTACAAGTCTCAAGAGTGTTCAGTCTATTATGAATGGCAACCCAAACCACAGTACTGATTCTAGGAATAAGAATCTTAGCCCAGGCAACTCTAGAACCATGAATTTTCCACTCATCCCAAGCAGACTTTATAGAGAACTGCCCATCAGAAGATGCAGCCACACCACCTTATCAGCCACTAAGGAAGGCTTCATATCCTCAGTTATAGCAGCCTTAATCTCATCCAACTCCCAAGTTTGACAAACAGGTCAATTCCACCTAGAACCATGAATAACAGTCTCCTCTAGGTCGATTGTCTTTAATTATTCTGGTATTTAATTCCTGCTATTTGTGCTGAATAGGTTAAGATAGCTCTTCTTGGCCAATTTTTTTTGTAATAATGATTAAAATCCCGTTCCTATAGTTCCTATAGACAGTTCACAACTTTCTTCGGATTGTCCATTAAAAACTCAGTAGATCATTTTTTTTCTCCAACTAAATTGTTGATTTGTTGTTTACAGGCTGTTAGTTGGGAAATTCGAAAAATATTGACACAGAGAGCAGCCTCATTCAACATTGCCTTGGACGATGTGTCTATCACAGGCCTAACTTTTGGGAAGGAGTTTACAGCTGCAATTGAAGCAAAACAAATTGCTGCAGAAGAAGCTGAGAGGGCCAAGTTTGTTGTTGAGAAAGCGAGCAGGACAAGAGAAGTGCTATTATTAAAGCCCAGGTGAGAGAAGTGCTTTTCAACTTCATCCATATGTTTATATGAGCTCTCTCTTTCTCTCATATTGTTGTCAAAAATATTTTATATCCAGGGTGAAGCCAAGAGTGCTCAACTGATTGGCGAAGCCATTTCCAAAAATCAGTCATTTCTTACACTCAGGAAAATTGAAGTTGCACGGGATATTGCACAGACAATATCTAAATCTGCCAACCGTCTGTTCTTAAACTCGGATGAACTTTTGCTGAACCATTAGGGGATGAATGAATGTTTAAATCTAAAGATTCAGACTAGGCATCAGAAAATGAAGAGCAATTGTAATTTGCATAGATTGAATTGATTCTTTGTGTATGGATTAGTAGCCTTCTTTAAATATCAATTTGACTTATTTGTTGTTCCCGGCAGAGTGGAACACATTGCTATCATGTAAGCAAAAACAATTGTAGTTTTTGATATGGTGTATTATTATGCTCTTTAGGTTGAGCCAGATTACAATTAATTAGTAGCCTTCTTTAAATATCAGATTTTAAATAGTGGGATAATTTTTATTGTTATGAATTTTTATTTATGTATTGTTATGAATGGAATAATATTATGAATTTTCATTATGTGCCAACTTTTGTTTATGTATGTATTTATATTATTATGTAATTATTGGTTTTTTTTTATAGTTATTTTTCATTTAATATAGGTTATTTTTATATTTTTAATAATTTTAATGCAGTTTTTTTTTTTTTTTTGAGACGACAGCACACACCGTCTCAAAAAGAAAATTGAACCAGGGTTTTTTGCGACGGCAACTTTACTGTCGCAAAAGATAGGGGAATTGGTTGAAAAGTAGGGCCTTTAGCGACGGTGTTATTGCCGTCGCCAATAGTCCTTTAGCAAAGGCATCAGGTGTTGTCTCAAATAAACTTTTAGCGACGGTATTTTTTGCCGTCGCAAAAAACTCTTTTAGCGACGGCAACACAGTGCATCTAAAAAAAACTCAGATTTTTACGTGTTATTTGTGACAGAATTTTTCCGTCGCAAAAAAGGTATTTTGCCGTCGCAAACAAAAGGTGACGGCGTTATGTCGTCGCTAAAACCCTTTTGCAACCCCCTCTGTTGCGACCTTCCCGTTGCCGTCGCAAAAAGTCACTTACCGTCGCAAAAAACCTTTTGAGACGGCGTTTGGAGTATTTGCGACGGCATTTTACCGTCGCAAAAAAGTAATTTTTTTGTAGTGTTTCTTTTCCTTCTCTGCTTAGTCCCGTGCGTAGTTGTACTATAGCATTTATTCAATCACCCAAACACTGCTCGGACTGTTTCGTCATATTTTTCTTCACCCAAAATTTTTCCCTTTGCCATCAAATTGATCAGAATCCTCTCACGATTCCAATGACATCAATTTCATCACCAGAAAGCCCTATACGTGCCCGTCTTTGTGCTCGGCGCATCCACTGCTTCTGCCATCAGTTGCACACGCACTCTCACGCGCGCATAGCCAACCCACTGCGTAGCCGCTCAATCGCACAGCCAAGCAGCCACTGACGCCATCCCATTACGTCAGCCCTACACGCTTGGCTTCCCTCCGTGTGCTGACATCACATGCACGCACGCGTCTTCAGCCTCCGTGCCACGCTGACACGCTGACGTCAGCCCTAGCTTTATGACGTCAATCCTAAATAGTGTAGCCTCTATTTTTGCTTATTCTGTCCAATTTCAACATATTTTTTGGGCGGTTCATCTTGGTTCCCACCTAATTTGGGCCTTCTGAATCCATTGGTGCACCTGTTTTTGCTGATTTTGCTCATATAGCACTGTTTTTCTCTATTTACTTCACCAAACCATCATTATGGATCGTCATGATGCTTCCCATCCAATCTCTGTTATCCTTGACGGCTCTAACTATGTGTTATGGGCCTAGGCCATGTCCGATTTTCTGAAAGAGAAGAAACTCTGGCACATTATCACTGGGGATATGGTTCAACCAGTACAAGATGTTCATGAAACAGCTGCCACATATGTAGACCGTTTAAAGGATTGGGATAGTAAGAACTACCAAATCATCTCTTGGTTTAAGAATACTTCTGTTACCTCTATCAGTTTACAATTTGGTTGTTTTCAACTTTGTCACGACCCAACCCAGGGCTTAGGGTTGGAATCGTAACTCGCTACTTTATTCTAATCATGGCAAATTAAATGGCGCAGGTAGAGGCAAATGGAAATAAAAATAATTAAACAGAAAATTTACTTCATTTTACTATTTTAATAAGATAAAATACATGTACAGGGCTTTTATTATTTTATTATTCAGTGACTGGCCTTGAGTAAAAACAAAAGGGCGCAAAAATAAAATAAATAAAAGAAAAAAGAAAAGAAAAACAAAATAATGGTTCAATATCAAATTCTCGTGGGGGTTCCACTACGTGATATTATGGGTCTCCCTTACATCTCGTCACCTGAAAGGGTAACAGTTATAAGCACATAGCAGAGTGAGAAATATTATGCCAAGAGTATAGGGAATACAAAAAAATCATGGATAGTTATTTAAGCTAAAATAGTAACATAACTTAATTTGAATAAACAAATGATTTAAAGTGGCAGAAGTTGAAACACAGAAATTATGTAATTAAATAACCATAACCACGGCACAGAACATAACATATTAGAGGTCACTGGAGTGACAGTTAGAACTGGGGTCAAGGGATCCATGACAAACAGAGGACCACAAAGTGACCAAATAGAGGCCAATGGTTATTTAAGTCTCCCAAGGCATGGGACTTCCATGGTGGTACTTACAAAACATAATTGTTTATAAGGTCATAATCAAATACCTTTTAAAATTTAAACAAACATATCAATGGGTTTCATTTTAAACAAATAGAGTTCAGAAATTAATCCACGTAATTGGAATATTAATAAAATTTATAAAACATAAACTTGTATAAAATAATTTATGGTGACTCAAGGTATAATATAGCTCACCTTAAGATTGAGTCTTACTATTTCCTTCTTATTTTTCCTATCTTTTCGAGACCCCCCTCTACGTAGTATCTCTCTGAATTTTCCTTCATTTTTTTTGGTGCCTTCAATTTGCTGCCTTGGTTGCCTTATATACACAAGGCTCGTATCTCATAATGATGACTAAATCCAAATCATATATATTCTATATAGGTGTCTTAACTTACAGATGCCACATTCCCCTCCTAATTAATTCACAGATTTATTTGGATAACTACCTTATTATTATTATTATTATTATTATTATTATTATTATTATTATCATCATCATTCCCTATATTTATTTTATTATTATAGTTATTATTATTTATTTATTTATTATATTATTTATTTTTAATATATTATCACTAATAATATATTATCACATACAACTATAATTATATATAGCTATAAATATTTATGTGGTATTTAATTAAACGTTCAGGGTGTCACAAATTTGACTCCGTGACTACTATTGCCAAAGACATTTGGGATTTTTTGACATAACGTTATCAAACTACTGGTTTTGCTCATCAGTATCAACTTCAAAGTCAACTTCATCGCCCGCGTCAAGAGCCTGGTTAGTCTGTTAATGATTTCCTCTCTCAGATATATTTTATCTGGGACCAGCTTGCTCTCTCTGAACTTGTCTGGCCTCATATTGAAGATGCTACTTTATTCACTCAATATCGTAATCACCAACGATTGGTTCAGTTTCTCATGGCTCTCACTACCTAGTTTGAGCCCGTGCGTGCATCTCTACTTCATCGCACTCCTTTGCCCACTCTTGAGTAGGCTATTTCTGAGTTGTTATCTGAAGAGACTCATCTTGGTCCTCTGAAGACTCATCAAGTGGATACAGTTCTTGCCACTCCTCAATCACCGAGTTCTTCTGCACCAACCACCCAACGGCCCACTACTTACAATTATTGTCAGAATCGGGGCTTGTTGTCTACTCATATTCTGCTTCATTGCCCAGTCAAATCTTGTCGGTACTGCAACAAGATTAGTCCTGGTCACCTACAGCAAGATTGCTTTCGCAATCCAGACCGCTCATCTACTACTCACTACTCTCGTGGTATTTCCTCACGAGGTCGTTCACAACGTCCGGGAGTCAGTCTAGATCTCTGCCTACTTATGGCACTGCTGTTGCCGCCTTTGAGGAATTTTTTGAGCCTTTAGATCCAGCCTCTTCTGTCTTTTCCCAAACTGATGTTGAAGCCATGTTCAAACAGTTTCTCACCATCTCCGGTACACCTTCTTCTATTGCTCTGTCTGTGACTTCAGGTACATCTCCCTGGTATTTTGACTCAGCATGTTGTAATCATATGACTTCTAGTTCTACCCTATTTTCTTCTATTTCTTCCTCTTCTCATATTCCCTCTATTCATACTACTGATGGTTCTCTTATGTCTGTAAGTCATATTGGTTCTGTTTCCACCTCTCATCTATCCTTATTAAATGTTTATCTTATTCATGCTCTCACTTTAAATCTTATTTCTATTAGTCAATTATGTGAGCTTGGTCTAATTGTCACATTTTTAACTAATGTTGTTTGGTACAGGACCCTCAGACGGGATAGACTCTTGGGATTGGCCATAAGCATGGACGTTTTTATGAGCTTATTCATCTTCATGTTCTAGACTCCACCTCGATAGCTGTTCCTACATCTGCTTTCAGCATGTCTCCTTTTAATATTTGGTATTATCGTTTAGGACATATTTCTGTTAGTCGATTAAAATCTTTAGTTTCTATTGGTCAGTTAGGTCATGTCATTCCCAATATTTTGGATTGTTTATCTTGTCAACTTGCAAAACAACCTGTTTTATCATTTAATGCAAGTACTTCTGTTTCTCATGCACCATTTGATCTTATACATTCTGATATTTGGGGACCATCACCTACTACCACTATGGGGGGGATCATGTTACTTTGTTGTCTTTGTTGATGATTTTTTACGTTTTACATGGTTGTTTCTTATGAAAAGTCGATCAGAACTCAAACAACTTTATTACAATTTTGCAAACATGGTCTAAACCCAATTTTCTAAAACCATTAAAATTTTTCCATCTGATAATGCTATGGAATACAGGGATCTTGATTTTCTCTCATTCCTTTAGCGTCATGGTACTCAACTTCATTGTTCCTGTGCTGGCACGTCCCAACAAAATGGCCTTGCTGAATGAAAGTATAGGCATATTCTTGACACTACTCGAGCCCTTCTTATCTCTTTCTTGTGTCCTGAATATTTTTGAGGGGAAGCTGCTCTTACTGTTGTCTACACTATCAATTGTGTTTCCACTCCTACTATTCATAACCAAACTCCTTATGCACGTTTACATGGCATTAGTCCTCCACACACAAATCTTCGGGTTTTTGGGTCTGCATGCTTTGTTCTCCTCCAACCTCATGAACATACCGAACTTGAACCCCGTTCTCGTCTTTGTTGCTTTCTTGGGTATAGAATTGAACATAAAGGCTATCGTTGCTGGGATCCTATCTCTAAATGTCTTTGTGTCTCTCGTCCTGTGGTTTTCTGGGAGCATAAAATGTTTTCATCCTTATCCTTGTTCCACTTATCATCATCTTCTACTTCCACTTTGTTTAGTAATCCTTCTATCGATCTCTTCTCAAATGCCTTTGATGCAGGTTCCTTCTCTCTAGAGACGCCTTTGTCTACACTTGATCCAGTCCCGACTGCTCCCTTTGATGGTCCCATTGAGTCTCTTATCACCCTACCAGATCTTCCTTCCACATGTTGTCCACATCGGGTAACTCAACCACATGTTCATCTTCGTGATTATATTGTCGGGTCTACTACCTTTTGTACTTATGAACTTACCTCATATCGTGAGGCTTGTACTAATCCTTTTTGGCAACGAGCTTTAACTAATGAATTATAGGCTTTAGACAAAACTCATACCTGGGATGTTATTGATCTTCCTCTTAGAAAGACTACGATTGGCTGCAGATGGGTATACAAAATCAAGACCTATTCTGATGGCTCTATTGAGCGCTACAAAGCCCATCTTGTTGCAAAGGGCTTCACCCAGGAATATGACATTGATTATGAGGATACTTTCGCTTCAGTTGCTCGGCTTACCTTTGTGTGTAGCTTAATTGCTGTTGTCGCTGCTTGCCACTGGGATCTCTTTCAGATGAATATCAAACAACAGTGTGCTCTCGATGGTCTCAAGCAAGCCCCACGAGCTTGGTTTGCAAAATTCAATTCCACCATCCATGACTTCGGCTTCACCTCCAGCTCATATGACTCCGCTCTATTTGTTCGGACCACTCTTCATGGCACCACTTTTCTTCTTCTTCTTCTTTATGTGGATGATATGATTATTACCGGTGATGATGTGGCTGGTATTCTTAGCCTTAAACAATTTCTCAATTGTCAATTTGAGACGAAGGACCTTGGTACTCTTAATTATTTCTTAGGGCTTGAAATCTCTCATGGTTCCACTGGTTATTATTTGTCACAAGCCAAATATGCATCCGATCTTCTGGCACGTTCTGGTCTTACCGATTGCAAGACTACCTTTACTCCTGTTGATCCTTAGACTCATCTCACTCCTTTAGATGGGGACCTTCTCTCTGATGCTACTCTTTATCGCCAGCTGGTCGGTAGTCTTCTTTATCTCACTGTGACTCATCCTGACATTGCCTATGCTGTCTATCTTGTTAGTTAGTACATGTCGGCTCCTCGTACCCCACATTACATTGCTCTACTTCGCATACTTCGCTACCTTAAAGGCACTATGTTCCATGGACTCCACTACTTTGCTCACTCTTCTCTCGAGCTTCGTGCCTTTTTTGATGTTGATTGGGCTGGGAATCCTACTGATTGAAGCTCCACTACGGGTTTCTGTTTCTTCTTAGGAGATTCTCTTCTTACTTGGCGTAGCAAGAAACAGTCTCTCACTACTCGCTTGTCACAACCCAAACCCGTCCCTAGGGGTTTAGCATCGTAACCGGCCAATAATTCGTGATTACCAAAGGTCTGTTCAACAGTAATAATAATTAAACAATAAAAGGGGGGGCCAGCGGAAGCCTGAACAAATTAAGTCATGACGTCCAAAGAGTTGTGAAGACGTAAATGAACAAACAACCTCCATATATATATATATACCAATGCATGCATAAGTTCAAGTCTATGTCCATCATATACATAAAAGCTCAAGTCCAAAACATCCAGGACATATTAGGGAGTAAAATCCCAATGCCAAAAATAAAGCGTAAACATTTACTTAGACATTAAACATCTCTAAAAAAAGGGGTGGAAAAAGATCACCCAAAAAGCCTTGACATCAACGGATCGAAGTCTCGTAGTGAAACGCAACGGGTTGGCTTGACAAAACAAATTTGGATCAAGCTGCGAGCTCCGCTCAGGTGCCTGATCACCTACATACATATATATAAACAGTGAGCTAAAACCTAGTGAATAACAAATGCGTAAAGGGGTTAAGAATGAATGTCGTTTCAATGGTTAAAACAGTCATTTGCATCAGTAAATCATTTAATTGATCAATATTTCATAATTCCATATCATATCTATCACATAGGAATCATAGTAGTCATGCGTGGTACATCTAACAGCTAAACAGTACAGTAAGTCTTAAAAAACCGAACAGTCAATTGATGGCCATCATATCAGTAAACAGTAGTTCCAACATTGGAATTGATAGATATCTCTGTAACAGTAGCAGTAGCAGTAATAGTAACAGTAACAGCAACATTAATAGTTGCTATGGATGCCACGAGTATAGTTTACAAAACAGGACAATCATTCATTCAATATATCATTTCAAAAAACAGTACATTTAATCAATTAGAAACTAAGTACAATTGAACATAGCTTTACAACATTGTTACTCACAGTGGGCTTCGTGAAACACGTGCTAATATGCACTAAAAATGCAGCGTCTGACCTAAACAAACAAATTCAAGCACAATAACTCAATCACATCGATGACGGATTCAAACACTTCCATTTCTATTCGCTTCATTGATCATTCAGTCCATTTTTGTTCATTAATCACTTATTCGGTTCTAACTTTCATTTGTTCGCACGTGAGATGTAATGCACAAGAAATACACTTTAAAACCATGTAAATGGAGGCCCGAAAGATAGAAAGGAGGAGCGAAAAGCAAACCAGGATTGCCCAAATGGGCCGCACGTGCGGGACTAGTGCCGCATGTGCCCCCCGCACCTGCCTTTATTTCAGTATGCATCAACAAAAATGCCCTGTTTTTCGCACGTGCGGGGCCCCAAGCCGACGTGCGGTGTTGGGTTTGTTTGAGGCCGAAGTTTGCCCTGTTTTGGTAGTGTAAAGTTTGTACAAAAACAACAACATTTTCATGCAATACACACCCAAAACCTCATGTAATCTTTCTAGAATTTGAGCTTTAAACCTCAATTATAAACCATGGCTTTGAAAGAAACTCAATTGTCCATTTAAATAATTCAAAACTTTGAAAAGATATGAAATCTTGAACTTCAAAGTAAAAATTGAAATCTTGAGCTTCAAGACTCAATTCCCACGGGATTTCCCTTCAAGTTTAAACTTTCATGCAAGACAATAATGCGTGCTCAAGAATTCTGTGTTAACAATGCCATGCATGTACAATTTAAGAATTAATTCACTTATTCTTTACATATGAAGCCATGCATGAAGTAAGCCTCTAAATATATGAACCAAACTTCTAGTAAAACTTATTTTTTCTTGGCCAAACTTGAAGTCCACAAATTTTGAGCATAAATCTACAAAAACATGAGGTTAAAGAGGGGAATTCTTACCTACTATGAGTGAATTGTGAAGAGTATAGGGAATTTGCAATAGTTTCTTTAATTTCTTCTTCACTAACTAACCTTTTTCTTCTCTTCTTTTCTCTATGCTAAGTTCTAATTCTCACAGCCTCTCCCTCTCTCTCTCTCTCTCTCTCTCTCTCTCTCTCTCTCTTTCTCTCTCTCTCTCTCTCTACGTGTATAGCCCTTAGTTCTCTAAGTCCACTACACTATTTTCTTATCCCAGTAAATTGATGAGTCATCCCTCAAGTCTTTGACCGTCTATACAACAAGCTCACATTAAATAAGCTAATAAATCATATAACTAAGTTAAATTCAATTCACTCAAATTAAGTTAGCTCACATTATATTGTGATCTTAAGTACACTAGATTAATTTATACTAATGTGAATTGGGCTCCAATTCCTATCCATCTTCTTAATTCTAATTTATTAAAATTAGCGAATCAAACAGGTTCAATTCATTCTTTTACACCTCTGATCCCAGTAACACTACAATACCAATCAATGCAAGCATATATCATGTGGCACATAATTCACACAATACATAATCACATAATTAGCATTAAGCACATAATTAATTTAATTAATTAACTTAATTTAGGAGGCGGTTGTTACATCCTCTCTCCCTTAGGATGTTTGGTCCTCCAAACTTAGTTACCTTCCTCCGAGAAGAACATAGGGTCAAGTGGAAACAGGTCCGGATATCTTCTCTTCATGTCATCTTCCCTCTCCCAAGTTGCATAAATACCACCATGATTTTGCCAGTCTACTTTCACTAACAAAATTTCTTTGTTTCTCAACTTCTTAATTCTCCGATTTACAATCTGAATGGGCCTTTCTTCATAAATATAGTCATCACTCAACACCACATGGGTAGGCTTAATAACATGAAAAGGATCCCGAAAATAGTCCCCCAACATCGACACATGAAAGACATTATGCATATGTTCCATTTCAGGAGGGAGTGCTATTTGATATGCCACCGGATTAATCTTTTCAATAACTTCATATGGCCTAACATACCTCGGTACTAACTTGCCTGTGGTTCCAAAGCGTGTCTGCCCTTTCATTGGTGTCACTTTAATAAAAACATGGTCATCCACTTCATATTCTCTATCTCGTCTTCGGACGTTTGTGTAACTTTTTTGTCAGCTTTGTGCAGTTTTCAATCTTTGTTGAATTAATTTCACATTTTTTGTTGTTTTATGCACAATCTCAGGCCCAAGTAAGGGCCCATCTCCAACTTCTGCCCAACAAATAGGAGACCGACATTTTCTGCCATATAGTGCCTCGAAAGGCGCCATACCAATGCTCGAATGAAAAATATTGTTGTAGGTGAATTCAGTTAAAGGCAAATGAGTTTCCCAATTCCCTTGAAAATCAAGCACACACATACGTAACATGTCCTCCAGCGTTTGGGTTGTTCTTTCTGACTAACCATCGGTCTGTAGATGGTATGCACTACTCAATCTTAATTCAGTACCCAATTGTAGACGTCCCCGAACGCATCCCGGGGAAGGAGTGCGAATCCCCCCCGTTCTGGTTCGATATTGGGTCTACTACAGTTCGAAGGACTCAAATGTCACGGTTTTTAATCTTGAACCAAAGAGTCCAAATCCGGCAAATCGTTTTGAAAACAGATTTTTTGAAAGAAGTGCCAAACATGGACTGCTTTGCCAGATACAGAGTCGCCACCTAAATATTTTTTAATGGGGAAATTTAGAAAACCCTGACTCCGTGCCAAAGGCCACGTGTCCGTCATCACCAAAGTTGCCTCGGCTCGGGAACTTGGGTACGATTGGGGAAGGTCACTTCGTGAGCACCCCCGCTCGCCCGGTCAAAGACCGGCCTCTACTAACCATGATATATGTTTTTGAAAACATTGTGTGTTCTTATTCCGGTTATTAGCCTAGATTTACTATGTGATGCGCATAGCATACAAGTATAGACTGAGTCGCCTGAATTGGAACAAAACATTTCATGTTTGTTTGTTTGAAAATGGTTTGATGGTGCTACCCGCAGGTAGGCTAAGACATGGATTTGCCACCCTCGGGTGGGCTTAGAAAACAATGGTTTTGCCACTATCTAGTGGGCTTAAAACAAACATTTGATGAATTGTTCCAATCCAAATAACACAACCTTCACCCACAGGCATTCAGGCAGTTATATCACATAAGCACATAGCCTCATGGTAAGCATGCTATTCATGGCAGTCACTCACACGCTTGCAAGGATGCTAAAGCATAAAAACTCACTGAGTACTCCAAGCCAAAACAGAAGCTCGTTAGAAATCCATGCATGATCCTAGATACACAGAATTGCCTAATGCAACACATGCAGAGATGCAAACTATAGCAGGCTCGGCTATTCTAAACATGGCATATGGAATGCTATAGCTAACACGTATTCAATTTGGAATTGAAATACAAATGCAGTTTGTATGATGCGCCGAGCCCGGTGCATGCAAGACAGATGAATGATGCAAACATGCTATCATATTGTATGCTAATTGAATTATGCCCTAATCTAACCATCATAAGCAGGTAAATAAAAGGGAAGAAAGACGTGGGGTTGGAAGACATACATCACACTCACCCACACTTATTACAATATTGCCCTCGCACAGAGGGTCCAAATAAATAATAATACAGTCCCAAATGAAAGAATAATACAGTCCAAATAATACAGTCCGCATAATATACAAATTCCTAATTAATTAACAAATTAACTAAGAAAATAATAAAACTGGCATGCAAGCCAGGGACTACCTTGACTTCGTTCCGGATAATGAAATAATGCATGTTTGGGCAGCCTTGCGCGGAAATCCACTAGGATGCCCCAATTAGCCTCTGTTTTGCAATGTTTCTTGAAATGCATGCCAGACTCTGAAAAGTTACTGATTCTTCATTTTGTTGCAACAGAGAGCAGGAAAGGGGCATAGCAATGTATTTCACAAATATATGCATGCCTCGATCCTCGTGCCACCAATCACGCATATCGATGCATGATGGCCGAGGAGTCGAATTGCACAACTCAATATAGGATGAATGCATATGAATGCTACAACAAAACCTAACTCCATCATGGATAATCCGGAGTGTCGGTGACTTGGGAATTGAGACCCGTTCAGCCGCTCGGAGTACGAAACGTGCCTCGTTTCCTGTGCCCGGGCTAACTTCTATCCCGAACATGATACAAAATGCATGATATGCATGAAATGCAGCTAATATGCAATCCTAACATACACAATGTCATGGAATGGCATACACGCTATACGAGGTAATACACAATCGGGCATACACAATGCTACGGATGAAATGGCATACGCAATGCAATAATGGGCTTACACTAACATGAGAGAGCCTCAGCCACACTCACATAGGAGGCCATCAGATGAAAACAAGATACCTCGAAGTGCGTGCACGCGTGCACGCAAACCGAGAACGGACCCTCAGGCACCGAAATGGCACTCTAATGAGACATGGCAAAGACACAGAATATGACATGAAAACATGCAAAAATCAGTGGCAAAATGAGGGGCAAAACAGCCCCGAAACCTGGCGAAATGAAACCCGATGCAAGGAATCTCTCCCGAAATGCGAAATTAGGCACCCGAAATGACTTGTAGCTATACAAAACATGCATAATTGATACATGACATGAAAAGGAAGAAGCAAGGCAGCCCCAAAACTCACATTTTTACAGTACAAAACAAGGCCAAACAGCAATCACAAGTAGGGCTAAGATGGCATACAAAAATGGCTCCGCAAGGGAGGCTATGAAGCAAGTGGTAGATGCAAAGCCCAAACAGAAAAATTCCCTTCTACAACACTGAAGAGGGGCTAAAAATATGAATATTTACAGTAGATGACAAGCCTCAAATCAGTATGCAAACATGCTCAAAATGTAATGCAAGATTAAGGCCAACAAGAGGCTATAACATGAGGTATACAAAGCATTCACCAAATAGCCAAAGACCCTTAATGAGACATGCCAAGAAGGTCAAAATATGGCCATTTTCAGTTCTGATCATGGCTGAAAACAGAAGCTAGATAAGCCTAAAAAAGCATGCAAAAATGGGGGCCAAAGAGGGGTATAATGGTAAGTACAACATGGAGGTCCCAAACAAGGTTGAGCCCTTCTACAATGTTGTAGAGGGGCTCAAAATAAGCCTAACCACAGTTTACATCATGCTCAAAAACAGATCACACACAGGCTAGAAATATCATGCAAGATTATGGCATTTAAGAGGGTATTGAAGCAAGTACCAAATGGGGGGCTCAAACAAGGTTGAGCCCTTAAACAAACATGAAGAATGGCTAAAAAAAATGACCCTTTCAGTTAGGGTCGGATCCCAAAACAGCAAGCAAATAGGCCTAAGCAATGGTGCAAAAATGTGCTACAAAAGGGGGAAAGATGAACTTACCCTTGAAGACCACACTTTTGCTCCCTTTTGGACCAAGGAATGTTGCTTCCTAGCTGCTGGAAAGTCCTCCAAACTGCTGGAAATGGAGTGGTGGTGGTGATGCTTGGTAGTGATGAAGAAATGGAGCCAAAACTTGAGAAAATGAGAGAGAAATGGAGAGATATGTATCTATGTGCTCAAAGCAAGTTTTCCAACCCTCTAAACAAAGCTTGAGCTGCTGTTGTGTATGCAAGAATGGTGGGGCAATGGAGGGAAAATGTGTAATGAAATGGGATTAAGTTCCCTTTTTTACAAAAAGTCCCCCGAAATCAGATATTTTGGGGGAAAAAGCTATACAGCTGCAAGGCACACATCCCAAGGATCATGGCCGGCCTGCTATTTTTGTTGCAGGTGGCCGGCCGGCCACCCCCTATGGCCGGCCGGCCAAGGGGCAAAATGGTCCAAAATAATTTCTGGCCGGCCACCAGATATTGGTGTCCTCCCAGGTCTCCTCAACACAACCCTGTGGTTCAAAATTGGCAACTCTAAAACATGAGAGAGAATAGGCCACTTTTAGGAGGGGTTCAAAAGGTTCAAGTTGAGTTTCTGGCCCGCCATGTAATATTAGGGTCCTCCCATGTGTGCACAACACAAATATGTGGTTTGGGCTTGAAGAAAATGCTCCTAGGGTGGTCAACATTGGCTCGGAAGTGAGAAAAATGGGCGTCGGAGGGCGCCGGAGGAATATAACTGGTTGTTGAGACAATTGCTAACCTCCCACCCTACAGTGATCTTCCTGGTGATAAAACAGAGGTACTTGCCAAAAATGAACGAAAACCAATGCAAAACGAATGCTCGGGGGCCAAAACACGCAGTTTGGGGTCCCGAAAATAGGCCGTTAAGCACCGAAAGTGGCATTCGACCACGAAGTGGGTCTCTCAGGCCCCAGTGTCCCTCAAAAGGGAGTAAATGAGATGCATGCCAAAAACCGGAGCAGTCGGAGATGGTTAGACGGTCCCGAACCGAGGCACACGGCCTGACGGCTCCGAAAACCGGGAACCGGGCTCCGAAATGGGCAAAATGGCCTACGGCCACGAAATGTAGCGCACGGCCACTGAGAGATGGTCTACGGGACCTCTCCCTCCCCTCAGGAAAAGAAACAGAGAAAACCGAGTCTGGTTCGCAAACCGAGACAAGGTACAGAAGAGGGTTCAGAAGTCCGGAGGCAGGGCTCGCGGCCGCGACTCTGAAACTTCTGAACGAGCACAAAATGCAATATCACCGAGCGCTCAATCGATGACGTCTGAGTCTTAAGGTCGGTCAAAAATGGGGTGTCTACACCAATGCTGTTTGCAGACTTTGCCAAAATCTTGATGTGAACGTCGAGTCCCTATCAGAAACAATGGACACAAGCACTCCATGTAATCTAATAATCTCATTAATGTAAATTGTTGCTAACTTATCCGCATTATAGATTGTTTTGACAGGTAAAAGTGTGCAGATTTAGTCAAACGATCAACAATAGCCCAAATTGAGTCCATACCTTTATTGGAGCGAGGTAGTCCAACAATGAAATCCATGGTAATATGCTCCCATTTCCACTCCGGTATTGGCAGTGGTTGAAGCAATCTTGCGGGGCGTTGATGTTCAGCTTTGACTTGTTGGCATTATAAGCATTTTGACACAAACTCAGTAATTTCCTTCTTCATTCCCGGCCACCAGAAATTAAGCTTCAAGTCTTGGTACATTTTTGTATTCCCTGGATGAATAGAAAGTTTTGAACTGTGGGCTTCTTGCAAAACTCACCTTTTCACGTCAACATCATTTGGTACACACAGTCTACCTTGAAATTTCAGCACACCATGTTCAAAAACAAAACCCGGCCTCGGTTTGGATTCCCATTCATCAATAATCTTCTTCAAAAAGTCATCTTGTTATTGTTTCTCTTTAATTTCCTTGATAAGTGTTGGTTGAGCAGAAATAGCAGCCAATGTCCCGCTTTGTTCTCGCAGAACAATTTCAACCTCAAATTTCTCAAGGTCGTATAGCAATTCTCTTCGCCCGGTAAGTAAGCAAGCCAGATTCCCAATTGATTTCCGACTAAGTGCATCAGCAACAGTGTTAGCTTTCCCCGGATGGTGCAAGATTTGCAAATCATAGTCTTTTATTAATTCTAGCCATCTTCGTTGTTTCATGTTCAACTCTTTTTGTGTAAAGAAATACTTTAAACTCTTGTGATCTGTGTACACCTCACATGTTGCCCCATACAAGTAGTGGCGCCAAATTTTCAATGCAAATACTACTGCGGCAAGCTCCAAATCATGAGTTGGAAAATTCTTTTCATGTGGCTTGAGTTGTCGGGAAGCATATGCAATGACTTTACCATTCTGCATCAATACACACCCCAAACCCTTATAAGAAGTATCGCTAAAAATAGTAAATACATCCGTACCTGAGGGTAAGGTGAGAATCGGTGCAGTCACAAGTCGAGTCTTCAATTCTTGAAAGGCTAATTCTCTCTGGTCAGTCCAGTCAAACGGTGCTCCTTTTTGAGTCAATTAAGTCAAAGGCAAGGCAATTTTGGAGAAGTTTTTCATGAATCTTCGATAGTACCTGGCCAAACCTAAGAAACTTCGGACTTCGGTAACATTAGCCGGTCTAGGCCAATTTACCACTGCTTCTATCTTCTGTGGGTCAACTGAAATGACATCTTTACTAATTACATGCCCCAGAAACACTATCAAGCCAGAAGTCACACTTTGTCATTTTTGCATATAACTTCTTCTCTCTCAAGGTTTGCAAAGCTATTCTCAAGTGATGTTCATGTTCCTCTTTGCTTTTGGAATAAATCAAAATGTCATCTATAAAAACAACCACAAATTCATCGAGGAATGGTTTGAAAATTCTATTCATAAGATCCATAAATGCAGCAGGCGCATTAGTAACCCCGAAAGGCATAACAAGAAATTCATAATGTCCGTACCTTGTTTGGAAAATAGTCTTTTCAATGCCTTCAGCTTTGACTTTTAGTTAGTGATATCCGGATTGAGGATCAATTTTGGAAAAGACTTGAGCACCTTGCAGTTGGTCAAATAAATTATCAATGCGAGGCAACGGGTACTTGTTTTTCACTGTCACCTTATTTAGTTCACGGTAATTAATGCAAAGTCTCAATGAACCATCCTTCTTCTTTACAAATAAAACTGGAGCGCCCCACGGTGATGTACTAGGTCTGATAAACTTTTTGTCCAATAACTCTTGCAACTGGATTTTCAACTCTTTCATTTCAGTAGGTGCCATTCTATACGGAGCTTTGAAAATTGGCTGTGTACCTAGCATCACCTCAATAGTGAACTCAATCTTCCTATCAATCAAATCCCTGGCAAATCATCTGGAAAAATATTTGAAAATTCTCTAACTATAGGAATACTGTCCACATTAGCTTTAGTATCAGCAAGCACAGTCAGTACACAACATAAATACCCTTTACACTCCTTTTTAATCAATTTGGATGTTTTCGTAGATGAAATCAAGTATGGGGGAGGTATAACACCAACTCCGTTAAAAATAAATTCAGGCAATCCCAGTGGATGAAAAATAACTTGCTTTGTTACACAGTTAATGGAGGCATGATATTTTGTTAACCAATTCATTCCCAAAATTACATCAAAATGATCAAGATTCAGAGGTAGCAAATCAACATATAAAAGCACATCTCCAAGAACAATCTCACATGCAGGATACACATAAGCACAAGTCATAGATCCCCCAGCAGGTAAAGATACAGCTAATAAATAATTCATAGGTTCCAGTGGTCTATTTAATTTTCATGAAAAAGCATGCGAGACAAATGAGTGTGTAGACCCTGAATCAATCAGAATGTAAGCATATTCTGCATATCTCCTGGTACAAGTGCAAATACTTGGCCTTGTCTCAAAGGTTCTTTCCCGGTAGCTTTGGAATTGGGTTTTGGCATAACAGTTGATACTGCAGTACTTGCTATGGGTCTACTAGTGCCTTGAGATATGAGAGGACAATCTTTGACCATGTGGCCCACCTTGCCACACCTGTACCATGCCCCAGAAATTTTGTAACAAACCCCTTTATGCCTTCTGCCACATTCTGGACAAGGCGGTATGGAATTATTCCCTTGGTTGGAACTACTTGTTGACCCTGTATTTTGCTTTTTATTTAATGAGTTGTTCTGGCCCTTTTTGAAATTAAAACTTTGTCTTTTGTCTCGCCATTCAATCACCGGCGCCTTAGACTGTTTCAATGCTGCAACATTTGCCTCAGCTATGATAGCTCGATCAAGGACATCCACATACTTGAGTAATTTCAAGACATTAATTCGATCAATTATTTCCACATTAAGTCCACCCTCAAACTTTCTAGCCTTTTTATAGTCGGTATACACCATGTGTGGTGCGTATCGGGCAAGCTCGGTGAACTTAGATTCATATTCAGCTACTGACATGGTGCCCTGCTTCAGTTGTTCAAATTCAGTCACTTTGCGGTCTCGGACACACTAAGGGAAATATTTCTCATAAAAAGCTTCTTTAAACTGAGCCTAAGTCATAGCATTGTTTGTATCACGAATAAGCATCCACCACCGTCTAGCCTCTTATTGTAAAGTAAAAGTAGCCAATAACACTTTATGTGCCTCTGAACATGGAAATACTTCAAACAATTTTTCAGTTTCTAGGGCCTATGCTTCGGCCTTTAGTGGCTCAAGACCTCCTTGGAATGTTGCTGGCTTCATTTTGTTAAACTTTTGTGTCAAAGAAATCACATCATCATTGGCATTTAGTTCTAGCTGCACTGGTAGCGGAGGAGGGGGTGGGGGTTGTTGGTTCTGTTCTTGTCGTAGTGCCTCAGTCAATAATTCAACCATTATTTCCAATCATGCAATTCTTGTTTCGGATGATTCAAGTTCATCTGTATTCCTTGCATTCTCCATTGCACTATATACAACACGGTAATAATAAACATAGGAAAAATAGCTTACTTATGTACGTTAGCACATATACACATATCATGTCACACACACTTACTTATGCTCATGCAATGCCTTAATTGCTTTTCTAGGACATCCTATAACTCATTTGGATACGTGTGTGTAGTACAACTCATGCTCTGATACCACTCTGTCACAACCCAAACCCGCCCCTAAGGGTTTAGCATCGTAACCGGCCAGTAATCCGTGATTACCAAAGGCCTGTTCAACAGTAATAATAATTAAACAATAAAAGGGGGAGCGGCGGAAGCCTGAACAAATTAAGTCATGACGTCCAAAGAGCTGTGAAGATGTAAATGAACAAACAACCTCCATATATATATACCAATGTACGCATAAGTTCAAGTCTATGTCCATCATATACATAAAAGCTCAAGTGCAAAACATCCAGGACATATTAGGGAGTAAAATCCCAAAGCCAAAAATAAAGCATAAACATTTACTTAGACATTAAACATCTCTCCAAAAAGGGGTGGAAAAAGATCACCCAAAAAGCCTTGACATCAACGGGTCGAAGTCTCGTAGTGAGACGCAACGGGTTGGCTTGACAAAACAAATTTGGGTCAAGCTGCTAGCTCCGCTCAGGTGCCTGATCACCTACATACATATATATAAACAGTGAGCTAAAACTTAGTGAATAACAAATGCGTAAAGGGGTTAAGAATGAATGTCCTTTCAATGTCTAAAAACAATCATTTGCATCAGTAAATCATTTAATTGATCAATATTTCATAATTCCATATCATATCTATCACATAGGAATCATAGTAGTCATGCGTGGTACATCCAACAGCTAAATAGTACAGTAGGTCTTAAAAGATCAAACAGTTAATTGATGGCCATCATATCAGTAAACAGTAGTTCCAACATTGGAATTGACAGAGATCTCTGTAACAGTAGCAGTAGCAATAATAGTAACAGTAACAGTTGCTATGGATGCCACGAGTACAGTTTACAAAATAGGACAATCATTTATTCAATATATCATTTCAGAAAACAATACATTTAATCGATTAGAAACTAAGTACAATTGAACATATCTTTACAACATCATTACTCACAGTGGGCTCCATGAAACACGTGCTAATATGCACTAAAGATGCAACGTCTGACCTAAACAAACAAATTCAAGCACAATAACTCAATCACATCGATGGCGGATTTAAACACTTTCATTTCTATTCGCTTCATTGATCATTCAGTCCATTTTTGTTCATTAATCACTTATTCGGTTCTAACTTTCATTTGTTCGCACGTGAGATGTAATGCACAAGAAATACACTTTAAGACCATGTAAATGGAGGCCCAGAAGATAAAAAAGAGGAGCGAAAAGCAAACCGGGATTGCCCAAATGGGCCGTACGTGCGGGAGGTCTTGGCCACACGTGCGGGACCAGTGCCGCATGTGCCCCCCGCACCTGCCTTTATTTCAGTGTGCATCAACAAAAATGCCCTGTTTTCCGCACGTGCGGGGCCCTAAGCCGCATGTGCGGTGCTAGGTTTGTTTGAGGCCGAAGTTTGCCCTGTTTTGGCAGTGTAAAGTTCGTACAAAAACAACACCATTTTCATGCAATACACACCCAAAACCTCATGTAATCTTGCTAGAATTTGAGCTTTAAACCTCAATTATAAACCATGGCTTTGAAAGAAACTCAATTGTCCATTTAAATAATTCAAAACTTTGAAAAGATATGAAATCTTGAACTTCAAAGTAAAAATTGAAATCTTGAGCTTCAAGACTCAATTCCCACGGGATTTCCCTTCAAGTTTAAACTTTTATGCAAGACAACAATGCACGCTCAAGAATTCAATGTTAACAATGCCATGCATGTACAATTTAAGAATTAATTCACTCATTCTTTACATATGAAGCCAGACATGAAGTAAGCCTCTAACTATATGAACCAAACTTCTAGTTAAACTTATGTTTTCTTGGCCAAACTTGAAGTCCACAAGTTTTGAGCATAAATCTACAAAAACATGAGGTTAAAGAGGGGAATTCTTACTTACTATGAGTGAATTGTGAAGAGTAGAGGGAATTTGCAATAGCTTCTTTAATTTCTTCTTCACTAACTAACCTTTTTCTTCTCTTCTTTTCTCTATGTTGAGTTCTAATTCTCACAGCCTCTCCCTCTCTCTCTCTCTCTCTCTCTCTCTCTCTCTCTCTCTCTACGTGTATAGCCCTTAGTTCTCTAAGTCCATTACACTATTTTCTTATCCGAGTAAATCGATGAGTCATCCCTCAAGTCGTTGACCATCTATACAACAAGCTCACATTAAATAAGCTAATAAGTCATATAACTAAGTTAAATTCAATTCACTCAAATTAAGTTAGCTCACATTATATTGTGATCTTAAGTACACTAGATTAATTTATACTAATGTGAATTGGGCTCCAATTCCTATCCTTCTTCTTAATTCTAATTTATTAAAATTAGCGAATCAAACAGGTTCAATTCATTCTTTTACACCTCTGATCCCAGTAACACTACAATACCAATCAATGCAAGCATATATCATGTGGCACATAATTCACACAATACATAATCACATAATTAGCATTAAGCACATAATTAATTTAATTAATTAACTTAATTTAGGAGGTGGTTGTTACATCGCTCTAGTACTAAAGCTAAATACCACGCTCTTGCTGACACTACTCATGAACTTTTATGACTTCGCTGGCTCCTTGCTGATATGGGTTTTTCTTCCCCTGGTGCCACATTTCTCTATTGTGACAATCAGAGTGCCATTCAGACTGCTCATAATGATGTCTTCAATGATCGCACCAAACACATTGAGATTGATTGTCATTTCATTTGACAGCATGTTACACTCGGCACTGTTAATTTTCTTCTTATTTCTTCTGCTGATCAATCTACTAATATTTTTACCAAGACTCATCCTCCTAGTCTTTTCAGTGATCTAGTTTCCAAACTCAAGGTGGGTAAACTCAAGTTGGTTGATGCTTACCCACCTTGAGTTTGAAGGGGGCTATTAATGTATATATTAGATTTATACTTATCTCCTTGTATTATAGATATAGATTATCTTTATCTCTCTTTATCTCTATCTCCTTCAATACTTATCTAGGTTTGTGTTTAGCCTATAAATACAAGCTCTCCTACTGTATTCAATTTAATTCAATATAATACAGACACACAGTTTCCTTTTCTTTCAACCATTCTAACAATAGGGACCAAAGTGAATTTAAAACAATCTATAATGACCACCGATGTACTAAATAAATTACACTTGTAGTCCCTATAATTTCTTTCACCTTCCAGTTTGATTTCTTTAATTTTGCATGTGATCTTTTTCCGTTTAACACATTTCAACAAAATTGAAAATGTAAAGTTTAAATTGTTCAAATTAAACTATGAGTATCAAAGTGAAATTTTGTTTAAACAAAAGATACAAGTGGTATAATTTACCACAAATACATTCAATCAAAATTTTTAATGGCAAATCAGGGAAGGGTCATATTCAAATATTAATTTTCTTTCAAAAGTATCATTTATCCAACATATATAATAAAAAAAATACGTTTGTAAATAATTTTCATTGTCATTTATTTTTAGAAGTTGACATATTCTATCACATAGGATGGTTATTTTCTTCCGTTCAGTTCTGCCTCTGCATCCCCCATCTCGCCCCACTCGAATTTTTCTTGTCTTGTTGAAGAAGTAGGGCGGCACAGGTTTTCCTTTCCCTGTCCACTCTATCCGTCCGCTCTACCCACCCGATTATATTTATTAAATATATTTATATGTATATATTATTTATATATTTTTCACTATTTTAAAATTAAAAGACTAAAATATTATACTTAATATTATTGTTTACTCATTTATTTTTTTTTATCTTATATCTTTTAATTTTTATTAAATATAAATAATTATCCGTAATATACTATATTATCTATAATTTTTATTAATATCTTTATTTTTCAACTTATAAAATTAACCAGTTTTTCGCTCAACATCCATCCTGCCACTGCCAACCCCAAACTTGTCCTACTCCATATGACACGAGGTGGGAGCAAATTACTACAAACTCATCCCAAATTTGATCCGTGACAACTGTGTTTGTCTTAATTTATAAAAAGTAACACACACGGAGTGAAATATCATTTATCTACTACTATTTAAAAAGCTGAAAACGATAGATAGTTTTCTACTTTTTTTTATTCCCATAATACCCTCCACTTATAACCCCAATATGCAGCCACGTTGTCCTCCTGAACAAACCCAACAGTTACCATTGACAAAATGCACCACTAGATTCGTAGCTCTGCTTGAAAATCAAATAAAAACATCAAAAGCCATTTCAGGTACAAAGCTTTGCTTGCCATTATTTTTCCAATTGAAAAAAAAATAAATAAAAAAAATAAAATAAAATAAAAAAATATTTAACACTAATGAATACGTAACTCCTGATCGCAGAAGCAAAAAAAAGGAACAGGCCAGTGGCTTTATAGTAAAAAATGAAGAAAAACCGTTCACTCAGTTTCTATTCTGAAATCAAAATGAACAAAAACAACCCAATGATTTTATAAAAAAATTATTGAAAAATAAAAAAGGCAGGGAAGTCTCCCAAACCGTTTGCAATCAATATGATGACAGAAAAAATTGAAAGGAAAAAGTGTGGGGAATATTTTTGTGGATGACAACACGTGGCCAAGGTGGCACCGAAGTGCCAGCCGAGGTGCCACATGTCCTGGTAATGGTGCCGAGGTAATCTCGGCTAGGCCGAGGTTATCTGCGGAGATACCGCAATTCGAGATGAACGGATAAGCTATAAGAGTCCTGGAATGGGGGAGGACCTCGGTCTGGATAAGGATAAAGCTCTTAGGGAGTTTATCTTTATCTATTAGAGAGTCCAAGATAGGCATTAAGCCAGAGTCCATTGAAGCTAGGCTTCCACGAGGACCAGGTTAGTGCAAGCTATAAAAGAAAGGCACCTCGTGGGTCTAAGGTACGCTTTTTGTATCCTGGCTAGTGAGTTAAGCACCGTTTGCTATCTTTGAGAGATAATTAAGTACTGATTTGATTGTCGGAGTGCCCCCGGGTGGACGAACAACTGCTGGAGTCTTATCTTTCTGTGACAGGTTGTTCAGGCACAATCTATTCTGCCGGTGTTCTCCAGCTGAGTACCTGTTTGGGCAGTGTGGTCAGAAATCAACACACACAATTTGGTGCCGTCTGTGAGAAAGAAAGGAGAATAGATGACCAACAACAGACAGAAAGAGAAGATTGGGGACGACATCCCTACTGGAAGTGGCAAGCACATTGACCTTAACGTAGAGGAAGTGAACCGCAATGAAGAACCATGAGAACAGAATCTCGAGAAAAAGGATGTCGGTAAAGAGGGAGACATGCCAAAGAAGGCAGACCGAGGCGAGTGTTACAACGAAAGCGACCTCCTGGTATGGAAAGATAGATGCCTGAGGAGGGATGGTGAGATGAAAGGGATGGCAAACAAATTGGTGAACCTGTAATCGGTTGTCAATTTCATGATGCAGAACAATGTCATGCAACCACCGTTTTCATTGGAGGACACACCGATTCCAGCGGCCAAGAACGATGCCCAGAAAGGGGACAGAAAGCAATCCCCGCAGTCCCCCAGCATGACAGGGCGATGGAGCATTCTCATCGGCCTTCACGGGAGGTCGGAAGAAGAGAATTGATGAGAGGAGAGTCTCAGAAGACACATCGTGCCAAAGAAGCCTACGCCAAGGAACATTGGCATGTTTAAGGGAAGGAGCTTTGCTTTGATACGACGAATAGAGGGAGGTCCAAGAGGACTCACAATGACACCGGGAGCAACGCATCCAAAAGGTTGAAGTCCGTTGACAGCCGAGCTCCTGGACGGACTAAGGAGGATTTGAGAGACTACCTACAGAAGAAACGACAAGATGCTGAGGTCACATCTCCGGTTAAGCTGAAAACACCGTTCTAGTAGGGCTGGACAAGTTTGAGGCCCCAAAAAGATTCCACATGCCTAGATTCCAGATATACGACGGCAAGTCTAATCCTAACTTCCACATCGGCTTGTACTTGAACTTAATGGCATTGTACATCGGGAACGAGCCGTTGTTGTGTAAGGTATTCCTCTCGTCCTTTGGGAAAATCGCATCAGACTGGTTTCACAAGTTACCAAAAGGAACTATAAAGAGTTGGGAAGGCCTGGCCGAGATTTTCGTGGCCAGGTTTGTGACAAACAAACTGCAGCCATTAAGGGTAGACTCCCTGATGGCTTTGAGAATTGGCGAGGATGAAAGCCTCAGGGCTTATGCCAAAAGGTATAATGAAGTGTTTAACCGAATACCAAGGTGCAATCAAGAATTGGCGGCTGTTTCTTTTAAGAACGGCCTGAACGATGACTACCTGCTTCGAAAGTCACTAATGCTGCCCAAAAGTATGGAGGAACTCATGGCCAGGATCGAGAAGTATGTAAGAGCCGAAGAAGACACGCTAAGAACAAAGGCGTCGAAGCAAGAGAAGAGAAACGGCTCTCCAAAGCGAGGCCGAGGAAATACTGGATATAACAGGGAAGAGACAGGACCAAGGGCTGCACAGGCAGTTTACCACAGTGTTCCGGATCCCAGTCCTACAAAGTCCTGGAGAGAATCAGGAACCAGCTTTACTATAGAGTGCCAGAGAAGATCCCTGGCGAATTTATGGGAAGGAGCTTGGGGAAGCATTGTGCCTACCACAATGAGGATGAACACCTGACTCAGGGGTGCAAAGCCCTAAAAACACACTTAAAAGACCTAGTCAGACAAGGCCACTTGAGAGACCTGTTGGATGCGGCCAGAACAAGGGAAGAACAGGCAAGGTTGCCCCAGGCACCGGGAGCACCACCCCCACCAGCACCTCAACCACAAGCAGAAGGACCTCGAGTGATCAATATGATTCACTCGAGGGCCAATGAGAATGAGATACGTGGGGAGACTCAGAGGGTAAGACGCTTATAGCACGTGTGTCAGGTCCAGCAAAAAGGGCCTAGGGCAGGCGAGTGCTAGGAACCAATGGTATCTTTTACTGAGGCCGACCTAGACATAGTGCAGCATCCACACAATGATGCTCTGGTGATATCCTTAAAGATTGGAGAGTGCCAGTTAAGGCGCATTCTAGTTGACCAAGGCAGCTCTTGTGATATCATGTATGTTAGATGTTACAAGGAGCTCGGTCTTCCTCAAGATGATCTGGAACAGTCCAACAGTCCAATGGTCGGGTTCAATGGAACGCCGATATGGCCTTTAGGGGCAATAAATTTGGAGGTGCAGGCAGGCACCAGGAAAGTGAGCACAGAGTTCACAATCATTGACACCCCCTTACCTTACGACATTATCTTGGGAAGACCGTGGTTGCACGCAATGAGGGTTGTTCTCTCAACATTGCACCAATTGTTACGATTCCCAACGTAACAGGGAATTGAGGAGATCAGAGGAGACCAGGTGCAAGCGAAGAACTGCTCCATGGCAGCAATAAAATCCACCTACAACATACGACAAGCAGACACAACCGAGATTGAAGACGAAGACATGGAGGTCCTGGACGACGTCAGCAAAGAATCAGCTCAGAAAAGTGAAGAAGCCCTGAAGAAAGTTCTGGTCTGACAATATGATGAGGAACGCTTCTTCCTTCTCGGCTCAAGTTTAGTCGAAGAGGAAGAAATGGAGTTGGAAGCATTCTTGCAAGCAAACATAGAGGTGTTTACTTGGACGTCATACGAGATGCCTGGCATTGACCCCGAGGTCACTTGCCATAGATTGAATGTAGACAGGTCGGCTAAACCTGTCATCCAATGAGCTAAAAGGCCGATCCTAATGCATGTTGAGGCAGTAGAAGAGGAAGTGGACAAATTGCTGGAGGCCAGAGCCATTCGAGAGGTAAACTATCCAACATGGTTATCAAACATAGTTGTTGTAAAGAAGAAAAATGGGAAGTGGAGGGTCTGCGTGGATTTCACTAGCCTAAATAAGTCTTGTCCCAAAGACAGTTTCCCGCTCCACAAAATCGATCAATTGGTAGATGTCACTTCAGGGCATGGAAGGATGAGCTTCCTAGATGCTTACAGGGGGTACCATCAGATAGTCATGTACCCCCCCGATGAGGAGAAGACTGTATTTATCACCCCAAAAGGGTTGTATTGCTACAGAGTGATGTCTTTCGGGCTGAAAAATGCAGGAGCAACTTACCAGAGATTGGTAACTAAGATGTTCAGACATATAATAGGCAAAACAGTGGAGATATACATTGATGACATGGTCGTAAAAACCAAAAAGCCTAAGGATCATCTGGCTGACCTGAAAACAGTCTTTGATATCTTGAGGACATTTCGGCTCCAACTCAATGCGTCGAAGTGCGCATTTGGAGTTAGGTCAGGAAAGTTCTTGGGATACTTGGTTACTAGAAGGGGCATTGAGGCGAGCTCAGATCAGATCAAGGCCATCTTGGACTTGAAGAGCCCGACATCGGCAAAACAAGTACAGATGTTAACTGGAAGGGCCACAGCCCTGAATAGGTTCATAAGCAAAAATTCTGACAAATGCAAACTTTTTTTTAGTTTAGTAAAGAAGGCCACAGATTTCTTGTGGACAGAAGAATGCGAAGTTGCCTTGGCCGACTTGAAGAAATATTTGACCACAGCCACAGTTCTATCAGATCCTGTACCGGGAGAAGAACTCTTCTTGTACTTGGTAGTTTCAGAACATGTAGTGAGTGTAGTGGTAATTAGAGAAAAAAAGGGGGAACAGTGGGCAGTTTACTATGTGAGTAAAACCCTAGCAGGCACAGAGACCAGGTATTTGCCCCTAGAGAAATTAACACTAGCTTTAGTGATGGCGTCCAAGAAGTTGAATCACTACTTCCAAGCCCACAAGATTGTGGTATTGACTGAGCATCCCTTGAAATCCTTGCTACAACAAGGAGATCTGACAGGCAGGGTTGCCAGGTGGGCAGTAGTATTGGGCTAATACGACTTGGAATTTAGGCCCAGAATAGCAATCAAAGGCTAGGTCCTGGCCGACTTCGTGGCCGAGTTCACACTTGAAGCCATCCCACGTCGGGCTCCAATGAGCTGCGGCTTAGGATGTCCAGGAGAACAAGAAGAAACCTAGCTGGAAATGAAAAACCCCATAGCAGAGCAAAAGAAAGAAGAAAAACTCAAGCCCTGTGATATTTACATCGGCAACTCCTTCCGCCTATTTGTTGATGGGAGTTCAAACCGATAGGAAGCGGGGGCAAGAGTAGTACTAGTATCTCCAGATGGATGAATGTTAGAGCAATCAATTTGTTTGGGGTTCAAAGCCTCTAACAACGAAGTAGAGTATGAAGCATTGATCGCAGGGTTGAAGCTGGTGGCAGCAATGAAAGCCAACAAGGTTGTGGTCTTTTGTGACTCCCAGTTTATTGTGAACTAGGCAACAGGTGAGTATGCAGCTCGAGATGAAAGAATGATAGCCTACGTTAAGGAGGTTGTTAAACTACTGGCCTTGTTTCAAGACTGCCGACTACAGCAGGTAAGCCGAGATAACAACAGCCATGCCGATGCCTTGGGGGCTAGTGCAATGAAATCAGGAGAGGCAAGGACAATAATGGTTGACTACCTGTCAGGCCCAACTGTGGAACCACTAATCACAGAGTATGAAGCAATGTGTGTAGAGATGAGACCAAGTTGGATGGATGCAATAGTAGTGTTCCTTAGAGATGAGAAGGTACCAGAGGACAGAAAAGAGGCACACAAGACCAGACTGAAGTTGGCAAGGTTCAGTCTAACAGCCGAGGGACATCTCTACAGAAGGTCTTTTACCGGTCCCCTTTTGAGATGTGTGCATCCTTCACAAGTTGAAGATTTCTTGTATGAAATACATGAAGGAGTATGTGGAAGCCACACTGGGGGCAGGTCACTTCCTCATAGGGCCATTACTCAGGGGTACTGGTGGCCTTACATGCAGAAGGATGCTGAAGCCTATGTTAGAAAGTGCGAGAAGTGTCAAAGGTTCGCACATTTGATACATCAACCAGCAGCAAATTTAAATTTAGTGTCCAGTCCTTGGCCATTTGCCCAGTGGGGCATGGATCTAGTTGGGCAACTACCCCAAGCAATTGGACAGAGAAAATTCATGCTAGTACCAACAGACTACTTCACCAAGTGGGTAGAAGCAGAACCCCTTGTGAAGATTCGAGATGTTGATGTGAAGAACTTCATATGGAAGAACATTATTACCAGGTTTGGGATTCCAAGGGCAATATTAGCAGACAATGGCACACAGTTTGACAGTAAGCTAATCAAGAGCTTCTGGGCTAAGTACAAAATCAAGAACTACTACTCCACTCCAAGCTTCCCTCAAAGCAATGGTCAGGCTGCAAGCAGCAAAGGGAAAGTGGGTAGATGAGTTACCCAATGTACTCTGGGCATATTGAACTACGTCGAGAAGATCAACTGGGGAATCCCCATTTGCCATGGCTTATGGCACTGAAGCAGTCATCCCCCTAGAAGTCGGCATCCCAGGGATCAGAACCCAGAGAGTGGAGAATGGTACCAATGAGGCATTCCTGGCCCAAGATCTGGACCTGTTGAAAGAAAGAAGAGAGAGAGCAGCAATTCGGTTAGGGGCATACCAGCAACAACTTGCTAGGGCTTACAATAAGAGGGTTAACCCAAGAGAGTTTCAAGTTGGGGACCTTGTCCTGAGAAAGGTCATCGGCAACAAGAAGGATCCCATAAAGGACAAGCTAGGCCCAAATTGGGAGGGACCTTATAGGATCATCGCGGTCGCCGGTAATGGGGCATATTGGCTTGAAGACAGTGAAGGCAAAGAGTTGCCAAGACCCTGGAATACTTGCAACCTGAAGTTTTTCTATCATTAGATTTTTTGTTTTTAAAGTTTTTTGTTATTAGCCGAAGTAATAATAAAATTTTAGCTCGATTTTTAATTTTAATCTTGTGTAATACGACTGACCAGTCCCTTGGCGATGTTTCTAAGCGAAACATGACGAATACCTTAGACTTATTATATGGCAGAGTTGAATTAAACTTACATATAATAGAGTTGAACTAAGTTGGCGATATTTCTAAGTGAAACATGACGAATAACTTAGACTTATTATATGGCAGAGTTGAATTATACTTGCATATAATAGAGTTGAACTAAGTTAGCGATGTTTCTAAGTGAAACATGACGAATAACTTAGACTTATTATATGGCAGAGTTGAATATACTTGCATATAATAGAGTTGAACTAAGTTGGCGATGTTTTTAAGTAAAACATGACGAATAACTTAGACTTATTATATGGCAGAGTTGAATTAAACTTGCATATAAAAGAGTTGAACTAAGTTGGCGATGTTTCTAAGTGAAACATGACGAATAACTTAGACTTATTATATGGTAGAGTTGAATTATACTTGCATATAATAGAGTTGAACTAAGTTGGTGATGTTTCTAAATGAAACATGACGAATAACTTAGACTTATTATATGACAGATTTGAATTATACTTGCATATAATAGAGTTGAACTAGTTTGGCGATGTTTCCAAATGAAACATGATGAATCACTTAGACTCATTATATAGCAGACTTGCAATTATACTTGCATATAATGGAGTTGAATTAAGCTGGATTAACCTAGATTTGCCATGTCTACAGAATCAAACCCAGATTGAAACTAAGTGCATTTGAGTAATATTAACAGAGGAACCAAGGTTGAGAACCTCAGCCTGTCTCTGTCTAACCTCGGCAACAAGATTATAGCCATATTCTTAATAAGAACCTAAGTGAAACTTAAGTTCACATTAGGGGGCAGAGAGCTAGAGAATGATGAGTAAAAGTTTAAAAGTACTTAGGTACTTGTTAAAATTTTATAGAAAAATTTACAAGCTAGAGTTGGCTTAACACTTGTTGAAATTTTCAGAAAAATTTACAAGTTGAAGATAAGCCGAGGTAATATTACAAGAAGTACGCACGTACTTGCCGAGACCAGGTTACCAAACTTAGAAAGTATGGAAAACTGAAGTCTTGATAGAAGACAATAAGTAAAGTGGCAAGTTTTAGATAACACTTGTGAAAATATTTTTACAATGTTTTCAAGTGTTAAGACAAGGCCGAGATAAACAAATTGGAAGTTATGTCCGAGGTATTTTACTTCGAAGAGACTATACAGCTAAAGGAATAAATTGAAGACATGCAAAATATTCTAAGTATGAAAGTAGTGAAGCATACAAACATATAAACACTTGAAAGAAGAAATTATACTTGCATTTAAAAGAAAAAAAAGGCACTTTGGCCTGCAGAAGGTTTACTTGTTTTGATACAAAAAGGGCACATCGGCCAAATATAAAGCTAATATCGTTCGTAAAGCAAAAACTACAAAGCATAGAAATAAAAGTTGCTAGTGAAAACTACTCAGCGTCGGTGGCAAGATGTGCCTCAGAAGACAATTGGGAAATCTTCTCGGCAGCCTTCTCAGCCTCGAGCTCGGCGTCAATTTCTTGTAAAGTTTGATCAAGGCTCTTCTCGGCGATAGGCACCTCGGGCATAGTCTTCTCAGGGGAGGCACTTTTTGAGACCTTGTCCTCCTCATCCTGAGTCAAGTCCAGGACTTGTTCATTTAGAGTTGGAGACTTGGCCCCAGTAGAAACTTCAGCATCAACTGCCACCTTGGCCTCTTCATCTTCTTCTTCCCCTTCATCTTCTTCTCCTCCTCCTTCTTTCCCCCCCAGCCTTAGCCTCAGATTGGCTTGAAGCGGGAGGGAATGGCACTGCAAGTTGGCCTTCATCATGAAGAGGAGAGTCCTCGGTGACAGCCAACTCATTCAGAGCAGCCATCCAACCAAGGATGTAACCCTTGTTGCATGTCTGTTTGACTTGTTTTTTGTACTCCTCGCGGACGTCGGCTACCCTCTCAGCATAGGGCTTTTCGTCTGCCGCTTTGATTTCGGTATCTTTTGTGGACAAGGCATTTTGGAGTTCTTCTTGGGTTTCGGCTGTTTTTGCTTCGGCCTCTTTCTTCTCGGCTTTGAGAACCTCAATAACAGCCTCTGCAGCACCTGCCTTGTCATCGGCTTCATCTTGGGCTTGTTTAGCTGCCTTGGCCTGATCTAGCAGGACTTTCATCTTGGCCTCAGCGTTGTTTAAGGATTTAAGCAAACCGGTAGACTCCTTCGTCTTGCGGGTTAGCTCCTTCTTTAAGTCCTCAGCCTGCATCGCAAATGAGTGGGCGTGTTGGATCACCTAGGAAAAGCAGAATGAACAAAATTAGTAATCTCTTTTAGTATGAAAACAGAGAATAAAGAGTACCAAGTGTTAGGAGTTTACCAATACAGAGTGTTGCACCATTATAGCGAAATTTTCATATTCGCTGACCTCGGCCATATGGTTGAGGTCATTGAAAAGGAGCAATGCAGTAGAGAGGGCAACGCCGACCTCAATGTCAACAGCACTATCACCGGTTCTGATTGGCTTGTCCTTGATCATGATAGATGGGGCCCAAGGGTCATCAGCTTTAAGTGAGCCCGAGGTGGCTGCAGAGTCCGATCTTGACTTTTTTGACTTAGCAGTTTCAGAGGGGTCAGCTTCTGCGGGCCTCTTCTCGGTGGCAGAGCTTGTTTTCTCAACCTCGGCAAGTTTTGAGATTGGAACTATGTCTTCAAACTCAACTTGGGTAAAAGAGGCTTTTGCCTTGGCCCTCTTTATCCTTTTTTGTTTTGGTTTGGGTTAGGATTGCGATGGTGAAGATTGGACTATCACGACGATTGGGATGTCAGCCTTGTTGCGCCCCATCTCGTCTGCGGTAGCGGCGACAATAACCTTGGTTTCGAAGCGAATTACTGGCAGTGCGGTAGGCGGGTTTGTTGGATCATAAGTCGACGCCTCAGAGGATTGGCGTTTTTGGCTACGAGTTCTGCTTGCAAGAGCAAGGATGGAAACTTGATGACGGCGTTGGCGTTGGCGTTGGGAAGGAGGAATCAATTGTGAACAGAAGTTGATGGCTACTCTGCTGGGTTAGAGGTTGAGGTTTGGTTAGGCCGTGGTGATGAAGTGGTAAGAGGAGTTGTTGCTGAAGGTAGAGACTTGCACTTCTTGAGAACATCGAGTAGAGCGGATTTGTAGGCCGAGATGTAGTTCAGTAGCAAAGGGGCCTTGCGCTGATTCACTGGTAAGGCCAGCAGCTTCTTGAAATCTTTGCTGGGGTATAAGGATTTGCGGAAGTCTTTTGGTGGCTGAGGAAGAGTTGCAAGTAAAAAACAAACGTCAGAACATATAAAAGGAACAAAGTAATAAGGACTTGAAAACAGGTAAAGTGGCACTTGGTTCTTACCATTACCCTCTTTAAAGACTGATCGGCTCAAAGGGTAGAGGTGGAGGTCATCATCTGGTGGGAACTCCCAGTTGCCCGAGACGATGAAATAATCATCTCCAGCACCTTTGTTGGAGTCTGGGAGGTCGGCGATGAGTTTGTACTTAGTGGATCTCGGCTTAAGGTAATAGATATAGCCTTTTTCGGATTTTAGGCCACACATGGTGTAACAGTACTGGATGTCGGCTAAAGTTATCCTAGCATTCTCTCGGCTAGCTAGGGAATTATACCGTTAATGACTCTGTAAGAGTTAATGGCTAGCTGTATTGGGTTAAGTTTATAATAATGAAGGACTTGGCAGAAGAGGATGTTGAGAGGGAACCTAAGCCCACACTCTATAAATGCCACCACGGGGAAAGGTATAGAGTCCCCATTAGGCATTATGGAGTCCTTCTCTCCTGCTAGCCTAAGGTGAACATCGGCTGGGATGAAGAACTTTGTCCTAAAGTACTCTAGTTTGGCCGGGGTGTCTACCCTCCATCTGAACATACCCATAACGTCGGCTAAAGGGGGAGGGTGTAGGATTTCAGAGAAAAATGGTTTGTCTGGGATTGAAGACCTTGGCTAAACTCTAAACAGGTACTAGGGCAAGGGTTTTTCAAGATCTAGGGGAATTTGTTTCGATTTTCCTAAAGGATAGTAGTTTCTATCAAATCCCAAACCTAGAGTTACTAAAATAGGAATTGGAAGCAAGAATCTGGAAATAAGGCAAGAAAAACAGAAAACAACAATGATTCAGACTCAAGAAGACAAACAAGAATTCAAAGAACACTGAATAAAGTTTATGCAGATGTGCAAAGCCAATGACAGTGTCAAATTGTGAAAACAAGTGTATGAACAGCATGTATGTACATGTGTGGACCCAGAAATAGAGTGGGCAAACACGAAATTGCAAAACAAAACATGCTCAAACATGCGAATGATAAAGTTTAAAACATAGGCAAAGACTGGAGAACATGACTGCATGCACCATAGTAATAAACAAAAGCAACAGAGTTTGAAACTAAAAAGGGGGAAAATAGTGACTTACCGAAGGAAAACGACGCCGGTATGAGGTACGCCGAAGTCGGACAATAATGGCGAAAGTTGCAGAATGGTGGATGCTTCGCCGGAAGAGGTGATCGGAGCAAGGTGTAGAACTTGGAAAGCTTGAAACAATGGCGGTTTTTTGGGAGAGAAGTTTTAGAAAGAGAAAGCTTGAGAGAAATCAAAGAGCGTAAAGTGAAAAGACGGAAAGAGGGAAGTGATTTTGTTAAAACACGAAAAGACGGCAGAATTGCATTGACTATGCCTTAGACGACGTGCTTGTCGAGTGGTGCGCGCAAACACGACGCGACCTGATGGCGCGTGTCAGGTACGGATGAATGAGGAAAAAACGTGTAGATAAAACGGTTGAGAAACCGTGCGTGACAGCTTATGCGTAGCTAGAACTCTTGGAGTTCTTGATTTAATGAAGCAAAGACCTTGGTTAGGAGAATGATCTCGGTTGAAGAACTTAAAAACTTGGTTCTTGGTTTTTGGACATTGGTAAAGCAGACTGCAGGCTTGGACAGAAGGAGCCGACGTAAGATGACCTCGGTAACAAAAGGGTAGAGTAAGCTTTTTAGCCGACGTGCTATATGGACAAACGATATAGGTTCCATCACCTCAGGATGCCGAGGTAATAGAACCTAGGGGGCAGTTGTGGGGAAATATTTTTATGGATAACAACATGTGGCCAAGGTGGTGCCGAATTGCCAGGCGAGGTGCCACGTGTCCTGGTCATGGTGCCGAGGTAATCTCGGGTAGACCGAGGTTATCTGCAGAGATACCAGAATTCGAGATGAACGGATAAGCTATAAGAGTCCTGGAATGGGAGAGGACCTCAGCCTGAATAAGAATAAAGCTCTTAGGGAGTTTATCTTTATCTATTGGAGAGTCCAAGATAGGCATTGAGCCAGAGTCCATTGAAGCTAGACTTCTACGAGGACCAGGTTAGTGCAAGCTATAAAAGAACGGCACCCTCGTGGGTCTAAGGTACGCTTTTTGTATCCTGGCTGGTAAGTTAAGCACTGTTTGCAATCTTTGAGAGATAATTGAATACTGACTTGATCGTCGGAGTGCCCCCGGGTGGATGAACCACCGCTGGAGTCTTATCTTTTTATGACAGGTTGTTCAGGCGCAATCTATTCTGCTGGTGTTCTCCAGCTGAGTACCTATTTGGGCAGTGTGGTAAAAAATCAACACATACACTTTGCCTCTGTCCATTCTTTCAAGATTCATATATCATGATTAGTTGAATTATATGTTACAAACAGAGTCGTTGTGTTACTGTGGATGAAATCTTAATAGACAATTGTATGTATTCTACCTTGTTCATGAAATTCTATTTCACAATTACACATTCAGTGCTCCTCTAAATTCTAGAAATGTAGAAATTTGAGTGGTGTACAAAAACAACAGCTTTTATAGATGGTGTTTGCTGTTTGGTAATCCATTCCAACATCAACCTAAATGTAACTAATGAAAATAAATTACCACAATATTGTCGCCACCATTGTAACCACCACCGTTGCCCCTCTATCTCCACCTCCACAATCATGTTGTCATTTCTATCACCACCACCACCACCGCCATCACCATTATTATTTCATTACCACAATTATTGCCGTTTCTATCACTATCATAAAACCACTATCGTTGCCATCACTCCACTACTGCAACCACCAACTCTATCATATGACACAAATCACCACAATCGCCACACTACCATTATTGCAATCATTGCTACCACACAACTACCTTCACTTTTACCACACTCCATTATACAGCCACCACCACCATTCCACCATTACCACATCGCTACCAAATCAATACCACAAATATAAATAATATAAAATAATTAAAAAAGTTAATAAGTTTTAAAATCTGACTTTTATATATATATATAAATATACATTTATCAAATTGCGTGATTAAATTTAACACTTATATTTTAGTAATTACCAAATAGTTTTCAAATTAAAAAATTCAATGACCTAACAAGTCTCTCTCAGTTTGACTTACAATATGTTAGGTGTCAATTTTTCATACATCCCCTAAGATTTATTTAAATTACAAATTACTCCTATAGTTTTGAAAATTACAGTATGCCCCTTAAGGTTTTTAATTTCATAATAAATAGGTCTTTTTATTAATAAATCATCAAGTTAATTAACAATTTTTAATAATGTTAAAATTTTATTTTAATTAATAATTCAGATAATTTTATTATTATATAGTAACATTTATCAATAAATCCTATCTCACAAACAAGTACTATAATTAGTCTCAAGTTTTTTCTATTGATCTATTAAGTCCTATTAGTGGAAAATTTCTTTCCGTGTAGTTGTATTTTTATTTTGGTAGTGTTTTGGTAGATAACTATATTCTTTTATTGATGTGACAGATATGATGTGATACTCCAATTTGACAAGTATTAATGTAACACTCTAACAATGTGATACTCTAAAAAAACTAAAAACTTTTTAGTGTACTTTTTTTTCCAAATGTGACAATGTGACGGGTATGATGTGACACGCCAAAAAAACTAAAAACACCTTAGTATACTTTTTTCAAATGTGACAACGTGACCGGTATAATGTGACACTCTAAAAAAATAAAAACTCCTTAGTTTACTTTTCTCAAATGTGACAACGTAGCGGGTATGATGTGACACTCCAAAAAAATAAAAACTCTTTAGTATATTTTTTTCCAAATGTGACATGTGACACTTCAACGTAGCGGGTATAATGTGACACTAAAAAAATCCTTAGTGTACTTTTTCCAAATGTGACACTCCAATGTGGCGGACAAATGAGTCATTACACATCCACAAGGAATAAATGGATTACAAGAAGAAATATGGGATTATATGGGTTACAAGTCCAAAATATGGGACTTATTGGTCAATCTCCCTATTATATATGTGAACAGTTAGAAATTTTACTTTTTCAATTAATTCTGTTAAATAAAAATTCTGACAGAGAGGTATTTGTAATTTTCCAAACTATAGGGGACAATTCGTATTTTAACCAAACCTCAGAGGGTGTATTTGTAATTTACCCTTTCATTTATAACAAACTCAATCGTATAAGATTCAAGTTTTAATGTAATGTTTCTCATATTTATAATTACCCTTCTACTAACTGACACCCCCCCTCAAAAAAAAAAAAAAATTCTTTAACTGTATCAAATACAAAACATACACAGCTCGACTACAACACCATCCAACAATATTGTTTCCTCTGTATTACGTTTAATTCCATAATCCAAGTATGATTTTATAAAACAAACTCTATTTACAAAATCAAACTATGTTCAATGATTTTTATTGAAATTTTAATGTGATTTTCATTAAAAAAAAAAAAAAAAACAACAACAACACAACATTGAAATTTTTATGTGATTTTGATTATTCAAAAGCAACACATCCACAGAGATAAATCTAACAATAAACTTTTACATTTTTTTTTGAAACAGCCAAAACAACCTTTATTGATGATGAACAAACAGAACATATACAAAGCAAAATATCAACAAAGACTAATGGTGCAAAAAGCATCACAGCTTCCATAGTCACTCCCAACTAGGTTGGCACCAGCTAAAGAGCCCAATCATCTGCTAGCACCACCCCAAAGTTGGAGAGATTCCAACCAAACGGAAAAGAAGAAAAAAAACACAGCAACATGACAGAACTAGACTAAGAGAGTTTACACACCCCTCCCTCTAATGCAACATCTCACTTGCCTAAGATTTACAAGAAAATTCTGCACTGAAAAGTGGTGCTTAGAATACCTTGGTTTCAACCATAATGCAATTCTCACCTTTATCACTTCACACAGCTCTGCCAAGTTTGGAATAGAGGCATTAAACACTATAGCATTCTTGTGTTTCCAGAGAGACCACACCACAACCAGAGGCACTCCTTTCCAAATCTTCCTCTCTTGACTCCAAAACATTGTCCTTCCCACCATAATAGAATTCCTTCAATAGATTTAGGTAAAGCCCCCACAACATCCCACCAATAAGGCATTGTAGGCCACACCTTCCAAGCAAATGGGCAAGAAACCAACACATGATTCACAGTTTCCAACTTAGCATTACAAAAAACACACAGTGTTGAAATAGAACTATAAAGGACACCAATTCTTTGTAAGAAAACTGAAGTCTTAATTCTATTTCGCCATGCTAGCCAAGTAAAGAATTGGACTTTTGGTGGCATGTAATAAATTCACACTAATTTATTAGACCTTAACGTAGGGCCTGCTGAAGCCAACATACCTTTACAAATAGAGCAGACAGAGAACACCCCTGAGGATGTCACATTCCACACTGGACTATCTATCTGATCTGATACAGGACTTGGTGCATAAACTTTTACATTATAACCAATAACTTAGACCATCTCCAACGTTATATCAGATGTTTCATCAAATTTGAATTTGATGAAAAAGAAAGAAATGTCAGTTCCAATGTTGTCATTAAACTGATATCAGATAGAGGGAGAATCAAACATTTCATCAAATGAAGTGAGCGTTATCGTTCATCAAATTTGTAGGTGACCGTTAGACCAGACATTCTCCCGGACAACCGAACTTTCTTTATCTAAACTCAATTTTTGCCCATGTCCGGACGTCTTTTCGGACAATCGGGCATTTGACGAAAATTTTAAATTTAATGTTGTAGTGCACAATATCAGATTATACTTTTTATAAAAATTTTATTTAAATTTGATGAAAAAATTGACACAACGCTAGAGATGCTCTTAATAATAAATAATTAACTTGATGTATTACTGCCACAAAGATGTTTGACATATTACCGTATGTCATATCTCATTCTAATTTTTTTTAATAGATATTTTTTTTATATTAAAATTCTTATATATTATGAATTTATCCCATTCAAAAATTATTCATATCATTAACTTCGTATCAATTCCATCAATTTCTTATTTAAAAAGCATTATTACACTAGATAAAAATAACGTGTACAATTGCTAGTTAAAATAGGGATTGTTTGGGAATAGATTATTTTAGTAATTTTTTTTACGAAAAGATGTGCAATGTGATAGAGATATAATGTGACCTAAATATAAGGTGATATGGCCAAAATAAAAGATAATATAACCCAAATAAAATAAAAAAAATAGAATACAAAGACAATAAATATATATTTTTTAATAACTTGACAAACAACCCCTAAATAAATGAAACAGCTGGTAGCTGCACATATGACCACTTCGAATTTTGCATGAATTTTTATGCCTAATTAATGAAAAATTATTTGATATAGATAGAGAGCCACCTGACGTTGCCCAGTGGCACTTTCACAGAAGTTATTAATCGTGATGAGCAATGTTATAATACACACTTTTCAAACGATGTGTGTATATATAATTTTATTATATATTTTTATGGTGTATATTATTTATTTTTATGATAAATATTAGGGTAAACTACTAATAGGTCATAATAGTTAGATTTAATTCCCATCAAGTCTTATTGAAAATAAGTCTTGGTAAAATTGTCACTAAAAATAATTTTTTTGTGACAATTTTTTATATATGTCGCTAAAAATTGACAATTAGTGACTTTTTTTTGTCATGATTTTTATAAATTGTCACTAAAATTTACAATTAGTGACCTTTTTTATGAATTTTTTTTTCATAAGACCTATTAGACAATAAGTTCACTTATTAGGACCTATACGTAAGTATCCCTAAATATTACATGTTTTTCTGGTAGAGTTATGACAATCTGTGGTTTAAAAATAAATTACACATTTTGTAGTAATGCTATGCATTTTTGTAGTAATGGTGCATACTTTTTTGTTAAAACATGCTTGAATAAAAAAAATGTGTAACATCACCATAAAAATACGTAATATTACTACAAAATTCGTAATTTTATTTATAAACAACAAATTGTTGTAACTTTACTAAAAAATTACATCATATTTATCAAAAAATAGATAACATATACCATAAAAATATATTATAGGTGCGTATAGTACACACCCTTTGATTCGGCTCAGCCCAGCCCAGCCCAGCCTAGCCTATCGTCGGGCCACGTGGGCTTTCCCCAAAATTCGGGCCTGGTCGGGCAGGCCAACGGGCTAAAAAATTAGGCCCAAGCCCCAGGGTATTTGGGCCTCAGGCGGGTGGGCTGGCTGGCAGATCGGGCTTGGCTTGACCATTTTTTTTTTCCTATTTTTTTTCCACTAAAATTTTATTTTTCCACAAAAAATGAAACTAAGCCTTGGGCGGGCCGGGCCTTGAGTGGATCAATGGGGCGGGCTCACGGACCAGACCAGATAGGGTAGGGCTTCGAAACAGACTTTCCAGGCCTAGTTGGGCCAGGCTGAGTCATAGGTCGGTCTGCTAAATTTACACCCTTACTTTGTGTGAGTGTGTAACAGAGAGTTTCCCATATTCATGTTTTTAGGATTGGGTTTGGGTTTTTTGAAGTTGGCCATCCAACTTGAGAGAATAGTTTGGGTTTGGTAAATTCATTAGGGCTAATTTTACTAATTCGAACGGTTCATTTTTTAAGATTTATTGAATAAATTCATAAAAGAAAATTAAGTTCATTAAATATCGGTAAATATACGTTTGAATTACATTTATATTACAAAAAATAAATGACTATTATTGAAATTATATTTGTTATTCATTTTTGTAAGCTAAATGTAATTCAAACATATATATACTGATATTCAATCATCATTATTTTTTGCATAAATATTTTATTTAACGAGTCCTAAAAAATGAATAGTTTGAATCACCAAGACCAGTCTCAAATCAAACCCACACTACAACATATAAGAGTTAAAAAGACCAAATGTTTTGGTCTCTAAAACTGAAAATTTTGTTGCAAAAAACAATTAGGAATTAATTTCCATCGTCATGAGGATAGTCGCTAAAAGGTCGTCCTGAAAAGTTAAAAATAAGACTTTTAGCAACAAAATTTTGAAAATGTCACTAATAAATAAATTTTTAGGGACAAAATAATTTGGTCTCAAAATGGTTTATTTTTTGTGACAAAAAATTTGGTCTCAAAAGAATAATAATTCATCACTAATATCCAATTTTTGTTACTAAAACTATAATAATGACACTTATCGTAACAAAATTATTTGGTTCCTAAAAAATAATTTTGTCCCTAAATTTTGGTCTCTAAAACCTTAATGTTTTGTAGTGCCATTGAACCCAACTGCTCTCAAGTTAGCCATTCAATTTGAGAGAATAGTATGAACTTATTGGGCTCATTTTGGATATTCAACTTGAGAGAATCCAAATCCTTTCAAACGTAAAAAAAACATATACAAATTAACAAATCTTTTAATCTTTTTTTTATTAATTAATGTGACATAAAATAATAGAATTTTTGAGTTTACAATTTAAAATAAGACACTTCAATAAGAATAGAAATTTGTAAGATTTATTAATTTATATTGAACTACTCTCATAATAAATGTCATGAATTCGAATGTTAAGTAGTCACCCTAACAAAATCGGTACTCAAAGAAAATGATTTGCAAACAAAATTGTCATATAAAAAAGTCCATTAAAATAAACTTTAATCTTTCTTTTAGTTTAAAATGGAATGAATATTAATTTGACATATCATTTTGTATTAATTTTATATGTAATATTTTAATTTGTATATTATTCCTCATGTCGAAAAATTACGAACAATGTTTTGTACACAAAAATATATCAAGAAAAATTATTGTGTGATCTAAATTTCATTTTAAATATGAGCCAACAATATGACTTAAATTTAAACCATATATTTTTCCAATGCAGATTTTTAGTAAAAAATTATTTATAAATAGATAACAACCGAGTGTCGGTGCCAAACTTTTATTGCGGGGTTAGAACTTTGAAGGTGTGTATTATGAAATGCATAAAGACCCTTTAACTTCAAACAAGAGCTCACAAGGACAACCTAGTTTTCCCATCAAAAATAAAAAAGAAAAAGGAAAGGATAAATTACACCTTGTTCCTTTATACTTTGTACCAAATCTAACTTTGGTCCCTATATATCAAATCATAACAGTCAATCCGTATATTTCTAGTCAAATCTCACTTTGTTCTCTACATGTGAAATCATGACAAGTAGCTTTCTATACTTTTGTTCAAAATCTCACTTTGGTTCTTACACGTGTCAATATTTCTCTTCTGGTACTTTATTTTTAAATCTTTAATAAAATCTAATCATGTGACAAAAATATGAGTACGAAATGAGGGTAAGAGAGAAAAATCATCAATGTTTTCTATCAATGCACTTTGTTCTGAATGATAAGCACGTATATATATATATGTGTGTGCGCGCGCGCGCGCAAGCTAAAAATTAGGATGAAGAGGTAAGAAATAGAACTTTTGAAATAAAAAAATGAGACAAATAAATTAAAGAGAAAGGAAGATGAATAGATAGAAGACTGTTTTACTGTGAAAAACAAAATTTCGTGATTCTAACTTATGCAAAATCCTAGTTCATTTCTTAATCGTTTGTAATCTGCGTTTTATTTTAACCTAATATAGTTATAATTTGATGTAAAATTTGGGACAAAGTGTGTATTGGTGAAAAATATGAATGATTTTTCTTTGTTACTCTCATGTGGTAGTTACATTCTTGTCTCATGACTAGAGTCTGTTAAAGATTTAAACAACTGAGTAATAGAAAAGAGATATTGACACTTGTATAGAGATCAAAGTAAGATTTGACTAAAGGTATAAGGTGTTGACTGTCACAATTTCATATGTAGGGACCAAAGTCGGATTTGACCAAAAATGTAGGGGATTGACTATTATGATTATATGTGGAGGGATTAAAGTGAAATTTGATACAAAGTGCAGAGATGTAAAGTGTAATTTACCCAAAAAGAAAAGAACAACCTAACATGTTCTTTCCATTCTCAAAAAAAAAAAAAAAAAAAAAACTAAGGTGATGTTTGATTGTTAGATTAGTTAATTGGCATTACGATTACAAAAATATTAGAAATTTCAAAAATTTTATCAAATGTCTCACATAGGTGTGGACATTTAGTAGAATTTTTGAGATATCTAAAATTACTCTTATGAGTGTAGAAAAACTGACAATGTGAAACATTTCATTATATAAAAAATAACTATATTATTTTTATAATGTGAGAGTAAAATAACTTTTTTATTTCCAATCTAATGAGATATGATTTACAATTTATTCATGTTAATCTTATTACTGGAGGATTCATAGTTTTGTGACATTTTTTTTTCTTTTAACCAAACATGTTTGTTTGTTTTTTTTGGTAAACATCACGGGACTTGGGGATATTGCTGTGACCATTGTCACAGTAAGGTCCTATTGTGTTCTGGTGGAAGATTTTTATGAGTCTTTTTCGATGATTTAAACTGTTCATTTTGTAAAATTTATTGAGTATATCATTTTTGTAAAAAATTAAGTTAATTGAAAATCCATTATCCTATGATCCGATTCTAATTGTTTTAAAAAAATTATCAAAATCATATTAACCATCTATTTTAAAAAAAATAAATGTGCTTTTGTTACGAAACTATGGATATCCGATCAAATTTTTTTATTTTTATTTTTATTTTGCATAAATAATTTATTCAACAAACCTTACAATATGTACAATTTAAATCATTAAAAAAAAATTCGAAAAAATCCTTCATCGGGGAACCACAGGACCTTGCTGTGACTTACTCACAGTAGGATGCTTAGGTCCTTCCCGACTTGGGTAGGCTGCAGATTCCTAATCCCAAGAATTAAGCTAAGTTGTAGAATTAGGCTTTGTTTGGAATATGTTTTTTAAATAATTTCTTAGCTAATATATATATATATTTTGTCAAGATCATAAGATGTTAATAATTATTAGTAAAGTTAAATTATAACTAATGGGATCATCGTTGCTCCATCAGTTTGAACCCCTAATATTCCCTTCATCATACCTTAGGTGTTGTTACAAGACCATTGGATCAAATCCAAGGCTTAGATTTATTAGTAGGTTGTAAAATTAGAGGAATCATATGATACATATATTGAAAAAAGTGTATACCATATGTCCTAATTATAATCTTTGTGGCCTTTGATTATGATCCAATATGGTGTTAGTTATGATTTAGTTATAACTCGTTCTGACGTTTGTTATGGCTTAGTTTTGATGTATATATTGTGATTATTATTTTGTTTGTGACTGAAGTAATATTTAGTTATGTCTCAAGTAAGGTTTAGTTATGACTCTTGATTAAGACAAATTGATGTGTTAGTTATAACTCAGTTGTAACCTAATGTGATTGTAATTACGGTTATGACAGAGGTGTTTAGTTATGTTTTAAAAATATTTGATTATGATCCAATCAATTTTAACATAAAGTGATTTGGTTATGAGATTTTGTGATATTAACATTAAAAAATTATAATAACTTATATATATATATATATATTTTTATAACTTATATATAATAACTTATATATAGTATACTTTCTTTTAAGACAGTGTATTATAATATTATCCATAAAATTAACTTTAATAGATAAGATTGTAAGTCATCTCAATTAATAAGATAAACCATAAGGTTGGATATAAAATCCGCCTCACTCATTCGTTTTTTTGATAAAATCTTATTAATTACGAGTGCCACGAATATGCAAACTGTCAACTACCTCCTGATGAAAGCTCCCTTCTATGTCGTGGCAGCGTGGTGACTACTATACCTATTGCACAACAGCTGTTGTTGTATAGTCATATCATATAAGTTTTTTTTTGGAATTTATTTTGATAATTCAAATCGTTTACTTTTTAAAGTATAAATAGTATAATTTATCTGTAAAGAATTAAGTTTATTTAATATTATTAACCTTTTCATCCACTCACATTTTTATTTAATTTTATAATTCAAATTACATTTGTCATTTATTTTTAGATACAAATACAATTCAATGAAATAGTTATGATATCTGATCAACTTAATTTTTTACAAATATATTTTACTCGACATATCCTAAAAAATGAACGAGCGGTCTCCGAAATGGACCCATATAGCTCTACAACAGTGACTGCTGTGCTGGAGGTACAACAGCCACCCCTTTTTCCTATATTATTATCTCTTCATATCCCTCTTATAGGTCCTAATTTAGACCCGAACCAATGATCCAAACTATCTGTTTCATAAATTTCGTAACAAAAGTCATTCATGCAAAAAATGAGCTTTATTGAAAAATTATAAACATAGGAAAATAAAATATTTTATTTTATAAAATAGATGGTTTAAGTTTACAATCACATTTGTTATTTATTTTATAAAACAAAATGTGATTTTTTTTGAAGTTTATAATTTTATGATGAAACTCGATTTTTGCATGGATGACTTTTATTACGGAACTTACAAAATAGATGATTCAGATTATCAGTGCAGATCAGAATTGGGGTCTACAAAAGTAGTATGGAGAGATAAAATATCTTAGATTTACAATAAATATTATAGTAATTAATTTGAGAATCAATTTCTGAATACCATCTTATTCATGCATTGATTGAATGCCTCCTTTTACTAATAATCCGAAGAGTGATACTAGGGATCTCAAATAATCCACTAAATTTTTTATCAAATCTTTTATATGGGTATGGGACCTACACAAATGTGAATTTGTGTGAGTCTCATACTCATATGAGAGATTTGATAAAAAAATTAATAGATTATTTGTGATCTATAACATTTTTCTAATCGAAATAATATTTAGATTTAGATACCAAAATTTGGTCAGTGTAACCATTTATTACTGTAAATATTAAATTCATTTGAGCTGCATAGCTTCAGACTTTACTAAGTTCTCTTCTCTTCAAAGTTCTAGAAAAGATAAAAATAAGTAAAAAGTAGTGAATTTTTTGGAAAAATTTTGACTTTTTCAGTATTTTATTTGGATTTTTTCAAAAAATAAAAAATAAAAAAATAATGTTTGAGAGTTTTAATTTGAGAGCTCTAATGCAACTCTAATTATGTGGAGAGTGTCCATGTAAAGCCCGCACTCCTCTATCTATCTTTCTCTACTCTCTCTTTCTTCCACCTCACTAGAGTTTCATTTAGAGCTCTAGTAATAGAGCTATGTATCATCACTCAAAAAAAAAATAATTTTAAATTTGTCTACACCAGATAGGAAAAAAAAACTGACATAATTACAAAAAAAAAATATCACTAAAGACAATTTTTTCTTGTATATTTATAAAAAAAAAATGACTTATTCGAAAGATTTAAAACAATCCAAAAATTAAAGTGAATGCATAATGGTCCTACGGAGGGTTCACAAAGCTCACATAATATCAAATGTGATACCAACTTATACATCAGCCTTAAATTCAACCTCAAACCTATAATTAGGTGGTGGGCATAATTTACATCTGAGGGGAAAGTTTGCCTGAGAAATTAATGGCTAAACTATCAATAGGTAATGGGTAAACTATCCATAGGTATTAATAGTTGAATTTAATTCAAATCAAATTTTATTAAAAGTAAGTCTTAGTAAAATCATCTCTAAAAATAATTTTTTGTGATACTTTTTTGCATGTCGCTAAAAATTAACAATTTGTCTACACCAGATAGGGAAAAAAAAATCATAATTTACAAAAAAAAAAAAATATCACTAAAGGCAATTTTTTCTTGTATATTTATAGAAAAAAACGACTTATTCGGAAGATTTAAAACAGTCCAAAAATTAAAGTGAATGCATAATGGTCCCATTGAGGATTCACAAAGCTCACATAATATCAAATGTGGTATCAACTTATAAATCAGCCTTAAATTCAACCTCAAACCTATAATTAGGTGGTGGGCACAATTTACATTTGGGGGGAAAGTTTGCCTGAGCAATTAATGGGTAAACTATCAATAGGTAATGGGTAAACTATCAATAGGTATTAATAGTTGGATTTAATTCAAATCAAATTTTATTGAAAATAAGTCTTAGTAAAATCATCTCTAAAAATAATTTTTTGTGATAATTTTTTGCATATTGCTAAAAATTAACAATTAGTGACTTTTTGTTCACAAATTTTATAAATTATCGTTAAAACCTACAATTAGTGACGTTTTTCTGTGACGAATTTTTCAAATTGTCATTGAAAGTTAAAAATTAGTGAATTTTTTTTTTGACTTTTTTTTTTAAACTATCGATAAAATTTATAATTAGTGATATTTTTTGTGATAATTTTCAAATTATCACTGAAAATTAATAATTAGTGACTTTTTAAATAGTGTTTAATATCATAAGACTGATTGGACAGTAAGTCCATCTATTAAGACCTACACGTAAATTTCCAAAATTAATTAATCAAAGACTAATTGATTTCATCAGGTCGGTGGTGTTTGGAAATTTTGAATAATGCTACATGTATCAATTAATGTACAAAGTAGTATACTAACGGATGATGTGGTATAATTTTAGAAGTTTTGGATATTTATAATTTGTATAATAGGTGGGGTTGGTAATAATGGCATAACACTAGTTGGTACATTAGTATGTATATTAATTGGTGCATGTAACACCACCGGAAAATTTAAAAATATGCAATAATTTTTTATTTGGTCTTTAGTGATTGTTATTCAAAATTATTTGAATAATGCTATATGCACTAATTAATGTACTAACTAGTGTACCAATTGATGATGTTTTTTTTGAACAGCGAAGAGCTTTATTAATATAATAACACAAAATGCATAAAATACATCAATAAAGCGGGGCAGTGCACAAAGCATCATAGCTATCATTTACGATCCTAACTAGGTTGGCACCGCAAATGAAGCACATTCATTTGCTAGCACTAGCCCAAGATTGGTGAGAAACCAATCAGAAGCAAACAAACAAGAAAAAGAAAGAAAAAACAACAAACACCCAACAAAGCAACACCATCCAATTCAACTGCAACCAATCAACATAGCACTACCAGCCAGCAATCAACACCATACAGTAGCACCCTTCTACTATCTGCACACACCAAAAAACACAGCTAGCAGCAACTGCAACCAGCCATCAGCAGACTTCCCATTCCAATACAGCAACACCAGAATATACAGCAGGTTTGTCAGTAGCATTTGCTGTGCAGACCAAAGTGTGTTCTTCCAACCCAGAAGCAGACACCCTCCTAGGGTGTGATGTTACTTGAACTCCCTGCAGCTGCTATTCACCAGATCCACATATTGTAGGTTCCATGTGGGTCCCACACTCATGTGAGACATTTGGTAGAACTTTTAGTATAATTTTTGAGGTCTCTAGCATTTTTGTTTTGGTATTTGTAATTTGTATAATGAGTGAAGTCAATAATAATTTCATAATTAGTATTGGTACACTAGTTAGTACAGTAATTGGTGTATGTAACACCACCGTAAAAAATTTTACCTTTCCGGTCCATTTTGTGTAGATGAATCTAAAAGATAATTTAAAAAAAAAAAAAAAAACCAAAAAAAATTAAAAATCTAAAATAAGCCAAAAAAAGTTTTACTATTTTTTGTGTGTGCTTATTTTTGTTTTTTTTTGGGATTTTTTTAGAATTTTATTTTTCTATTTTTAAAATTTTCCATTCATCTCATTGAGTAGAATCTAAAAGGCTAAACCTTTTGGAAAAAAAAAAAAAAAATAAATAAAATTACCAATGACGAAAATAAGCTAACAAAAAAAGCAATCCCCAAACATTCACGGTTGGATTTCTTTCAAATTTAATCTCAACTTGAGGGAATTTGAGGGATTTGTGGAACTCATCGTGGTCCCGTTTCGATAATTTAAACTATTCATTTTGAAGGCCTTTCATCTATATTATTTACGAAAAAATTAGATCAATCTAATAATTCTAACTTTTTATTTTTTTTTGTTTGTATAAAAAAAATAGATGGTCTTATTATTTTATCTGTTAATACAATAATACAATATTAACATAACGGCTCTCATCATTAATTTATAATAAACAATGCTAATAACTGAATTGACACATTAGATGGCAAGTTATAATAATAAAAATAAATGTGAGTTTCAAATTTGTTCACGATGTTCAACCAATGAAAAATACACACCATCTAATTGGTTTATTTTGTGTTTTTGGTGGGTCTATCTCTATGTATCAGCCAGTGAAATCTTGTGTACTGTTCACAAGTGTGTGAATAAATTTATATTTAGGGTTGAGTTCTTCTTCCGTTGGCGCCAACGAAAGAGATATTGTTGGGCTTAGTAAACTTATTTTGGAGTTCACCTTAAATGATTCGAATTTTTTAATTTTTTGAATTCATCAAGAAGAATATTTATGCAAAAAAATTGATTGATCAAATATCGATAAGTAAATGATTGAACTACATTTATTTTTAAAAAAAATGATTTATTCTTAAAATCATATTTGTAGTTCAATTTTAAGAGACAAATGTAATCTAAACATATAATTACCAATATTTGATCAATTTAATTTTTTATATGAATTATTTTATCGACAAGTGTTACAAAATCAAAAATCTGAATGACTAAGATGAACCCAAAATAACCCCATCAAGCGCAACAACTCCTCTCTAGTTTCAATTAAGGAAAGCCATTCTAAATAATTACTCACATTTGGGATTAGGATGGCCATTTGAAACCAGTGGGGAGCTAGAAAATCAAATTAGAGGGGCACTTATTAATTATAATATCGAAAATTTTTACAAAAATATTTCACGTTAGTTTTTATAATTGATTTTGAGAAACATTAATAAAATAATGTTATTTATAGCTAGTGTATTGTGGACAATATAAAAAAATATAGATATAAGTCTTAAAATAAATTATATAATGATAAATTATTTTTTTATATAAAATTTGATTAAAAATTCAATATAATGGTAATATCACGTCATCATTAGTATGTGATATCACCAACTAATAGTAAATAAACACATAGAGAGTAAACCTCACATGTCAAATGTAACTAACAATCTAATAAATTTCATATTTTTATATTGAGATTACTTATACTTGAATGTCAATAATAATAAAATCACCGTTACATTCAAAATTTTTCATAAAATTTTCATAAATAATATGATTTATAATAGTCACTTCATTTTCAATCAAAATAACCATTATTGTTCTCATAATTTTTAAAGTGTCATGACATTGCACTCTAATAATATTTTCATAATTTTTTTATTTAAAATATTTTCTTTATATTTGCCAAAAAAAAATCCCAAAATCTAGAAGGGGCACGTGACCCTCCTGGTCCTCACTTCCCTCCGCCACTGTTTTAAACCGTACACAATCAAACAACATAAGTTTCTAAACACACTTTTAAATTTTTTTTACTATAGTTGTTGTATGCATAGTGCTACTATTACCTTAATATTATACAACTAGGTGTATAGACATAAATTTCTCAATACACTTTCTAAATTTTTTTACTGCAGTTATTATATGCATCATTCTATTATTACCTTGGAAAGAAAATATTGCACAACTAGGCTTTCTTAAACAGGCTTTCTGGCTTCTATACTATTATTGCATTGGAAAGAAAATATTATACAACGAGGCTTTCTTAAACAGACCAATGGTGCAAAAATCATAACAGCTTCCATAGCGTTGGCACCAGCTAAAGAGCCCAATCATTTGCTAGCATCACCCCAAAGTTGGAGAGATTCCAACCAAACGGAAAAAGGAAAAAAACACAGCAACATGACAGAACTAGACTAAGAGAGTTTACACACCCCTCTCTCTAATGCAACATCTCACTTGCCTAAGATTTACCAGAAAATCCTGCACTGAAAAGTGGTCCTTAGAATACCTTGTTTTCAACCATAATGCAAATCTCATCTTTATCACTTCACACAGCTCCGCCAAGTTCGGAATAAAGGCATTAAACACTATAGCATTCTTGTGTTTCTAGAGAGACCACACCACAACCAGAGGCACTCCTGTCCAAATCTTCCTCTCTTGACTCCAAAACATTGTCTTTCCCACACTATAATAGAATTCCTTCAACAGATTCAGGTAAAGCCCCCACAACATCCCACCAATAAGGCATTGCAGACCACACCTTCCAAGCAAATGGGCAAGAAACCAACACATGATTCGCAGTTTCCAACTTAGCATTACAAAAAACACATAGTGTTGAAGCAGAGTTGTGAGGGACACCAATTCTTTGTAAGAAAACTGAAGTCTTAATTCTATTTCTCCATGCTAGCTAAGTAAAGAATTGGACTTTTGGTGGCATGTAATAAATCCACACTAATTTAGTAGACCTTAACATAGGGCCTGCTGAAGCCAACATACCTTCACAAACAGAGCAGATAGAGATCACCCCTGATACAGGACTTGATGAAAAATTTGACACAATGCTAGAGATGCTCTTAATAATAAATAATTAACTTGATGTATTACTGCCACAAAGATGTTTGACATATTACTGTATGTCATATCTCATTCTAAATTTTTTTCTAATAGATATTTTTTTTAAATTAAAATTCTTATATATTATGAATTTATCCCATTCAAAAATTATTCATATCATTAACTTCATATCAATTCCATCAATTTCTTATTTAAAAAGAATTATTACACTAGATAAAAATAACGTGTACAATTGCTAGTTAAAATAGGGATTGTTTGGGAATAGATTATTTTAGTAAATTTTTTTTTTTTTACGAAAAGATGTGCAATGTGATAGAGATATAATGTGACTTAAATATCAGGGTATATGGCCAAAATAAAAGATAATATAACCCAAATAGAATATAAAAAAATAGAATAAAAAGACAATAAATATATATTTTTTAATAACTTGACAAACAACCCCTAAATAAATAAAACAGCTGGTAGCTGCACATATGACCACTTCGAATTTTGCATGAATTTTTATGCCTAATTAATGAAAAATTATTTGATATAGATAGAGCGCCACATGATGTTGTCCTGTGACACTTTCACATAAGTTATTAATCGTGATGAGTAATGTTATAATGCACATTTTTCAAAAGATGTGTATATATGTAATTTTATTATATATTTTTATGGTATGTATTATTTATTTTTGTGATAAATATTACGTGTTTTTCTGGTAGAGTTATGACAATTTGTGATTTAAAAATAGATTACACATTTTGTAGTAATACTATGCATTTTTGTAGTAATGTTGCATACTTTTTTGTTAGAACATGCTTGAATAAAAAAATGTGTAACATCACCAAAAAATGTGTAATATTACTACAAAATTTGTAATTTTATTTGTAAATAACAAATTGTTGTAACTTTACTAAAAAATTACATCACATTTATCAAAAAATAGATAACATATACCGTAAAAATATATTACAGGTGCGTATAGTACACACCCTTTGATCCGGCCCAGCCCAGCCCACCGTCGGGCTGGGCGGGCTTTCGCCAAAATTCGGGCCTGGTCAGGTAGGCCAATGGGCCAAAAAATTAGGCCCAAGCCCGAGGGTATTTGGGCCTCGAGCGAGCTTGCTGGCAAACCGGGCTTGGCCTGACCATTTTTTTTTCCCTATTTTTTTTCCACTAAAATTTTATTTTTCCACAAAAAATGAAACTAAGCCTTGGGCAGGCCGGGCCTTGAGTGGGTCAATGGGGCGGACTCATGGACCAGACTAGACAAGGTAGGGCTTCGAAACAGACTTCCTAGGCCTAGGGCCTCAGGTTCGGCTCGGGCCCAAGCCTAGTTGGGCCAGGCCGAGTCACAGGCCGGTGTGCTAAATTTACACCCTTACTTTGTGTGAGTGTGTAACATAGAGTTTCCCATATTCATGTTTTTAGGATTGGGTTTGGGTTTTTTGAAGTTGGCCATCCAACTTGAGAGAATAGTTTAGGTTTGGTAAATTCGTTAGGGCTAATTTTGCTAATTCGAACCGTTCATTTTTTAAGATTCATTGAATAAATTCATAAAAGAAAATTAAGTTCATCAAATATCGGTAAATATATGTTTGAATTACATTTGTATTACAAAAAATAAATGACTATTATTGAAATGATATTTGTTGTTCATTTTTGTAAGACAAATGTTATTCAAACATATATCTACTGATATTCAATTATCATTATTTTTTGTATAAATATTTTATTTAAATCAGCAAGACCAGTCTTAAATCAAACCCACACTACAACATATAAGAGTTTTAGAGACCAAATGTTTTGGTCTCTAAAACTGAAAATTTTGTCACAAAAAACAGTTAGGGACTAATTTTCATCTTCATGAGGATAGTCGCTAAAAGGTCATTCCGAAAAATAAAAAATAAGGCTTTTAGCAAGAAAATTTTGAAAATGTTGCTAATAAATAGATTTTTAGGGACAAAATAATTTGGTCCCAAAAGGATAATAATTCATCACTAATATCTAATTTTTGTTACTAAAAATATAATAGTGACACTTATCGTAACAAAATTATTTGGTCCTTAAAAAATAATTTTGTCTCTAAATTTTTGTCTCTAAAACCTTAATGTTTTTTAGTGCTACTAAGCCCAACTACTCTCAAGTTAGCCATTCAACATGAGAGAATAGTATGAACTTATTGGGCTCATTTTGGAGAGTCAATTTGAGAGAATCCAAATCTTTTAGGTAAAACACTAACGTAAAAAAAAAAAAAACATGTACAAATTAACAAATCTTTTAATTTTTTTTTATTATTAATTGATGTGACATAAAATAATCGAATTTTTGAGTTTACAATTTAAAATAAGGCACTTCAATAAGAATAGAAATTTGTAAGATTTATTAATATATATTGAACTACTCTCATTATAAATGTCATGAATTCGAATGTTAAGTAGTCACCCTAACAAAATCGGTACTCAAAGAAAATGATTTGCAAACAAAATTGTCATATAAAAAAGTCCATTAAATCTTTCTTTTAGTTTAAAATTAATGAATATTAATTTGACATATCATTTTGTATTAATTTTATATATAATATTTTAATTTTTATATTATTCCTCGTGTCGAAAAATTACGAACAATGTTTTGTACACAAAAATATATCAAGAAAAATTATTGTGTGATCTAAATTTCATTTTAAATATGAGCCAACAATATGACTTAAATTTAAACCATATATTTTTTCCAATGCAGATTTTTAGTAAAAAATTATTCATAAATAGATGACAACCGAGTGTCGGTGCCAAACTTTTATTGCGGGGTTAGAACTTTGAGTTTGAAGGTGTGTATTATGAAATGCATAAAGACCCTTTAACTTTAAACAAAAGCTCACAAGGACAACCTAGTTTTCCCATCAAAAATAAAAAAGAAAAAAGAAAGGGTAAATTACACTTTGTACCTTTATACTTTGTACCAAATCTCACTTTGGCCTCTATATATCAAATCATAACAGTCAATCCCGTACATTTCTAGTTAAATCTCACGTTAGTCTCTACAAGTGAAATCATGACAATTAACTCCCTATACTTTTGTTCAAAATCTCACTTTGGTTCTTACATATGTGTCAATATCTCTCTTCTGGTACTTTATTTTTAAATCTTTAATAAAATCTAATCATGTGACAAAAATATGAGTATGAAATGAGGGTAAGAGAGAAAAATCATCAATGTTTTCCACCAATGCACTTTATTCTACGTGATAAGCATGTATATATATATGTGTGTGTGGGCGTGAGCTAGCCAAAAATTAGGATGAAGAGGTAAGAAATAGAACTTTTGAAATAAAAAAATGAGACAAATAAATTAAAGAGAAAGGAAGATGAATAGATAGAAGATTATTTTACTGTGAAAACCAAAATTTCGTGATTCTAATTTATGCAAAATGCCAGTTCATTTCTTAATCGTTTATAATTTGCGTTTTGTTTTAACCTAATATAGTCATAATTTGATGTAAATTTTGGGCCAAAGTGTGTATTGGTGAAAAATATGAATGATTTTTCTTTGTTACTCTCATGTGGTAGTTACATTCTTGTCTCATGACTAGAGTATGTTAAAGATTTAAACAATTGAGTAATAGAAAAGAGATATTGACACTTGTGTAAAGATTAAAGTAAGATTTGACCAAAGGTATAAGGGGTTAACTGTCACAATTTCATATGTAGGGACCAAAGTCGGATTTGACCAGAAATGTAAAAGATTGACTATTGTGATTATATGTGTAGGGATTAAAGTGAAATTTGATACAAAGTGCAGAGATGTAAAGTGTAATTTACCCAAAAAGAAAAGAACAACCTAACATGTTCTTTCCATTCTCAAAAAAAAAAAAAAAAAATAAAAAATAGAAAAACTAAGGTGATGTTTGATTGTTAGATTAGTTAATTGGCATTACGATTACAAAAATGTTAGAAATTTCTAAAAAATTATCAAATGTCTCATATGGGTGTGGACATTTGGTAGAATTTTTAGGATTTCTAGCATTACTCTTATGAGTGTAGAAAAATTGACAATGTAAAACATTTCATTTTATAAAAAATGACTATATTATTTTTATAATGTGAGAGTAAAATAACTTGTTTATTTCCAATCTAATGAGATATGATTTACAATTTATTCATGTTAATCTTATTACCAGAGGATCCATAGTTTTATGACATTTTTTTTTCATCTAACCAAACATGCTTTCTTTTTTTTTTTTGTGGTAAACATCACGGGACTTGGGGATATTGCTGTGACCATTGTCACAGTAAGGTCCTATAGTGTTCTGGTGGAAGATTTTTGTGAGTCTTTTTCGATAATTTAAATGGTTTATTTTGTTAAATTCATTGAGTATATTATTTTTGTAAAAAATTAAGTTAATTGAAAATCCATTATCCTATGATCTGATTCTAATTGTTTTAAAAAAATTATCAAAATCATATTAACCATTTATTTTTTAAAAAATAAATGTGCTTTTGTCACAAAATTATAGATATCCAATCAATTTTTTTTTAATTTTATTTTACATAAATGATTTATTTAACAAACCCTACAATATGAGCAATTTGAAACATTGAAAAAAAATTCGAAAAAATCCTCCATCGGAGAACCACAGGACCTTGCTGTGACTTACTCACAGTAGGATCCCAAGGTCCATCCCGACTTGGGTAGGCTGCAGATTCCTAATCCCAAGAATTAAGCTAAGTTGTAGAATTAGGCTTTGTTTGGAATATGTTTTTTAAATAATTTTTTAGCTAATACACACACACATATATATATACTTTGTCAAGATTGTAGGATGTTAGTAATTATTAGTGAAGTTAAATTATAACTAATGGGATTGTTGTTGCTTCATCAGTTTGAACCCTTAATATTCCCTTCATCATACCTTAGGTGTGGTTACAAGACCATTGGATCAAACCCAAGGCTTAGATTTAGTCATTAGTAGGTTGTAAAATTAGAGGAATCATATGATACATATATTGAAAAAGGTGTATAGCATATGCTCTAATTATAATATTGTGGCCTTTGATTATGATCTAATATGGCGTTAGTTATGATTTAGTTATGACTTGTTGTGACGTTTGTTATGACTTAGTTTTGAAGAATATATTGTGATTATTATTTTGTTTGTAATTGAAGTGATATTTAGTTATGCCTCAAGTAAAGTTTGATTATGACTCTTGATTAAGATACATTGATGTGTTAGTTATAACTCAGTTATAACCTAATGTGATTGTAATTTCAGTCATAACAGAGGTGTTTAGTTATGTTTTAAAAATATTTGATTATGATCCAATCAATTTTAACATAAAGTGATTTGGTTATGAGATTTTGTCATATTAATATTAAAAAATTATCATAACTTATATATAATATACTTTCTTTTAACGGCAGTGATTGGGAGCTCTAGTAGAGCTGCTCTAATAGCAGCTCCACTGAGCTGGCAGCCCTACTGAGCTGGCAGCCCCCTTAAAAAAAAAAAAAAAAAAAAAAAAAAAACAGAAAAAGACAAAACAAAACACAGAAAAAGACAATTTAATGCTTGGTTTAGAGCTACACTTTTAAAGCTCCAAAGCAATTTCCTTCTTTTAAAACGGTGTATTATAACATTACCTATAAAATTAACTTTAATAGATAAGATTGTAAGTCATCTCAAATTAATAAGATAAACCGTATGATTGGATAAACTTGACAACTCACACTGAGAGTGGATATAAAATCCGCCTCACTCATTCGTTTTTGATGAAATCTTATTAATTACGAGTACCACGAATATGCCAACTGTCAACTACCTCTTGATGAAAGCTCCCTTCTATATCGTGGCAACGTGGTGATTGCTATACCTATTGCACAACAGTTGTTGTTGTATAGTCATATCATATATATATTTTTTTAGGTTTATTTTGATAATTCAAATCGTTCACTTTTTAAAATATAAATAGTATAATATATCTGTAAAGAATTAAGTTTATCCAATATTATTAATCTTTTCATCCACTTACATTTTTATTTAATTTTATAATTCAAATTACATTTGTCATTTATTTTTAGATATAAATACAATTCGATGAAATAGTTATGATGTCCGATCAACTTAATTTTTTACAAATATATTTTACTCGACATATCTTAAAAAATGAACAGTTCGGATTATCAAGCGGTCTCCGAAATGGACCCATATAGCTCCACAGCAGTGACTGCTGTGCTGGAGGTACTACAGTCACCCCTTTTTCCTATATCATTATCTCTTCATATCCCTCTTATAGGACCTAATTCAGATCCGAACCAATGATCCAAACTGTCTGTTTCGTAAATTTCGTAACAAAGGTCATTCATGCAAAAAATGAGCTTTATTGAAAAATTATAAACATAGGAACATAAAATATTTTATTTTATAAAATAGATGGTTTAAGTTTACAATCACATTTGTCATTTATTTTATAAAATAAAATGTGATTTTTTCTTAAGTTTATAATTTTATGATAAAACTCGTTTTTTGCATGGATGACTTTTATTACGAAACTTACGAAATAAATAATTCAGATTATTAATGCGGATTAGAATTGGGGTCTACAAAAGAAGTATGGAGAGGCAAAATATCTTAGATTTACAATAAATATTATAGTAATTAATTTGAGAATCAATTTCTAAATACCATCTTATTCATGCATTGATTGAATGCCTCCTTTTACTAATAATCCGAAGAGTGATACTAGGGATCTCAAATAATCCATTAAGTTTTTTATCAAATTTTTTATATGGGTGTAGGACCTACACACATGTGAGTTTGTGTGGGTCTCATACTCATATAAGAGATTTGATAAAAAAATTAATAAATTATTTGTGATCTATAACATTTTTCTAATCGAAATAATATTTAGATTTTGATACCAAAATTTGGTCAGTGTAACCATTTATTACTATAAATATTAAATTCAGTTGAGCTGGATAGGTTCAGACTTTCCTAAGTTCTCTTCTCTTCAAAGTTCTAGAAAAGATAAAAATAAGCAAAAAGCAGTGAATTTTTTGGACTAATTTTGACTTTTTCAGTATTTTATTTGGATTTTTTCAAAAAAATTAAAATAAAAAATAAAAAATAATGTTTGAGAGTTCTAATTTGAGAGCTCTAATGCAACTCTAATGATGTGAAGAGTGTCCATGTAAAAGTGAGGCCCGCACTCCTCTATCTATCTTTCTCTACTCTCTCTTTCTTTCACCTTACTAGAGTTTCATTTAGAGCTCTAAGTAGTAAAGCTATGTATCATCACTCAAAAAAAAAAAAAAAAAAAAATCATTTTAAATTTGTCTACACCAGATAGGAAAAAAAAACTGACATAATTTACAAAAAAAAAAATATCACTAAAGACAATTTTTTCTTGTATATTTATAAAAAAAAATGACTTATTCAAAAGATTTAAAACAGTCCAAAAATTAAAGTGAATGCATAATGGTCCTACTAAGGGTTCACAAAGCTCACATAATATTAAGGAGTTGTTTGGGGTGTCCTAAATAAGTGTACTTTTTGTTTTTTTGAACTAAAAAATTGAGGTTGAAAATATGGATGTTTAGGTTAACTTTTTGAATTTTTATGAAAAAATGTGTAATAAAAAATTGTAAAAATTGATTTGTGGGAAAAAATTCGAATGGGGAGTTGTGTAGCCGTAATTGTTGACTTTTGGTGAATAGTGTTAACTTTTTAACTTTTTAAGTAACTTTTTGACTTTTTAACTTTTTTACAAGTTCCCAAACTTGGCCTAAATGTGGTACCAACTTATAAATCGGCCTTAAATTCAACCTCAAACCTATAATTAGGTGGTGGGCATAATTTATATCTAAAGGGAAAGTTTGCCTGAGAAATTAGTGGCTAAACTATCAATAGGTATTAATAGTTGAATTTAATTTAAATCAAATTTTATTGAAAATAAGTTTTAGTAAAATCATTTCTAAAAATAATTTTTTGTGATACTTTTTTGCATGTTGCTAAAAATTAACAATTTGTCTACACCAGATAGGAAAAAAAAAAAATCACTAAAGACAATTTTTTCTTGTATATTTATAAAAAAAAAACGACTTATTCGAAAGATTTAAAACAGTCCAAAAATTAAAGTGAATGCATAATGGTCCTACTGAGGATTCACAAAGCTCACATAATATCAAATGTGGTACCAACTTATAAATCAGCCTTAAATTCAACCTCAAACCTATAATTAGGTGGTGGGCACAATTTACATCTGAGGGGAAAGTTTGCCTGAGAAATTAATAGGTAAACTATCAATAGGTAATGGGTAAACTATCAATAGGTATTAATAGTTAGATTTAATTCAAATCAAATTTTATTAAAAATAAGTCCTAGTAAAATAATCTCTAAAAATAATTTTTTGTGATAACTTTTTGCATATTGCTAAAAATTAACAATTAGTGACTTTTTGTTCACAAATTTTATAAATTATCTTTAAAACTTACAATTAGTGACGTTTTTCTGTGACGAATTTTTCAAATTGTCATTAAAAGTTCAAAATTAGTGAATTTTTTTTATGACTATTTTTTTTTTAAAACTATCGATAAAATTTATGATTAGTGATATTTTTTGTGATAATTTTCAAACTATCACTGAAAATTAATAATTAGTGACTTTTTAAATAGTGTTTAGTGTCATAGGACCGATTGAACAGTAAGTCCATCTATTAAGGCCTACACGTAAATTTCCAAAATTAATTAATCAAAGATTAATTGATTTCATCAGGTCGGTGGTGTTGTTTGGAAATTTTGAATAATACTACATGTATCAATTAATGTACAAAGTAGTATACTAACGGATGATGTGGTATAATTTTAAAGGTTTTGGATATTTATAATTTGTATAATAGGTGGGGTTAGTAATAATGGCATACCACTAGTTGGTACATTAGTGTTTATATTAATTGTTGCATATAACACCACCGGAAAATTTAAAAATATGTAATAATTTTTTATTTGGTCTTTAGTGATTGTTATTCAACATTATATTAAAGATTTGAATAATGCTATATGCACTAATTAATGTACTAACTAGTGTACCAATTGATGATGTGACATAATTTAAGATGTTTTTGGTATGAGTAATGCTAGAAACCTCAAAAATTCTACCAAAATTTTTACCAAATGTTTCACATGGATGTGAGATCCACATAATGTGGGTGCCATGTGGGTTCCACACTCATGTGAGACATTTGGTAGAACTTTTAGTAGAATTTTTGAGGTCTCTAGCATTTTTGTTTTGGTATTTGTAATTTGTATAATGAGTGGAGTCAATAATAATTTTATAACTAGTGTTGGTACACTAGTTAGTACAGTAATTGGTGTATGTAGCACCACCGTAAAAATTTTTACCTTTCCGGTCCATTTTGTGTAGATGAATCTAAAAGATAATTTTTTTTTTAAAAAAAAAACCCAAAAAAAATTTAAAATCTAAAATAAGCCAAAAAAAAGTTTACTATTTTTTGTGTGTTTATTTTTGGTTTTTTTTTTGGGATTTTTTAGAATTTAATTTTTCTATTTTTAAAATTTTCTATTCATCTCATTGAGTAGAATCTAAAAGGCTAAACCTTTTGGAAAAAAAAAATAAAAACAAAAATTACCAATGACGAAAATAAGCTAACAAAAAAAGCAATCCCCAAACATTCACGGTTGGATTTCTTTCAAATTTAAATCTCAACTTGAGAGAATGTGAGGGATTCGTGGAACTCATCGTGGTTCCGTTTCAATAATTTAAATTATTCATTTTGAAGGGCCTTCCATCTATATTATTCACGAAAAAATTAGATCAATCTAATAATTCCAACTTTTTATTTTTTAATGTTTGTATAAAAAAAATAGATGGTCTTATTATTTTATCTGTTAATACAGTAATACAATATTAACATAACGGCTCTCATCATTAATGTATAATAAACAATGCTAATAACTGAATTGACACATTGATGGTAAGTTATAATAATAAAAATAAATGAGAGTTTCAAATTTGTTCACGATGTTCAACCAATGAAAAATGTTTTTGGTGGGTCTATCTCTATGTATCAGCCAATGAAATCTTGTGTACTGTTCACAAGTGTGTGAATAAATTTATATTTAGGGTTGAGTTCTTCTTCCGTTGGCGCCAACTAGAGAGATTTTGTTCGGCTTAGCAAACTTATTTTGGAGTTCACCTTAAATGATTCGAATTTTTTAATTTTTTGAATTTATCAAGAAGAATATTTATACAAAAAATCAAATTGATCGAATATCGATAAGTAAATGATCGAACTACATTTATTTAAAAAAAAATTATTTATTCTTAAAATCAAATTTATAGTTCAATTTTTGATAACTCAGGGTGTCCGGGCCAGCTTGCACGCACCTCAACTAATTCCTGGGGGATCAATCCCACCGTCCACTAGCGGGGGCCCATTTAATTCCTGGGGGACCAATCCCACCGTCCACTAGCGGGGGCCCATTTAAAGCCAGAGCAAAGCTCCGTATGGACTGGCCCAACACAAGAGTTGATAGCACCTAAGAGGTTTTGAACCTCAGACCTAGAGAGGAGCAAACTCCTAAGTCTCAAGCCTCCACCACTAGGCCAACCCTTGGGGGTTATTTATAGTTCAATTTTAAGAGACAAATGTAATCCAAATATATAATTACCGACATTTGATCAATTTTATTTTTTATATGAATTATTTTATCGACAAGTGTTACAAAATGAAAAATCCGAATGACTAAGATGAACCCAAAATAACCCCACCAAGCGCAACAACTCCTCTCTAGTTTCAATTAAGGAAAGCCATCCTAAATAATTACTCACATTTGGGATTAAGATGGCCATTTGAAAATTGAAACCCTACTCAATCAAACAACATAAGTTTCTAAACACACTTTTTAAATTTTTTTACTATAGTTGTTGCATGCATAATGCTACTATTACCTTAATATTGTACAACTAGGTGTATAGACATAAATTTCTAAATACGCTTTCTAAATTTTTTTACTACAGTTATTATATGCATCATTCTATTATTACCTTGGAAAGAAAATATTGTACAACTAGGCTTTCTCAAAACAGGCTTTCTGGCTTCTATACTATTATTATCATGGCAAATTATTCAGTGCTCTATATCCATCACGTGGCCTAGGTTATCCGCAATATCATTTTTTGATATAATGTTAGGTTGATTAATACAATATTTGCAAATGACATATTAAATTATGAAGTGCACTTCTCTCAACTTCAATTCTAAATTTTTGAGAATTTGAGGGGCTTGAGGCTCACTACAGGTTTTGTTTTGATGATCTGACCCGCTTGTTCTATAAGACTCTTCTAATATATCATCTATGAAAAAAAATTAAGTTGATTAGATAATCGTAACGTTTTTATTTTTTTATTTATTTTTAAAAAAATAAACGAAAAATATGTTATTGAAAATAGACCATTAAGGGCGAGAATTTTATTGCTACCTCTTTATCAAGTTTTATCTTTTCATCAAAATCCTCTAGTCATGATCTTGGTTAAACTGCCATATAAGTTGAAGTATGTTGAACATGTTATCAATTGACAATGACATGACCAATATTATTTGAAGATCTGATTTACTTTGTGTAGCGTCGAATTTTTTTTGTCTAAGTTGTACCTCACGGATTTTAGTGGTCCTGACTTCATAAGCTTCACTTTCTTCTTCCTCCTCTAAGTACTCATTGTATTTCGGAGGCTAATTCCAATCAATATGTGACTGTAATGATAAAAAATTTGTGTCCGAAAATATTTCATTGGATTCGTTTATTACATCTACACAATTTATAAATTCTTTAAGCTGTATCATAGGTTTAAATCGTGGTATCGGGTAACGTAATGGTATCGATTGCGGAGTATCAGTATTAGTAGTATCGACCGGTATGTATCGGGTATCGGGGTCGCGACTGTAAAATTTCAAAAATCATTAGCAACCCGTCTAAAACTCAATTTTATGCATTTTTTTTGGACTCTTTTAGCCTTAATTTATCACATTTTAATCAAAATTTTGATATGTAGAGGCACTTTTGACTTATTTTCAACTAAATGATATATATTTATTTTAGTCTCAAGCTTTTATTTGGCATATGTGTTAAACTTTTAATATAAAAATTGATGTGGAAATATTTTTTTACTTATTTTCAACAATGAAATACTTTCACATGCACAACAAATTAATAAGTGAAAGAGGGACATGAAAATAAATCATTCGTCTCAGTCATAATCGTATACAAACAATCTACTACAAATCAACAACTCTAAAACTTAGTAATAAAAAGAATTACGTGGTGGTATAGAAGAATCTCCATATCTCATATCACTTTGATCATCACTATGAATTGGTTGGCTTAGTTCTCCATATTAATATTCCTAGTAGTAGTTATTGAAAGTGCATTGATCATAAGTGGTGTTGTTGCTGCCACTGCTACTTGATTGTTGTTGTGTCATTGCAAGCCCCCTGTACTATAATTGAAACCCTCTATATATGGATATTGATGAGGTTGTTGAGAGTAGTTCCAATTTCCCATATAAGGTGGTTGATAGATGTGTGGTGGTGGTTGACTTGGAGGAGGGTAATAAGGAAATGGTACTTGGCATATTGGTCGCCAATGTTGAGTTCCCCTTCCATCTTCTTGTCTAACTCTGAGATGTCCAAATTGATTTCTAAGGTCACGATGACCATAAATATCATCAATATGTTGTGAATGCCCAATTGATGCTTCTACACCAGGAGCAGAAATAGAATGTCATCGTTGCTGTGTAGAATCCCTGTTCCAATCATGATCAATATGATGAATACTGCGTCTACAACCATGTGCAGAACCTGCATACTCCCATTGTCCACCACTACTATCACCTGTTGGAGGACGACTACCATCACTATCATCTCCACTACCACTAGGTGGACTCAAATCGCGACCCTCACTAGAGCCACTTCCATCAGACCCTGATCTTTGATGGTGTTGAGGTACTTGGCTACTAGTGGCATGATCTCCTTCATCATCATCATCAACAATCAACCAACCTGAGTTATCTTCATCATCCAAGATTGCATGTTCTCCCTCTTGAAGCCATGGAGTTAATAGATCATCTTCTTCAAATATATAGTCAAGATTGATAGGGTTAAAAGATTCCTCTCTGTCATCTTGGCTTTTTTGTGTTGCATGTCTAATCTTTAGCCTCATATTGTAATACACATAAACAAGTTTATTTAATTTTTTATACTTCAACCGATTCCTTGTCTTTGTATGTATCAGGCTAAATGTACTCCAATTGCGCTCACAATTAGAAGAAAATGTGGTTTGGCTCAATACTTTCACAACCACTTTTTGAAGTGCCGGAGCCGATGTAGCATAATGGATCCACCATTCAGCTATATACAAATCAATCAATTATTAGTGATTATGATATAATTTGATATAGAAGTGTTGACAATGTAACAATAACATGTAATTAAAATAGTTAATAGTTGATTGAGTATATAATAATTACTAAGATTTGTTGCTTTCACTGCTCTTTGTGCTAACACAGCACCAAAAGAATCTTCTTTATTACAAAATAAAGAGATTTGCAATGAAAAAAAGGCAATAAACAGTTTTACAAACACAATTCACAAGTCAAATAATAAGTTATCAATTTAACTAATATTAAATAATGATTAACTTGGTTTATCGCCTGTATTTGCTCGTTTAAATCTGGTAGAAGTCTCAAAATCACATTTCTAACTCCACTCATCACTTCTCGATGATTAGAAAGGTGCTCCCCATATTGGAATATGGGATTTAAAAAATAACCTACATTCAAATATAAAATAATAATAAAAGTGAGACAAGGAACACATAATTTATAATTTAAATAAATTAAAAATTACTTACTAGCAGCATGCAAGTCCGTGTGTAGTTGGAAAGCCCATCGATTATCAATAATCTTCTAATAATCTACATAATAGCGACAATTTTGTTTGATGGCCAACTTTGCTCTATCCATGGCTTTATATATAAAACCCATTGTGGGCTTTTCATCCCCATCTACAAGGCTAAGCACCTTTAGAAGTGGTTTTTGAACTTTTAATATATCTACCGCCTTGGTCCAAAAATCTTTACTTTGTATAATTTTTTTCGCTTCTTTTGCATCATCCTTTTTGGACCATTTATTGTGCTTCCACTCTTGAGAATGAAACATATCCTATAAAGCAATCCTATGTTTAACAATGCTTTCCAAAGTAATGAAATTGGTGGCAAAGCGTGTGATGACAGGATGTAACAACTCTCTATCTCCTATGAATCTCTTCATGAAATCAACGACCCAATTGGAATTGTAAATAAAGCATGTGATTACTTTTGCACAATCCAACACCTTTGCTACACTTTTTTTCTTCCGAATATCCTCAAACAAAAGATCAATACAATGAGTTGCACATCTTGTCCAATACAGATTCTCCATTTTTTGCATGAGTTTGTAACTAGTTGCATTTATCATAGCTTCGTTATCAGTTACGATTTGCACAACATATTCTTTTCCAATTTCATCCACTACCTTGTCCATGAGGCCCAAGTAATAATCAGCTGTCTTACTAGGTACATCAGTTACATCCACAAACTTCTGAAAAATTGTTCCACGATTGCTATACACAAGAAAATTAACAATGTGCTTTCTTGTGGGTCCAGACCATCCATTACGCAAAATTGTAACACCTTTCTTAGCCCAACTAGATTTATGAGATTTTATCCAATTTTGTAAAGCTTCATACTCCATTGGTAAATACACTTCAGTTACATGTTTAATAATAAATAACAAACAAAAACTATTAACAAGCATCTTAATAATTTATTTATTTTTAAACATAGATAGAGTTTTTTCAAACTTTAACTTAGAGGCTTACTTTATAAGAACTAGGTAGCTTTGCTCCTTTTCCAACCTCTCTTGTAGTATCCAACATTAGTTCTAGCCATTAAGAATTAACAACATTAGTAGGCACTGGAGTGAACAATACAAACTGGCTAACTGCTCTTCGTAATTTTTTTTTTTTGCTTCTTTCTAGAATCTAGAGGAGAGTTTGGATTGTTTGTTGCCTTTGGTCCTATGAAGATCCACATCTATGTCTAATAATTGAACTTCTGAAGAGGATGTATCAATCCATTTCCTACTTGTACTAGCCTCATGAACACTATGACTTCGCCGAGCAAAACTAGGAGGAGGAGCAACCTCAATATCACTAGCCCTAATTTTTCGGGCCATAACCATTTCTAGGTCCTCCACATCATTTTCATCATCATCACACTGACTGGCTCTAATTTGTTCTGTCAATTCCTCATTCATCTTCCTTTTGTCAAGCTTTTTGCCCTTATAATTATTCAAATGATCCATCATTAGTGTTCGAACTTCGCCACTGACATTAGCACAAGGTGCGACTTGACCTTTCATATGGGCCAAATGTTTGTTTCAACCTAGTTATACCATCATTTAGCTCTTTTCCACAACATGTACACCTAATTTTACGCCTATTATTTTCTAGTGGAATTCCAAATTTCCAACCAATATCATCACTTGGAGATTTTCCACTAGAACTACCTTCGTGCGCCATTATAACTTTCAATTATCTACAATAATAGTTTTCAATTAACAAATATTGTAATTCTAATTTAGTTACTAATAATAATGCATTTAAAATAAAAATAAAAAATCTAAAATATTAAACCTCATTACTTAACAATTAAACCTCTTTAAAAAAATCTGATAGATGAAACATCTTTAAAAAAAATCTGATATAAAAATAATCTGAAATAAAAAATTTTGACAGATTAAAAAATCTAAAATAAAATATGAAATAATAAAAAAAAATTTGAAATAAAAAATCTGACAGATTAAACCTCTTTAAATAAAAATAAAAAATCTAAAATATTAAACCTCTTTAAAAAAAATAAAAATAAAATTGAAGAATTAAGCTGTTGATAGACAAAAATTTTGAAAATTGTAGTGAAAGTTAGTCAAGCAGATTCGATACATGAGCCTAATTATACACTGCTACCACTTAATTTATTGGTTTTAATAGGTCCATGAACAATGAGTCTAATAAATCAACTTAAAGGAATGAAGAAATGAAATAAGTATGAAACATACTATACAGGTACATTGCTAAGAAAAAAATAAAAATAAAAATATATATAAATATTTGAACAATCATAAATATATATATTAAAATATCTCCCATCCCATGCCATGTTAGGGAAAATCTATAATTCCCCACAAGTAAATCAATCAATGGGATAAAAACTAATGTGGAAAAATTAAATAAAAAGCAACACAAGAATTTTTACGTGGTTCCCTCAATGTAAGGTACGTCCATAGGATCGAAATCCGATTTCACTATCAACCAAATAGTTTCCAAACGACTACAAACGAGACACGAATGGTCTCTCAAAACCACCCTTTGGTGAATTCCAAATAATCACAAATAAACAAGAGGAAAGACCTCACCAAATAGATGAACCAAAATCTTCAAAATCAGAGTTGAAGAAAACCCAAAATAACGAACCAAATCAATTTCACCAACTAACCAATGATGCACAGCAACAATGGAACCATCAATTGAACTTATGCACCCAAGAATCAATGTTGGCTCCCGAATCTATGTTGGCTGCCGCAGTGTATCACCCCAAAGAACATAAACAATACCAATATATATATATGGTAAATTTGTGGGCTTTTTTTATCAAACCATAGTTGTATCCAAATTGAATTGGGTTTTCACAAATTAGATATAATATATTAAAATATATTATACCTAAACCAAATTAAACTCTTTTAGTAAACCAATTGGGTCCCACACTCCAATGAGGAGGTATACCCAACAATTCTCCCCTACCCACTTAGGTGCAGAGATCAACCATACCCACCAAAGTTCGACACTTCAAATGTTAATCCCTCACAAAGTCTTTGTCAACATATCCGAAATATTATCATCTGTGTGAACCTGTTCGAGTTGTAACAATTTTGAATCTAACACATCATGAATCCAGTGGTATTTCATATCAATGTGTTTCGATCTCGAATGAAAAATAGAATTTTTGCTCAAGTGAATAGCACTTTGACTATCACAATAAAGCACATACCTTTCTTGCTTCAAACCCAATTCTTGCAAAAATTTCTTCAACCATAACTCTTCTTTGCAAGCTTCCGTAATAGCAATAAATTCAGCTTCGGTAGTTGAGAGAGCAACACATTTTTGTAATTTAGATTGCCATGCCACAGCTCCCCCTGCAAAAGTCATCAAATACCCCGAAGTAGATTTCCTAGAATCAATATCACTGGCCATGTCAAAATCTGTGAACTCATCAAGCATCGGTTTACCATCCCCAAAACACAAACACACCTTTGAAGTTCCTCGAAGATACCTTAGAATTCATTTTACCGCTGCCCAATGTTCTTTACTCGGATTAGAGAGAAAACGACTCACCACACCAATGGCGTGAGCAACACCTGGCCTTATACAAACCATGGCGTACATCAAAGAACCAACTGCTGAAGCATAAGGAACTTTCAGTATCTCTTCCTTGTCTTTCTCACCTGTAGGACATTGATTCGAACTAAGCTTGAAGTGACCCGCAAGTGGACCACCAACCGGCTTTGCTTTATTTATGTTGAACCTCTCAAGAACTTTCTCGATGTAGCTTTCTTGAGACAACCAAATCAGCCCCTCTTTGCGATCACGAACAATTTTCATACCAAGTATTTGCTTTGCCAGTCCCAAATCTTTCATAGAAAAAGATTTACTCAACTCTAACTTCAACTTGTTAATCATGGTAGAATCTTGACCCACAATTAATATGTCATCAACATAAAGCAAAAGAATAATAAATTTACCATCCGGAAAATTTTTCACAAACACACAATGGTCCGAAGTGGTTTTAGAAAAACCATTATTCATCATGAAAGAGTCAAATTTTTTGTACCATTGCCGCGGGGCTTGCTTGAGGCCATACAAACTTTTTTTCAATTTGCAAACAAATTTCTCTTTCCCTTTCTCCACAAAACCTTCTAGTTGCTCCATGTAAATTTCTTCTTCAAGATCACCGTGAAGAAATGCGGTCTTCACATCAAGTTGCTCAACTTCAAGGTTCATACTTGTAGCCATGCCAAGTACAACCCGAATAGAAGACATTTTCACAACCGGCGAGAAAATCTCATCAAAGTCAATACCTTTCTTTTGCCCAAAGCCTTTCACAACAAGACGTGCTTTATACCTTAGATTCTTGCTATCATTCTTCAATTTGAAAACCCACTTATTTTTCAGAATTTTCCTCCCTTTAGGCAACTTTACTAAATCATAAGTGTGATTTTCAAGTAAAGAATTCATTTCCTCTTCCATTGCCTTTTTCCAATCATCTTTCTTTGCATGCTCAATTGCTTCTTGGTAGCTCTCCGGCTCCCCTTGATCAGAAATCAACACAAACTCATTGGGAGGATACTTTCTTGAAGGTTGTCGGTCCCTTGTAGATTTTCTCAACTCAAGTTGTGGTGGTGGTTCTTGAGTTGGATGCTCTTCCTCAATTTCTAGCTCAACTTCATTAGGATTAGCATCATCCTCTACATCTTCAATAGGTGGCTGCACATCTCTCCCATTTTCATCATCAACTGAAGATAAAGGAGATAGATCTATGTCAATGAGATTACTAGTTTTTGGCTCCGGTTGATCACCTTTGCCAAAGTTTTCAATTGTTTGGTCTTCAAGAAACACAACATCACGGCTTCGAATGATTTTCTTGTCGACCAGATCCCACAATCTATACCCGAATTCATCACACCCATAGCCAAGAAAAATACATTGTCTTGACTTGCTATCAAGCTTGGACCTCTCATCTTTTGGAATGTGAACAAAAGCTCGGCAACCAAACACTCTCAAGTGCTCATAAGATACATCTTTACCGGTCTAAACTCTTTCTGGAACATCACCATTCAAAGGATAGGAAGGAGACAAATTGATTACGTCAACCGCTGTCTTCATTGCCTCACCCCAAAAGGATCTTGGCAATTTAGCTTGTGAAAGCAAACACCTTGTTCTTTCCACAATGGTGCGGTTCATCCTCTCGGCAACTCTATTTTGTTAAGGAGTCTTCTTAACTGTCTTTTCATGCCGAATACCTTGGCTGCGACAATATTTATCAAATGGCCCAATGTATTCACCACCATTGTCTGATCGAATGCACTTCAATTTCTGCCCTGTTTCTCTTTCAACTATGGCCTGAAAATGCTTAAATACTTCTAGAACTTGATCTTTAGTTTTTAGTAGAAAAGCCCAAACTTTCCTTGAATAATCATCAATGAAAGTAACAAAATAAAGTGCACCACTATGTGTTCTAACTTTTAAAGGACCACAAACATCCGAATAAATCAACTCCAACACATTTTCTTTTCTAGAAGTAACATTTTTATGAAAAGAAACTCTATGTTATTTACCCGCCAAACAATGAACACAAGTTTTAAGATGTGTACCTTTCAAACCGGGTAAAAGCTCTTTCTTGAACAATACTTGCAGCCCCTTTTCACTCATGTGGCCAAGCCGTTTGTGCCACAATTTGGTAGAAGTATCATCTTCAAGTGCATTGACAACACCTTTACAAATTTTTCCTTGCATCGAATAAAGTGTATGAGTCTTCTTGCACTTAGCCACCACCAAAGAACCCTTTGTGAGCTTCCATATTCCATCACCAAATTTGTTATTGAAGCCTTCATCATCTAACTTCCTAGTAGAGATCAAATTGAGGCGAATGTCGGGAACATGCCTCACATCTTTAAGCAACAACTTACAGCCCAAATTTGTTTCCAAGCAAACATCACCCATGCCGATTGTAGACGTCCCCGAACGCATCCGGGAGGGATGAACTCCCGTTGTGTTCATATTGGGTCACTACAGTTCAAGGACTCAAATGTCACGGTTCTTAATCTTGAACCAAAGAGTCCAAATCCGGCAAATCGTTTTGAGAAAACAGATTTTTTGAAAAGAAGTGCCAAACATGGACTGCTTTGCCAGATACAGAGTCGCCACCTAAATATTTTTTAATGGGAAATTTAGGAAACCCTGACTCGGTGCCAAAGGCCACGTGTCCGTCATCACCAAAGTTGCCTCGGCTCGGGAACTTGGGTACGATTGGGGAAGGTCACTTCGTGAGCACCCCCGCTCGCCCGGTCAAAGACCGGCCTCTACTAACCATGATATCTGTTTTTGAAAACACTGTATGTTCTTATTCCGGTTATTAGCCTAGGTTACTATGTGATGCTCGCAGCAAACAAGTATAGACTGAGTCGCCTGAATTGGAACAAAACATTTCATGTTTGTTTGTTTGAAAATGGTTTGATGGTGCTACCCACAGGTAGGCTAAGACGTGGATTTGCCACCCTCAGGTGGGCTTTAGAAAACATGATTTTGCCACTATCTCGTGGGCGTAAAACAAACATTTGATGAATTGTCCCAATCCAAGTAACTCAACCTCCACCCACAGGCATTCAAGGCAGTTATACCACATAAGCAGTTAGCCTCATGGTAAGCATGCTATCATGGCAAACACTCACACGCATGCAAGGATGCTAAAGCATAAAACTCACCGAGTACTCCAAGCCAAAACAGAAGCTCATTAGAAATCCATGCATGATCCTAGATGCACAGAAATGCCTAATGCAACACATACAAAGATGCGAACTATAGCAGGCTCGGCTATTCTAAACATGGCCTGTGGAATGCTACAACTAACACGTATTCAATTTGGAATTGAAATACAAATGCAGTTTGTATGATGCGCCTAGCGCGGTGCGTGCAAAACAGATGAATGAATGCAAACATGCTATCATACTGTATGCTAATTGAAACATGCCCTAATCTAACCATCATAAGCTGGTAAATAAAAGGAAAGAAAGACGTGGGGTTGGAAGACATACATCGCACACACGCACACTTATTACAATTATGCCCCCGCGCAGAGGGTCCAAAAGAATATACAGTCCCGAATAGTACAGTCCGAATAATACAGTCCAAATAATGTACAAATTCCTAATTAATTAACAAATTAACTAAGAAAGCTGTAAAACTAGCATGCAAGCCTGGGACTGCCTTGATCCCGCTCCGGATGCTGAATGATGCATGTCGGGGTTGCCTTGCGCAGAAATCCACTGCGATGCCCCAATTAGCCTCTGTTTTCTAATGGTTTCTTGGAAAGCGCGCCAAGCCTCGGAAGACTACTGATTCTTGATTTTGCTGCAACAGAGAGCAGGAAAGGGGCATAGCAATGTATTTTCACAAATGTATGCATGTCTCGATCCTCGTGCCACCAATCACGCATCTCGATGCATGATGGCCGAGGAGTCAAATTGCACAATTCAATATAGAATGAATGCAAATGAAAACACAACAGAACCTAACTCCATCATGGATAATCCGGAGTGTCGGTGACTGGGGAATTGAGACACGTTCCGTCACTCGGAGTACGGAACGTACCTCGTTTCTCGTGTCCGGGCTAACTCCTATCCCGAACACGATGCAATATGCATGATATGCATGAAATGCAACTAATATACAACCTAGCATGCACAATGCTGTGAAATGACAAACACAATGCACGAGGCAATACACAACCGAGCATACACAATGCTATGGATGAAATGGCATACGCAATGCAGTATGGACTTACACCAACATGAGAGAGCCTCAGCCACACTCACATAGGAGGCCATCAGATGAAAATGAGACACCTCGAAATGCGTGCACACGTGCATGCAAACCGAGGACTGACCCTCAGGCACGGAATGCCACTCTAATGAGACATGGCAAGGCATGGAATATGATATGCAAACATGAAAAATTTCAGAACTGAAATGCAAGGGAAAAAAGCCCCGAAACATGGTGAAATGATACCCGATGCATGGAATAAGACCCGAAACATGAAATTTGACATACGAAATGGCCTACAGCTATACAAAGCATGCATAATTTGTACATGGAATGTAAAGACAGAAGCAAGGAAGCCCCAAAAAAAGCATTTTTACAGTACAAAGCATGGCAAAACAGTGGGCACAAATGAGGCTAAATTAGCATGCAAAAATGGCCCGCAAGAGAGGTAATGAAACAACTCACAAATTCTGGCCCCAAACAGAGAAGGGGCCTTCTACAACCTTGAATATGAGCCAAAAATATGATGCTTTACAGTAGATGACAAGCCCCAAATCAGTATACAAACATGCTCAAAATGCAATGCAAGATATGGGAAAAAGAGAGCCACAACATGAAGTATAACAAGGATGTCCAAAACAGCCATGGACCCTTAATGAAACATAAAGAGGGGGTCAAAATAGGGCCATTTTCAGTTCAGACCAAAGTCCAAAAACAGGAGCTCAATAGGTTAATAAATCATGCAAAAATGGGGACCAAAGAGGGGTACAATGGCAAGTGATACATGGAGGTCCCAAACAGTGTTGAGCCCTTCTTCAATGTTGAAGAGGGGCTCAAAATAGGCCTATCTACAGTTTACATCATGCTCCAAAACAGAATAAAAATAGGCCAAAAATACTATGCAAGATTATGGCATACAAAGGGATAATGAAGCAAGTGGTAGATGGGGGTCCCAAACAGGGTAAGAGCCTTAATGAAAGATGAAAATGAGCTCAAAAAAATGACCTTTTCAGTTTTGGTCGGAGCTCAAAACAGCAAGAAAATAGGGCTAAGAAATGAACCAAGAAAAGGGTCAAAAGGAGGGGAGGAGGACTTACCCTTGAAGACTCAACCTTGACAGCCTTTTGGACCAAGTTTGGATGCTCTTTGCCTCTGAAAAACCAGCTCCAAGTGTTGGAATGGAGGTTGGATTGGTTGTGCTATGGGTTGTAGAGTAAAGGGGGTAGGAACTTGGAGTTTTAGAGAGTTAAAGTGTAGAGAGGGAGAGCTTCAATACAAGAGGCTCAAAGTAGTTTTTCTAACCCTAAAAACTAGACCTGGGGCTGCTGTTATATAGGCAAAAAGGGTGGAAAAAAGGGGGGAAAAAATGGGGGGAAACAAACCAAGTTTCCCTCAAAAAATGGCCAAACCCTCGGACATGGGTGTAGTGGAAAACAAAATTCACTTCTAGGACACACTTAGGGAGGGGGGCATGGCCGGCTAGTTTAAAAGGGCAAAAAGGTCATTTCACAAAAAGGGTGGCCGGCCAGCTAGATTTTCTGGCCGGCCAGCTACTTTTCAGGACAAAAAAAATGGCTGTCGGGAAGAAAACTGGACGGTGGGTGATTGGGAAGTCCAATGGTGGCCATTCAAGTATCAAAATTGAAGCCCCGGAAGTTATCTTTCCAATGGCACAAACCTTACATCAAAATTCCTCCTGTAGAAAAAGTTATGCCCGTTTCCGTGAAGCCGCGCAGATTTCGGTCCAACCGGAGCGATGCCCTACTTCAATCAACCATATCTCCTCCGTCCGGAATTGAATTTAGGAGATTCTTGAGTGAAAAATGAAGCCCCGGAAGTCTTATTTCCAACGGTGGTGGCCTCATAGCTTGATTCCAAGTATCCAAATGAATAGGCCTGATTCGGCGAGGACTGCTCGACTCTCTCTTAACGGTTCAAGCCCATTTTCTCCCCCAACTGGATTTCTTCCCTCTTCTCCTCTTTTCTTCAACTTCAAGCCCCTAAGTAAGGTATTTTGAAAGATTTTTCAAAGATTTCATCTCTCTTTCGTTCATTTCCACTTTGTCCTTGCTCGGTTTACCGAAAAACGTGACGTTTGACAAAATGCGAGCCTCGGAACATCGCAGAAACTTTATTTCAAAAATGTTTTGAAAGAGAGGGTCTTAAGGTCTAAAAACCATTCAAAATAGTTTTGGTCCAAAATGGGGCGTGAAGTTGGGATTTGTTCCTCTCTCTTTGCCGAAGAAATTGCACCTTTCCCCTACACAACTTTCTCCACCAAGTAAACCATCAGTCGTGTCCAAGTCTTATGGACGGTCAAAAATGGGGTGTCTACAGTTGCCCCTCTTTGACAGAACTCGGAAGTCAAGAAGTGACGGGAGTGAATGTCAAAGCCCAGAGACGACCCATTTTTGACAAGGCCGAAGACTTGGACAAACAAACAAAATATAGATAAATAAATGGTTGTGCCCGCAGGCTGCCTACGTATCCCTTTGCAAGGAATCAAACCAGCGTAGTTCAGGGGCAGGATGCAAAATGATATGCAGGAAGACTTTGATAATTAGACTTACACGCTACGCGAAGCCGGTTTGAAGATTGGACTTATACGCTAAGCGAAGCCGGTTTGAAGATTGGACTTATACGCTACGCGAAGCCGGTTTGTATGCAAAACAATGTAATGTACTAACAAGTACAGGTGAGGTGCGCAAGACAGCGCGAATGAAATGCTGAGGAAGGAACAAAGAGAGAAACGTAGGGACTTATCCCAGTGTTTCGGAGTGGTTTAAGCATTAGAACGTATTCCAAATGCTCTTAACCAAAGAGGGGGGAACAGAGGGACGTATCCCAGAGGTTAGGGACGTATCCCAAGGATTAGGGACGTATCCCGAAGGTTAGGGACGTATCCCAAAGGTTAGGGACGTATCCCAGAGGTTAGGAACTCATCCCGAAGGTTAGGGACGTATCCTAGAGGTTAGGGACGTATCCCGAAGGTTAGGGACGTATCCCAGAGGTTAGGGACGTATCCCAAGGGTTAGGGACGTATCCCAAGGGTTAGGGACGTATCCCAAGGATTAGGGACGTATCCCAGAGGTTAGGGACGTATCCCAAAGGTTAGGGACGCATCCCGAAGGTTAGGGACGTATCCCAGAGGTTAGGGACGTATCCCAAGGGTTAGGGACGTATCCCAAGGATTAGGGACGTATCTCAGAGGTTAGGGACGTATCCCAAGGGTTAAGGACGTATCCCAAAGGTTAGAAAAGAAGGAGAAACATAGGGACGTATCCCAGTGTTCTGCAAGGAATGTGAAACATAGGGACGTATCCCGGTGTTCCGCAAGGAATGTGAAACATAGGGACGTATCCCGGTGTTCCGCAAAGAGAGGAGAAACGTAAGGACGTATCCCGGTGTTCTGCAAGGAATGTGAAATATAGGGACGTATCCCGGTGTTGCAGAATGGTGTAAGCATTGGAACGTATTCTGAACACTTTTAACCGAAGAGGGAGAAACATAGGGACGTATCCCGGTGTTTCAGAATGGTGTAAGCATTGGAGCGTATTCCGAACGCTTTTAACCGAAGAGGGAGAAACATAGGGACGTATCCCGGTGTTTCAGAATGGTGTAAGCATTGGAACGTATTCCGAACACTTTTAACCGAAGAGGGAGAAACATAGGGACGTATCCCGGTGTTTCAGAATGGTGTAAGCATTGGAACGTATTCCGAACGCTTTTAATCGAAGAGGGAGAAACATAGGGACGTATCCCGGTGTTTCAGAATGGTGTAAGCATTGGAACATATTCCGAACGCTTTTAACCGAAGAGGGAGAAACATAGGGACGTATCCCGGTGTTTCAGAATGGTGTAAGCATTGGAACGTATTCCGAATGCTTTTAACCGAAGAGGGAGAAACATAGGGACGTATCCCGGTGTTTCGAAAAGAGGGTGTGCATAACAATGCGATTTGAAACGTGCATCACAATGCAAGTGAAGTGGGTGCATAACAAAGCAATTGGAATGTACACAAAAATGCAAGTAATGAGCATAACAATGCTAGACAGATGTGCATAACCATGCAACGAATGAGCATAACAATGCTAGATAGATGTGCATAACAATGCAATGAATGAGCATAGTGTGATTGATACACAAAGTGAGCAGAGTATGATAGATATACTAAAGGTGAACACAAAGTGTGATAGATGCACTATGTGAACAAGTGTGATAGATATACTGAATGTGAACACGAAGTGTGATAGATGCACTTAGTGAACAAGTGTGATTGATACACTAAAGGTGTGTGATGGATACACAAAAAGTGAATATGTGCGTGATAGATACACAAAGTGAGAATGTATGTGATAGATACACAAAATGAGAATGTGTGTAATAGATACACAAAATAAATGATCTCAAACGGAACTTCTTTGAATGAACCGTACATACAATATCGTGCATGATTGAGAAAGAAACTTGATAGGTACAATGCATTACAATGCATGATGCTTAAGGAAAGCAATAAATGGACAAAGCGGTGCTTTAGAAAGCACCTTATGAGGTGAGTGGCGGTGAACCGCTCGACTCTGACGGGGATCTCCCCTCGTGCTCTTCGATCACTTACCTTCAACTCACGGTACAAAGGCTCTGGAATGCTGACAAGGGTTCTACACGTAGAATACTTTGGATGCTGCCTTTCTTCCTGATCATATTCACAACTTTCCTTATTCTCCAACGGGGTGACAGACTAGGTTGGTTCGGTATCCAGAATTGAGGTGCATACACGCTATCTCAACCTATGGGGCTTCCATACAGATTTCAAGCCGAGGGCACGCCTCTGGGTATTTAAACCAGACTTTAGTCTCGGAAATCCCGAACCTTTGCGTTCTAGGCAACAGCCATTCGAACTCTAGTTTCCACCGTCGCAGTTGGTCTCCTAGGAACTCATTGCAAACACGGCCAAGATATCCCTGGCACGAAACGGTACTCGAGGAGAGCACTTCTGATTGCCATTCTGGCTTGAAGCAGACTTGATCTTGAGCTTGAGGTAGAGGCATACTCATACTTCGGAGCATTGGCAAGACCTGAAGAGGTACACACGGAATACAATCTCGGAGCTTACTGAAGTTGGAACAAACTCAGATGCCCGACATTTTCCCCTTTTGCTTTTGCTTTTGCTTTGCAGTCCGGAACCATTATAGCTTCAGATAGGTCCTGGTTCTACTGTTCTCACATGACCTGGGTTGAACCCTGCAGTTTTATGAAAGAACAAATTCTGTTTTGCACAAATGTGGAGAACGGCACGGCACTCGGAGCACAAAATGATTTTATTTTCGAAATTGAGAGATGAGTTTTCGACCAAGTATTGAGCCTACGACTGAACATAGCAAAACGACTCAACAAGGGAATAAAAGGCACACAACCTAGACACATCGAGTAACACTCGAAACGACTCAAAACAAGAATCGAGATAAAACAAAAAGACACGACACTCAGACGTGCACAGGGAGCCTGTTTCACCGGGTAGTGTTTCCCACCCTTTCTTATTTGTGACTCTCACATCACTCGGCCCTCAGGCTCGGTTTTTCCCTTAAAACCCTTTTCTCACTTTTTCTCTCAACGCACATCTCTCTATTCTTTAATCTCTCATTTTTCAATCCCTCCCCTGGGCGGTTGATGGATAAACAGAAAGTTGAAGGCTCTTGCCCCTAGCACTCAGCTAGATTCTTCTTCTTCTACACATAGCTAGTGAGTTTCTCCCACAGAGGGGTTGTGCTACAAATGAGTGTGTAGCAAATCTGCTGCTGATATCGGTTGACGACGCTCTGCTAAGGAGTTTGGACGTGATCAGATCTGTCCAGATGAGGGAGTGGAATATCCTGATCCATCCCGGTTCGTGCTTCGCACTTGGCTTGATACCTTGTTGCTTGGAGGGTGAGAGAGCTTTCAGCCCTTTGTTGTGCCCCTTTTCTGGCGAATACGGTGCCCTTTCCAGCAAGTAGAGTGCCCTTTCTGGCAAATGCGTTGATAAAGGGGAAAGACAGAGAACCTGGCTCAACTGTGCCCCTAGTTCATCATTTTGACCATTTTTTGGTTTTGCTTTCTACTAAAACAATTTTGACCAACATGAGAGTTAGATTAACATGCTTGTTCGATTTTTGATTTGAAATCGTGCAAGTCAGGCTATGAGCACTGAAAATTTTTCTTTTTTGGGTCCGAGAAATGGTCCAGTTTTTGGAATAGATGGAACGATTTTCGAGAAAATTAGTCAACCTCAGTAAAAATTCTCAAAAACTATTTTTGCAAATGGCCACTGCTCAACGAGCATAGAACCCACTCTCGAGATGCACAACCTCAGATCCGGAGGAAAATTGCCCCTTGCTCGAAGAGAGCTGCATGGCAACGGAAAGTTGCCCCTTGTTTGAACGGCACCGCGGCACATTGAATGGCAACGGAAAGTTGCCCCTTGTTTGGATAGCACCGCAGCGCATTATAGGCAGTCCTCAGAGTGACGAACTCAACCAAATCCTCAGATACAGAGAAGACAAAGATGACCAGAACCATCGCATGGACACAATCGAATTTGAATTGTTTTACGGCTGGACTTCAGAATGAAGTTGCCTACGTATCCCAAAGATGGGAATCAAGCCTTACGTAGTTCGGGGTGAAGGTACACTCGGGTATTAACCTCTCATTTTTAGGCTCTAACTTTTGCCAAGGCGCCCATCGCGGGTTTTCGACCTTGCGAGCTTTGTTCTTCTTTTTCCTTTTCAATTCTTTTCATTTCTTCTTTTTTTCATTTTTTCTTTTTTTTCTTTTTTTTTTGCATTTTTCTCTTTTTTTTCTTTTGTTCTTCTTTTCTTTTCTTTTTCTTGCTCTAACTTTTGCCTGGGTCGCCTTTCCGGGTTTTCGACCCAGCGAGCCTCTCAAAGGTAAAAGTGTAGCTTGGTCCATGCCAAATGGTTGTAGGGTTTTGAAGCCATCCGTATCCAGGAGAGTGGCTGCTAATTTGCAAGAGGACTCATCTTCGGCTCTTCGAGCACATCTGACATCTTTGCCCCTTAGTTCGAAGGGTACTTCTGTTTTAGCTTTGCAAGCTTCTTCTGATCTTCTTGATCTGACTTTGGTGCCTCTTGTTCGAGGGCTGTTTCACATCTGGCCACACAGGCCTCACATTGTAGTTGACCGTTGAACCTTCTAAATTCAAGTTCAAGGTTTGGAAGCAAAGGGGGTAAGTCTCAAGGCTGCGAGCGATCCTAGGCTGCACAATCTCAAGAGCGATTCCACACAGGTCTTCGCAGGACCGCGCAAAACATTTTGTTTTTGAAAATTTTTAAGAAAGCGACAAATCGCTCGCGCTGAAGATAGTGTGAAACCAGTCTGGATCAAGCCAGGGTCCTTCTCAGTACTCACGCTCACAAGCATGATTTAATTCATTAAGGGCTTAGCACGCCTCTCTTTCTCTCAATTGATCAAAGTTTTGCAAATCCCGAGGAATTCCTCCCTCTTTGTTTTCACCGCAGTGTCCAAAAAGTTTTGAAAAACTCAGGTCATTACAATGACTTCAAGGCACAGAAAAGACAAAGTTCTTAGTCAAATACTGTCGTCTTATTCAGAACTTCCGGCACAACTGGCACAAGGCAGAAGCGAACGTGAGAGCGTGAAAATCACTGCTGTTTCATTCAAAATCTATTGGCTCAACTGGCTCCCTAGCAGAAACAGACTCAAAACAAAACGAAAAGACAAACGCAAAACAAAATGGTAATGCCCGAGGTAACATCCCCGGAATCACCCGACTCTAACAAAACAGGACTGACTCGATACAACAAGACAGACCCAAAACAAAAGAGACTGACTCAAACAAAAAGACAGACTCAAAACAAAACAACAAGGCTGACCTAATACCCAAGTCAGAAAGCACAAAAACCAGCATTCACAAATGCTCAAAATAGTGCGTGCCATACGCCACATCTGGAGTAAACTGAGTGCCGCCCGCAGGTGATTCATTCCCCGATCACATCACATTATCCCTCACAAGTTCACTGATCAAGAGCCGATAGACTTTGCAGGACCTGGTGCGGGGATGACCCCGTTGTCAATCAAATTTTGTATTTCGTGCCGGAGACGGATGCAACTGTCGGTGTTATGACCGGTTTGTTGATGGAAAGCGCAGTACTTAGCCAGGTCATGATTTGCAGGGAGAGGGTTGGGCAGAGGCCGTTGCTCTAACGGTTCCAGATGTCCTTTCCTGAGTAGGACCCCCAGGGCTTTAGACAAAGACATATAGAGTGGAGTGAAAACCCTCTTGCCTCAGGGTAGATAGTCTGAAGTTCGGGGGTTTGAAGTGGATGCACCAACAAAGGGGGTGGCTACTCTTGGTGTGGTGGTGGCGACCATGCCCACTTCAGAAGATCTTACAGCTGTATCACCGCTGGTGGTCACATTTGAATTGCGAGAAAACGTCCTCCTGGGCTGCTCCTTTTCTTGATCAATAAGGCCTTGTTTCATAGCGTCCTCGATTTGTACCCCAATCTCTTGCAAGTCCACGAAGGTGGGAAGGGGTAGGACGATCAGCTTTTGCATCAGCCTGGGTCGGAGGTTGCGTACAACCATCCTTATCTGGTCTTTGTCGGAAGGCCTTGTAGCCATCATCGAGGCCTTTGCTCTCCATCTCGCCACAAACTCTGAAAAATCCTCCTTTGGCTCTTGGCGGGTGACTTCAAGATCACGAGTTGTGACCTCAATCTGTGTGTTGTAGGAGTATTGCTTACTGAAGGCTTCAGCCATCTCTTCTCAATTCTGTTTCACAGAGTTCTCCAATTTCGCGTACCAGATTGCGGCTATCCCAGACAAGGTTCGGCCGAATAGTGATAGCTTCTGGGCTGTGGTCAAACCCATTGGTCTCAGGATATCAGAAAACAGTTGGAGGTGCACCATTGGGTCTTCGGAGCCATCGAATCGATCGATATGTGGCATCTTGAACCGATCCGGTAATGTCACCACTGAGTCAGTATATCCATCTTCAATGTTCGGGATGGAGTTGACTCCCTGAGATTTCTTGAACAACTTTTCGAGCTTGCTCAACTTCAGCACTGTAGGGTCCAACTCGAACTCAAAGGGTGAACTTGGCAGGTTGATCGGTGCTTTGGATAGCTGGGGTAGAACCAGGGGCGGAGGTGGCCTTGTCGGAATGTCCGTATCTTCCTGGACATTAGCTGTCTCCCCGAGCGTTGGAACTCTGGGTGGGAGAGGAGCCTGGTGTGAAGTAGATACTCCAGTTTGCTGCTCTAGCCTGGCAATTGTTTCTGCCTGTTGGGCTATAATCTCGACCTGGCTTTTGGCAAATTCCGCTTGACGGGCAGCGTCCTGCTGCATGAGTTTCATACTTTCTTGGAGTTGACGCATCATTTCCTCCATCCCTGCCATATTGCCCTGGTCTAACTGAACAACCGGTATAACTGTCCCTGACTGGCCTTTTTACCCTGCCTTTGGTGAAGGAACACTGATTGCCCTTGAACTGAATCTCTGACCCGACAAAGTCTATCAACACAAGTCTAATGAACCTCGGGGGATATTGGAGCCTTCTGAAGCTTTGGTTCCCAAGACTACCTAGCAAAAGAGAAAATGGACAGCATCTCAGCCTGATTTCACCTGAACAGATACGAGCATAGTTGAATGAGTGTGCCCTCTACTAAATTCTGCCCAAAATTCTGCCTGTAAACTGATACCCTTAGGTAAAACTGATTCCACCAAATACTAATGCCCGCAGGCCTGATGCCCAAACTCGCAAACTGATACATGCATTCCCTGTAGAGACGCACTCTAATAAGCACATAACAGATAAGTGAGAGCCAAAACACCCCTATGTTGGGGTAGGGTTTCCCTGTCCTATTTTGTCAGGAACTAGGGTTTCACTACGCACACAGCGGTTTCAAACAACCTATAAACGGGTAAGCAACCTGTCCTAGTTTGGATTGGTCACTATGGATCCGAATATGCACTAGGTCGAATGGTCAAAAAGGGTGCCCCGGTAAAACCGGGGTTTGTGTTCCCATGCTGTCAAAGCCCAGAGCCGATCAGCCTTATGGTCATGCCTTGACAAGACAAGCCTCCGGCAAATCGTTCGGGAATGGCATATGGCAAACACGGTGTCCTAGGCGCACCATGCAAATGCAATGCAAAGAAACACAGAAGTGTAGTCAAAACCAGATATCATGAGTTCGAGTCAGGTTCTCTAAATCCCCAGCAGAGTCGCCAGAAACTGTAGACATCCCCGAACGCATCCGGGAGGGATGAACTCCCGTTGTGTTCATATTGGGTCACTACAGTTCAAGGACTCAAATGTCACGGTTCTTAATCTTGAACCAAAGAGTCCAAATCCAGCAAATCGTTTTGAGAAAACAGATTTTTTGAAAAGAAGTGCCAAACATGGACTGCTTTGCCAGATACAGAGTCGCTACCTAAATATTTTTTAATGGGAAATTTAGGAAACCCTGACTCGGTGCCAAAGGCCACGTGTCCGTCATCACCAAAGTTGCCTCGGCTCGGGAACTTGGGTACGATTGGGGAAGGTCACTTCGTGAGCACCCCCGTTCGCCCGGTCAAAGACCGGCCTCTACTAACCATGATATCTGTTTTTGAAAACACTGTATGTTCTTATTCCGGTTATTAGCCTAGGTTACTATGTGATGCTCGCAGCAAACAAGTATAGACTGAGTCGCCTGAATTGGAACAAAACATTTCATGTTTGTTTGTTTGAAAATGGTTTGATGGTGCTACCCACAGGTAGGCTAAGACGTGGATTTGCCACCCTCAGGTGGGCTTTAGAAAACATGATTTTGCCACTATCTCGTGGGCGTAAAACAAACATTTGATGAATTGTCCCAATCCAAGTAACTCAACCTCCACCCACAGGCATTCAAGGCAGTTATACCACATAAGCAGTTAGCCTCATGATAAGCATGCTATCATGGCAAACACTCACACGCATGCAAGGATGCTAAAGCATAAAACTCACCGAGTACTCCAAGCCAAAACAGAAGCTCATTAGAAATCCATGCATGATCCTAGATGCACAGAAATGCCTAATGCAACACATACAAAGATGCGAACTATAGCAGGCTCGGCTATTCTAAACATGGCCTGTGGAATGCTACAACTAACACGTATTCAATTTGGAATTGAAATACAAATGCAGTTTGTATGATGCGCCTAGCGCGGTGCGTGCAAAACAGATGAATGAATGCAAACATGCTATCATACTGTATGCTAATTGAAACATGCCCTAATCTAACCATCATAAGCTGGTAAATAAAAGGAAAGAAAGACGTGGGGTTGGAAGACATACATCGCACACACGCACACTTATTACAATTATGCCCCCGCGCAGAGGGTCCAAAAGAATATACAGTCCCGAATAGTACAGTCCGAATAATACAGTCCAAATAATGTACAAATTCCTAATTAATTAACAAATTAACTAAGAAAGCTGTAAAACTGGCATGCAAGCCTGGGACTGCCTTGATCCCGCTCCGGATGCTGAATGATGCATGTCGGGGTTGCCTTGCGCAGAAATCCACTGCGATGCCCCAATTAGCCTCTGTTTTCTAATGGTTTCTTGGAAAGCGCGCCAAGCCTCGGAAGACTACTGATTCTTGATTTTGCTGCAACAGAGAGCAGGAAAGGGGCATAGCAATGTATTTTCACAAATGTATGCATGTCTCGATCCTCGTGCCACCAATCACGCATCTCGATGCATGATGGCCGAGGAGTCGAATTGCACAATTCAATATAGAATGAATGCAAATGAAAACACAACAGGACCTAACTCCATCATGGATAATCCGGAGTGTCGGTGACTGGGGAATTGAGACACGTTCCGTCACTCGGAGTACATAACGTACCTCGTTTCCCGTGTCCGGGCTAACTCCTATCCCGAACACGATGCAATATGCATGATATGCATGAAATGCAACTAATATACAACCTAGCATGCACAATGCTGTGAAATGACAAACACAATGCACGAGGCAATACACAACCGAGCATACACAATGCTATGGATGAAATGGCATACGCAATGCAATATGGACTTACACCAACATGAGAGAGCCTCAGCCACACTCACATAGGAGGCCATCAGATGAAAATGAGACACCTCGAAATGTGTGCACGCGTGCACGCAAACCGAGGACTGACCCTCAGGCACAGAATGCCACTCTAATGAGACATGGCAAGGCATGGAATATGATATGCAAACATGAAAAATTTCAGAACTGAAATGCAAGGGAAAACAGCCCCGAAACATGGTGAAATGATACCCGATGCATGGAATAAGACCCGAAACATGAAATTTGACATATGAAATGGCCTACAGCTATACAAAGCATGCATAATTTGTACATGGAATGTAAAGACAGAAGCAAGGCAGCCCAAAGCAAGAATTTTTACAGTACAAAGCATGGCAAAACAGTGGGCACAAATGAGGCTAAATTAGCATGCAAAAATGGCCCGCAAGAGAGGTAATGAAACAACTCACAAATTCTGGCCCCAAACAGAGAAGGGGCCTTCTACAACCTTGAAGATGAGCCAAAAATATGATGCTTTACAGTAGATGACAAGCCCCAAATCAGTATACAAACATGCTCAAAATGCAATGCAAGATATGGGAAAAAGAGAGCCACAACATGAAGTATAACAAGGATGTCCAAAACAGCCATGGACCCTTAATGAAACATGAAGAGGGGGTCAAAATAGGGCCATTTTTAGTGCGGACCAAAGTCCAAAAACAGGAGCTCAATAGGTTAATAAATCATGCAAAAATGGGGACCAAAGAGGGGTACAATGGCAAGTGATACATGGAGGTCCCAAACAGTGTTGAGCCCTTCTTCAATGTTGAAGAGGGGCTCAAAATAGGCCTATCTACAGTTTACATCATGCTCCAAAACAGAATAAAAATAGGCCAAAAATACTATGCAAGATTATGGCATACAAAGGGATAATGAAGCAAGTGGTAGATGGGGGTCCCAAACAGGGTAAGAGCCTTAATGAAAGATGAAAATGAGCTCAAAAAAATGACCTTTTCAGTTTTGGTCGGAGCTCAAAACAGCAAGAAAATAGGGCTAAGAAATGAACCAAGAAAAGGGTCAAAAGGAGGGGAGGAGGACTTACCCTTGAAGACTCAACCTTGACAGCCTTTTGGACCAAGTTTGGATGCTCTTTGCCTCTGAAAAACCAGCTCCAAGTGTTGGAATGGAGGTTGGATTGGTTGTGCTATGGGTTGTAGAGTAAAGGGGGTAGGAACTTGGAGTTTTAGAGAGTTAAAGTGTAGAGAGGGAGAGCTTCAATACAAGAGGCTCAAAGTAGTTTTTCTAACCCTAAAAACCAGACCTGGGGCTGCTGTTATATAGGCAAAAAGGGTGGAAAAAGGGGGGGAAAAATGGGGGGAAACAAACCAAGTTTCCCTCAAAAAATGGCCAAACCCTCGGACATGGGTGTAGTGGAAAACAAAATTCACTTCTAGGACACACTTAGGGAGGGGGGCATGGCCGGCTAGTTTAAAAGGGCAAAAAGGTCATTTCACAAAAAGGGTGGCCGGCCAGCTACTTTTCAGGACAAAAAAATGGCTGTCGGGAATAAAACTGGCCGGTGGGTGATTGGGAAGTCTAATGGTGGCCATTCAAGTGTCCAAATTGAAGCCCCAGAAGTTATCTTTCCAATGGTACAAACCTTGCATCAAAATTCCTCCTGTAGAAAAAGTTATGCCCGTTTCCGTGAAGCCGCGTAGATTTCGGTCCAACCGGAGCGATGCCCTACTTCAATCAACCATATCTCCTCCGTCCGGAATTGAATTTAGGAGATTCTTGAGTGAAAAATGAAGCCCCGGAAGTCTTATTTCCAACGGTGGTGGCCTCATAGCTTGATTCCAAGTATCCAAATGAATAGGCCCGATTCGGCGATGACTGCTCGACTCTCTCTTAACGGTTCAAGCCCATTTTCTCCCCCAACTGGATTTCTTCCCTCTTCTCCTCTTTTCTTCAACTTCAAGCCCCTAAGTAAGGTGTTTTGAAAGATTTTTCAAAGATTTCATCTCTCTTTCGTTCATTTCCACTTTGTCCTTGCTCGGTTTACCGAAAAACGCGACGTTTGACAAAATGCGAGCCTCGGAACATCGCAGAAACTTTATTTCAAAAATGTTTTGAAAGAGAGGGTTTTAAGGTCTAAAAACCATTCAAAATAGCTTTGGTCCAAAATGGGGCGTGAAGTTGGGATTTGTTCCTCTCTCTTTGCCGAAGAAATTGCACCTTTCCCCTGCACAACTTTCTCCACCAAGTAAACCATCAGTCGTGTCCAAGTCTTATGGACGGTCAAAAATGGGGTGTCTACACGATAATCTTGGACAAACCTTCATTACCCATTCGAACAGAACCATAATCTCCTTCGGTGTAGGTAGTGAAGAACTCAACTCGAGAAGTCACATGAAAAGAAGCACCGGAATCAATCACCCAATTGCTCTCTTGGCCCACAAAATTGATACAATCATTTTCACAAACGACCATGAGATCATCGGTCGTAACTGCCGTTGTGTCTTCTTGCTTCTTATCCACACTTTTGTCACGCCTTTTCTCTTTGTTCTTCAGCTTTCGGCATTCTCGCTTCATGTGCCATTTCTCATGGTAATAATAACATTCAATGTCTTTCTTTGAAAAAGAACCATCTTTTGATTTATCACGGCTTTGATCACGACCATGAGGAGTTTTACTTCTCCCTTTTGTTTTGCTTCGGCCTCTCCCAACAAATGCTTCTGAATGAGAGGAACTCACTGATTTTCTTCTAGTTTCTTCATTCAACAAGCTACTCGTGACTTGGCCCATTGTGACAACTCCATCAGGTGCCGAATTACTAACCGTCACAACCAAAGTCTCCCAACTTTCGGGCAAAGAACTAAGTAGCATCAAAGCTTGCAACTCATCATCAAAAATAATTTTCATAGAAGTAAGTTGGTTAACAATACTCTTTATTTCATTCAGATGTTTTGGAATAGGGTTGCCATCTTTATATTTTAAATTAACCAACTTACGAAACAGAAATACTTTATTTGTGGCTGATTTTCTATCATAAAGGCCTTCTAATTTTTTTCCATAAATCATGTGCTGAAGTTTCAGTAGCAACATGATGAAACACACTGTCATCAATCCATTGGCGGATAACACCAACGGCTTTTCGATTAAGCCTCTTCCATTCATCGTCTTTCATATCATCAGGTTTGCCACTATCACCCTTAATTGGCCCATACAAATCTTTACAAAATAATAGGTCCACCATTTTAGTTTTCCAGGTTACCCAATTGCTTCCATTGAAGCTAGACATACGACCCACATTCCCCTCCATTGATTTACACAAATAAATAAACTCAAATAAACCGTAAACTCTGATACCAGTTGTTAGGAAAAATCTATAATTCCCCACAAGTAAATCAATCAATGAGAATAAAAACTAATGCGGAAAAATTAAATCAAAAGCAACACAAGAATTTTTACGTGGTTCCCTCAATGTGAGGTACGTCCACGGGATCGAAATTCGATTCCACTATCAACTAAATAGTTTCCAAACGATTACAAACGAGACACGAATGGTCTCTCAAAACCACCCTTAGGTGAATTCCAAATAATCACAAATAAACAAGAGGAAAGACCTCACCAAATAGATGAACCAAAATCTTCAGAATCAGAGTTGAAGAAGACCCAAAATAACGAACCAAATCAATTTCACCCACTAACCAATGATGCACAACAACAATGGAACCATCAATTGAACTTATGCACCCAAGAATCAATGTTGGCTCCCGAATCTATGTTGGCTGCCATAGTGTATCACCCCAAAGAACATAAACAATACCAATATATATATATATATGTGGTAAATTTGTGGGCTTTTTTATCAGACCCTAGTTGTATTCAAATTGAATTGGGTTTTCACAAATTAGATATAATATATTAAAATATATTATACCTAAACCAAATTAAACTCTTTTAGTAAACCAATTAGGTCCCACACTCCAATAAGGAGGTATACCCAACATACCATAATATAACCATAGAACAGTGGCTTAAATCAACTACGAAATAGAAAAAAGGAAAAAAAAAAAAACAATATATATAAATATTTGAACAATCATAAATATATATATTAAAATATCTCCCATCCCATACCATAATATAACCACAGAACAATGGCTTAAATCAACTACGAAACAGAAAAAAGGAAAAAAAAAAAAAACAATATATATAAGTATTTGAACAATCATAAATATATATATAAAAATATCTCTCATCCCATAACATAATATAACCACACAACAATGGCTTAAATCAACTACAAAACAGAAAAAAAAAAAAGGAAAAAAAAACAATGTATATAAATATTTGAACAATCATAAATATATATTAAAATATATCCCAGTCCCATCCCATACCATAATATAAATAATAAATAACCACAGAGCAACCAGAAAAAAGGCAAAAAAAAAAAAAAAAAAAACAAAAAAAATATATAAAATCTAACACAACAACTTAACAAGCAAACAGACTTATTCAGCGAAAAGAAAAAAATAGAGCATGACAAATATATAAATAGAGCATGAGAGAACACACCATCAACGAAGAAGCTTGAAAGCGGTGATGGGTTTGGGTTCGATTCGATGCTTCTCCCTGCAACACTTTACAAGATCGATGCCCCTCGTAGATGGATTTGGGTTTGATTGAGGATTTGGGTTTGGTCCGATTGAGGGTTTTTCTTTAGAGGTTGTTACAAATTTATGGTGGTTCGTGAGTCTGTTCTATGTATTGCTTGAAGAAGACAAAAAATTTGAAGTGAAAGGTTTGAGTCCGTGAATCTGTTCCCTTCATTTTCTGCATTTGCTTTTGTTTTTGCAGGTGCTTTGCTCGATTTTTTTGCTTTTGCAGGTGCTTTGCTCAATTATTTTTGCTTTTGCACGAGGTTCTCTGCTCCATTTTCAGTTGTATCGGCGATAGAATACGTGTATCGGAACTGTATCGCTTACGTATTAGATTTAGGCTGATACGTATCGGGAATCGGCCACTACGGATGTGAATTTCATTCTCACCGGTATACCGGCCCATATCCGACTTGACACTCTAATTTTTCAGTATGAGCCGGCTGGTACGGTATGTAGCGGCCGATATTTAGAACCTTGAGCTGTAGATAAACCTTGAACTTTAGTATGTCAAGTTTGAAACCCAAGTCCCATTGATTGAATGCACTGTTCACCATTAGATGCCTTCTTTGTGGTCTATATGCACCAAACGGGTTGTCATCGTCATCCTTGATATCATATACATCCTCCTCCTCCACAAATCATGGCTTTGGTTGATGGCTGCGAGGTCGATTTCATCCATGGCCTCAAAACACTCAACAAGGTTGGAAGCATTCTTTCAAGGTGCTCTCAACGTTGAAATCACTCCTCTATTTAGGTATCTCGTGCCACACTATCTTTGACATATCTCTCTTCAACAACATCATATTAACCACCACGTACTCTTTGTCGTGCCATGGTTACAATTGAGTCTATGCTCTAATACCAATTAATGTAAATAAGCGTATCATAAAAAATAGCAAACAATAAAATCGAACCATGAACAAATCTGAACTAGAAATACTCTCTCTAAAAACAAACAATATTGAAAAAACTCTCGAATTTTATTAATCAAATATAATTTAAATTGAATAGCCCTAAAACTTACAATCTTATATATAATAAATGGAGAAATTTACAATGTGCACTCTTTCAAATGGTACACATTGTAAAAAAGTTATGTTTTTTTATGATGAATGTTATGATTGTTTGTGATGATATTTTGTAGTAACGTTATAAATAGTGAATTTATGATGCACACCTTAAAGTTAAGAATGATAATGTTATGACATTTTGTGATTTTCGTCAGGACACTTTGAGATTTTGTTATGACATTTTTCAATAAAAAAAAGTTATGATTTTTATAGTGAAAAAGTTATGACATTTTAGGTTTAAGTTATGAAATTTTGTGAAAAAAGTTATGAAAGGCACATCATATGTACCTTTTTGAGGGTGTACATCGTAACATCTCCCATAATAAATATACTTTTTGGAGAACAAGAAACTAATGAAATAGGAAATAAAAATAAAAATTAATAGAATAGGAAAATTGTATCAAATCAAATTAAGAAACTAATAAATCTATACTATTCTTTACTAAATTAAATATTCCTAACTACATTTTAATTCTAAAATATATAATATTTTTAACAATTGTGATAGAGACCCCATATATATATGACCCCCCAAAAACCCACTCTCATCCCAACCACTCATAATGTGGGGCCCACATAACATGAGTGGACCCCACACACACATCAATGGGCAAGATGAAATTGGGGGTCATGGAACCCCAAAAAAAGAGGTCCCAAACATTTCTCATTTGAAGAGGAAAAACAATGTTTGTCTATATAAATTTGTGTTTATGTGAAGATGGAAGAAATTCATTTAAGAAAATTATTTCTTTAATTTGGAAAGACATATTTTGAAATTTAGGTTTGAGAAAATAAATCTTAAATACGAGGGGGATGCAGACGGGTTAAATTGTTTCAAGTTATGGAAACTCAAGGATGAGTTTTTTTAAGCGGAGGAGAATGATGCAGATGAGATTGAAAAATAGAATTAATTGTTGAAAAGTTCAAGCTGAGGAGGATACAAGGCATTACGTTCAGTGGATATTTTTTATTGGTGAGAGGTTCATCTTTTGTGAAATAATTTTGTAAGAAGTCATTTTGTTGTTCTGAAAGACATTTTATTTTCAATTTTATCCCTTAATTTATTTGTTGACTTTTGTTGACTATTTGTTCAAATTATTTTCCTATCTGTTCAAAAATTTTCTTATTTGTTTAATTTTTTTTCCTACCTATTCAATTTTTTTTTTACCCTATATGCCAAAATTTTTCTACCCAAATTTATTATCTGTTCAAATTTTGTAACTTTTTGTTTAATTTTTTCCCTGATATATGTTCAAATATGTGACCAAATTTGATTATCTATCAGTTTTTGTTCTATTTGTTCAAAACTTTCTTTTCTCTTCCTCTCTGCTGCAATTTCTTTCATTATCAACAAACAACAAAAACTCAACAACAACCACCACCACAAAAAATCAACAACTTTCTGTTGCAATCTTGTTCATCAACATCAACAAACAATAACAACAAAAAAACTAACAACAACAACAACAACAACAACAACAACAACAACAACAAACTCTTCAAAATTACTACTATCTGTTGCAATCTCCTTGAATGAAAAATCAAAAGAAGACAAATTGAAAGAAGAGTATTATCAAACATAAACAGATCAACACATCTTTTATCTATTTAAATCAAACATAAACATATCAAACACAAACATAAACAAATCAACTTTCTTTTTTATTTTTAATTTTTCATTTTTATCTGTTTAAAACAAACACAAACAAACTGAACTCAATGATTTCAGAATCAAAGACAAGGCCATGATGGAATCGACGATTTGAATTGGTGGTGGAACAGATTTGAGGCTCAATAGATCTGAGCTTAAATCTGAAAAAAGAAGAAGAAGAAGAAAGATCTGAGGTGGAGGAGGGAGATTGGCAGAGGAGAGACCTCACCACCATCACGCCGGCCACGAGATCATGTATTTGAAAACACCGCCTTCAGATCAAAGTTGGAGATGATCGACGGTGACTGATTTTGACAACGACGTTGAGGCCTAGCAAACTCCATGAAAATAGCTTCTTCGGTGTTGTCCAAAATAGAGAGCTCCAAAGAGTTGTGACCATCATTTATTGGAAGAAAATGAGAGAAGATAGTTCAAGTCTCCTATAGCTTTTGGGTTAGAAGGAGAAAATAAGTAGCGAAGCTTGGGTTGCTTCTCTTTTTTTCTTTTTTCTTTTTTTTTTCTCTCTCTCTCTCTCTCTAAACTAATGGTCGACGCCATCTGAGCCGCAACACCATTTGCGACAACTCCGACATGCTGTACATCACCAAGAGCAGAAATTTGTCAATGACACCATGTAAGAGGCGACGGTGGTGGATTCGATCACTGCCTAAAGAAGATGTAAGAGATCAGATAAAGCTTTGAGAGAGAGAGAGAGAGAGAGAGAGAGAGAGAGAGAGAGAGAGAAATGGAGAGATTTGTCAACTTATTGGAGAGATAGAGAGAGAAAGTGGGTTTGATTTTAACAGATAAATGGGTTTGCTTTTATTAGATAATAAGCGTGAATTCAATGAAGAGAGAATGAAGAGAGGGAGGGTTAGTTTGGTCATTTCACAGATGCTTGTCCTTATAGACATAACATGTGATATCCCGAGTTTTGGGGCTTGAATAGTATTTTGTAGTTGAGTAGTACGCACTTCTTTTGGTGTTTTGTTCATCCTTTCGAGTCATTGAAATTTCTTTCTACTCTTACTTAACCTCTTTTAACTTTTCCAAGTTGAAAAATTTGAGTTTTGGGCATTGGAACTTGCCTTAGTTTGCAAAATCATTTTTTGAGTTTTTGGGCAAAACCGCTCATGCGAAATTGGAATTTGCCAGAGCGGATCCTTACAGAGTTTTTCAAAATTTTCAGTGTTTTGTGGGCAAAAAATCGCTCGAGCAAATTTTGGGTCCCGCTCGAGCAGATTTTGGTGGTATTTTCTAGGTAGCTCTCTGGAGCAATCCGCCCTTGAGGTTGAAATTTCAGCTTGTACGAATTGGGAATTCCGCTTGTGCGAAATTCAAACCGCTCAGGCGGATTTCAATGCGTCTGTCTTGATTTTAGCGCTCTTTTCCTCAAAACTGATGCCAAGAGTGCTTTTGGCTCAGATTTTTTTTTTCTCTCTCTCCTCTCTCTTTCTATATCCATTTATTCTCTCCCTTCTCTCTAAAAACACACCAAAAATCCAACTTGTCTCTAAGATTTAGCTCAAACCTTCAAGAGTTTGAGGGGGGTTGTCACGCTCCAAAATTTGGATAATTAAATATTAAATTAGGACTAAACTCCAATTAATATTCTATCATCCAAATCCTAGAGGTGAAACAAAATCTAAATGTTTTCATCTCCATAAGGTTTAAGTAAATTTCAATGCTTAAAAAAAAAAAATTAAATAAATAAAAGGGATAAAAAAAAATAATAATAAACGCCAACCAAGTTATCCATCATAGATTCGTAACTATCCAATACCTCAAATATTAAAGTAGCAATAACTAGTCAAAACAATTTAAATAATGTAAAGTTAAAAAATAATCCACAATGCCAAATTGTCAAACTACTAACGTCATAAATAAATAAATAAATAAACTAATATCAACTCTAAACTCCATAAAACAAAAGAAGTCCGAAAAACATGTTTAACAACTATAGTTATTCTATATCATCACCTTAGCCCCAACTAATCCTGTAAAGGAAGCTCAGCTGCGCTCAAATAGAATGTACCCAAGATGCTAAGAGACAAAACGAGTCAGTATACAAGTATATTGGTATGAATACAAACATTTGACACCCACATGTCCACCAGACACAAGTAAAAGTACATTTAATTCTTATTACGGGACAAGACAAGTAGTTCCACTCACACCGAGACGAAATGATAGTTTCCTGATATATGATGGCATTTAGTTTCTTGCCCGTACACAACTAAATATAAATTGAGTATAAAATAAACAAACAAACATAAAAAAATATGGTGGTTCATCCCAGCATAAAAAGTTAGTAAAACCCACCATTCTGCAAAAAAATAAAGTTAGTATAATTTAATCATAAGTAAATTGTTGAAGAAGTATAAAAACGCACTATTTCATGCTTAAATTATTCGAATTGACCAAAACTCAAAGAAAAAAAGTTGTACATTATCAAATTTCTTAAAAGACAGCGTGGACGAATTTAGTAGAAAGTGAACAAGTTGAGAGAAAAACTTAATAGAAGAACCTACACAAAATTCGATCGAAAAATTTGGAACTGAAAATGAAAAGAAACTGCCCTAAGATGATTTTTTTGGGAAAAGTTCAAAACACGAAAAGTATTCAGAATAATATTTTACTTCATTTTAAGCGAAATCAATAAAAATGAGCTCGTTTTGTGGGTTAAAACAGCATCTAAAATCTACATTGCGAAAATAAATAAAAACTATTATAACTAAGATCATTCGATTACAAGTTCTAATCGATCTTTTTAGTACAAAGTTAAAATACAAAAGTTGGCTAAAATTACGTAGAAATACCTCTACTCAAATATCGTAATTTAACGAGGTCGTTTTTTATTTTCCAAAATGTACAAATCAATACAATTCAAACTATATTAATAAGTTCATATTTAATTTTTTTTTTACTTTAATTCCACTACTTCGGCCCTTCATTTCTGGCCGACACATATTTCCCATGTGTCTCCCGTATACCTAACACTGCTCCGAAGCCAAACTTGCGCGGGGATATCGTCCTGAGTTTGACCCACACTCCCCGGACGGTTAGCATATATGTAGGTACGTAAATCAAAGCACTTGTCTACTCTTGAGAACGAAGTCACAATATATATACACAATCTCTCATCTACTCATGTGAACAAACATAACAATGCCAAGCCTAAGGCATTCAAATAAATCTCATAAACCTCACCTTTTTTTTATTTATTATTTTTTTATACACTCTTTCTCACAAACACTAAAATAAAACAATAATCCATAGAGTCATGGTTGAGTATTCGGAATTTATCTATGGGTTCTAAGTTTATTTTAATTTTATATATCCATGAGTGTGATTACAACTATAAAATAAATACATATAAAAATCCTAAACCTGACATACACAACTAATCAAAATAATTAAAATCAATCCATCATCTTCATGTAAATAGAATATCAAACCAACATCAAATAAATAAAAATAAATAAATAATAATAACAAAATAAACATAAACCAAGAAAAGTGGATTTTGCACTTACAATATTTTTTTGAACATAAAAAAATTACTTGAAGAATTAATAAAACCTCTAAAATAAAACCCTAATCTTTCTTTTTTCTTCCCTCTCCTCTTCTCTTTCTCTCTCGGCTTTCTCTTTGTTGATTAAACTCTCTCTCTCGGCTTTCTCTTTGCTGATTAAACTCTCTCCCCCTCTCGGCTTGCACTCCCTCTCTCTCCTTCGGCTGCACTCTCAATCGGGTGCCATTGCTACCACAAACCCCTATTCAACAACCCAATCCCAGTAACAGTATGTATAATAAATGTGGCCTTCAAAATTTGTACAATTGTCACTCCAACATGATGAAAATTTTATTGTAAAAAATATTTATGGATTAATTTTTATTGTCGTGAAAATAATCGTTAAAAGACCGTCTCGAAAAGTCAATTTTCTTTCCAAACACAACTATTTTAATTTATTAAAATAGTCAAAAATTAAAATAATCTATTAAAATAACTACCTTTCCAAACACCCACCTAGTGTCATTATTATATGTTTTTTTGTGTTTTTTCATTCTTTGGTTTACCGGAAATGAAGACACATAAATGAATTAGGTGCCACTGCTACCACAAACCAGTATTCAACAACCCAATCCTAGTATAATAAATGTGTCTTTAAAATTTGTACAATTGTCACTATAACATGATGAAAATTTTATTGCAAAAGATATTTATAGACAAATTTTTATCGTCGTCAAGATAGTCGTTAAAAGATTATCTTAAAAAGTCAAAAATAAGACTTTTAGCGACAAAATTTTAAAAATGTTACTAATAAATAGACTTTTAGAGACAAAATAATTTGGTCTCAAAATAGTTTATTTTTTGTGACAAAAAATTTGGTTCCAAAAGGATAATAATTCATCACTATTGTCTAATTTTTGTTGTTAAAAATATAATAACGACATTTTTTGTAACAAAAATATTTGGTTCCTAAAAAATAATTTTGTCCATAAATTTTAGTTTTTAAAACCTTAATTTTTTATAGTGTGTTTTGACTCTCGAAGCTTGATATGTTTCTAGTTTTTCTACAATTTTCTTTTGAATGTGTAATATATATATATACACACACACTAGTTTAAGAAGGCCCGTGCAAGGCATGAACTATTATTACAATATATTTAAGTTTTTTATTTTGATAATTTTTTAAAACTTAAAATATTCTTCTATTAAATTGAATAGAGTAAATCATTAGATATATGGTAGCATTATGTAATATGATATGTATCATTTTTTGATTTGTTGTACACCCAATGATGTAGATTCAAATTCTATTACCATATTATTTGGGGTGAATTTATGAATATTTAACATTTCTTCCGAATTTAAAATAAAAATTATGGTGTGTACCTTTTCTCAATAGATAAATATAAATAAATACTATGATAATTCTTTCATCTAAAAAAACTATTAAGATAATTCACTGAACTAATAAATAAATAAAAGAAAATACATATATATACAAATGACCAATTTTATTAATACATAAAGCATACTCGTATAACAGATGATCAATTTTATTAATAATAAATCATTAAGTAAATTAACAATTTTTAATGATATGAAAAATATTTTTTAGTTAACCATTTTGTTAATAAATAAATTATTAAGTCAATTAACAGTTTTGAATGATATGAGAAATATTTTTTAATAAATAATTTTGATAATTTATTATTACATAGGAGAATAGTTTTTTTCCCCCTGAGTGTTGTGTTAAATTAAAATTTATAATCAACGATAATTGTAATTTCTTATATTATAGGACCAATTCATATTTTAAACAAAATTTTTAAGTGTATTTGTAATTTGTTAAAAAATAAAAGATTTATATTTCATAATTGATTAAGAATATTTGCGTAATTACCAGAAAACCTGTTTTATAATGAGTGGTGCTATTAGCACCCCATAAATTATTTTGAATCTTCTATTTCTTTGGGCACTCACTTATAAATTTTGAAACCCTCAAAATTTCTTGCCCCCAAAATAATACCAAAACTATCATTGTGAAAACATTCCATCCATTGAATGCACACCCCACACCTCCAAAAAAAAACCCCTCTTCCAAAAAACCTAACAAAACTCACCAAGAAAAAGAAGAGCCAATGTGATTATTGTCTTTGCTGCCTCATCCACTATTGTCACAATTGGTATGCTCTCTCTCTATATATATATACATAATTTTTTAGTTTTCTCGTAATAATTTTTTCTCTTGCAGAAAAAAAATTATAATAATTGGTTTGGTTGGTTTGGTTGGTAAATATTATAAAATTGTGAGTTCAGCAAAGAACTACGCATCAATATTATCAAAGCTACATAATGAAGGAATAACCTTTGAACCTAATAATGGATTTGGGCTACTTTCGATAACTTCTACAAATGTTAAAATTTTTGACTATTTAATGTATTATGAAATTTTCATGTTCGGACTTGTATTCCGAACATTACTTATTTGTTCGGGAATGCCTTCCCGAACAAATAAGTAATGTTCGGGCCTGTATTCACAAGCTTGAAAAAATAAAAATTTCTGCAAACGTTAACAATTTTGATCGATCAATGTGTTAAGAAATTTCTATGTTCAGACCTGCATTACCGAACATTACTTATTTGTTCAGGAATGCCTTCCCGAACAAATAAGTAATGTTTGGGCCTGTATTCACGACCTTGATAAAATGAAAACTTCTGTAAGTGTTAACAATTTTGATCATTCAATATGTTAAGAAATTTTCATATTCGAACCTGCATTCTCGAACATTACTTATTTGTTCGGGAATGCCATCCCGAACAAATAAGTAATGTTTGGGCCTGTATTCCGCCAAAAGGTTGCCATTGTTACTGCCGGAATATTGCCATTGTCGGAGAAGTGTAGGTAGTCAAATGGTTGCCACTATTATCGCCGGAATATTGCCGCCAAAGAGTTTTCAAGGTTTTGAGGGTGGGTAGGTTTTGAAGATGGGATTTGGGGAAGATGGATGGGTGGTGATGGATGTGAGTGCTCTCATAAACCCTAATTCATGATGTAATGGGTGTGTAGGTTTAATTGTGAGATGGAGTATCCCAAAATTAATGATATCATTTTTAGTAATTTTATTTGAGGTTATTATTGTAATCAAAGAAAGTTAAAAATTGGGGGGTCCAAAATAATTTATGAGGTGCTAATAGCAGCACTCTTTATAATTGACTAAGAATATTTATGTAATTACGAAAAAATCTGTTGCATAATTTGACCAAGAATATTTGCGTAATTACGAAAAAACCTGTTGCATAATTGACCAAAAATATTTGCGTAATTATGAAAAAACCTTCACTCAACCTATAAGCAACTATTAGTAAATTATTCAAAATAAAGCCTTTGTTTGGCAACTTGGGTTGGGTTGGATTGGGTTTGAGGCTATTTTAGCCACAAAAAGACAAAATAGACTTTTAGCCTATTAAGACAAAATGTTATACCCAATCCATAATTATTATCTTCTTTCTTTCACAAAGGGTTAAAAAAGCCAAAAAAACCTATCCTAAATGAGACTTTTTAACCCCAGGTTAAAATAACCAAAAAGTCAATTCATTTCCTAAGCGAATTCAAAATGATAAAATTAAAAAGAAAAAACGAATGTCAAGTAATTAAGCGATTCTTATATATATATATATGTATGTATGTATGTATATTTTCATTGTGAGGATAAGATTAAGGCCTTGTTTGGCATGATTTAAAAAAGTCAAAAAGTCATTATCATATTTAAGTCATATCACCTCTTTAACACATCACTTCAAACTCAACTCATACCTAACTCATATTTCATAAAAAGTCAAAAAGTGTATTTATTTAGAGCATCCCAAATCATCCCTAATTTACTTATGTCACAGCTGTGAGAAAGTCACTAAGTTTGCCGGACAAGTGTTGGAAAATATCTGCAAAGAATGCATTCATGACAATTGGCAAGTGTAAGTGTGGACATTTATTGGAGTGAAGCTCTATAGAGCTCTACATATAATATATTGGAGTAGAAGATAAAGGAAGAGGAGTGAGAGAAAGAGGAAGTATGGCTTCTAAGCCTGGAGTGCTCACTGACTGGCCATGGAAACACCTTGGAAGCTTCAAGGTATTCCTCTCCCACCAATGCATACATATATACCTAGTTATTCTATTCATTTGTTGCAGATAAGATAATGATATGTGTTCTCCCTCTTTTTTCCTGTTATTTTTGGACTGCTATGCTCAGCAAGAGCTGTTAATCTTGGTTATGTTTTGAGGGGTTTCTGTTTTTTGTGGTTGGTTGCTCACCAACTTGGCGAGTGTTAGCAAATGATAGGATGAGTTTTTTGGTGTCAACTTAGTTGGGACGATTTAGCTCATTGTGATGCTTTTGCACTCGTCTCTCTTTATTGATGTTTTTGTGTTTTGTACCTTGTACCCTACTATTACATCAATAAAGTTTCTTTTTTGCCGATCAAAAAAAAAAAAGAAAAGAGAAAGGGTTCTCTTCGTTCCAAATTGGACTGGAGGATGTTGTTGAGTCTCATTGGCCCATCACAAAATCCGCATTGATAATCCAACCGTTACATATATAGTACTTATCTAATACTTTATCCTTATAATCAAGGGTGTCCGGCTTCCCACCGGCTAAATATCCCTCAGGATTAGTCCTGACTTCCCTAAAAATCGGAGGGTTGGGGATACCTGAGTTATCAAAAAAAAATACTTTATCCTTATAAAAAAATTATATTGATCGAATATCGATAGTCACTTGATTAGATTATATTTGCATCAACGGTATGTATGATTTTTAAAATAAATTGTTAATACAAATGTGATTTGATCAAGTGATTATCGATATCCGATTAAAGTGATTTTTTATAAGAATGAGGTACTCGACGAATTTTATATATTATACAATTCGGATCAATGATGAGAGTTTCGTAGTAGGTCCACGGAGGTCCAATAATACTCTCCAATTGAGAAACCCAATTAGAGGGAAGCCTCTCCCATATTTTTTATGCTGTTATATAAAATATATAGTTCTTTGAAGCTATGTTACGATTTTCCCTATCACTACAACGTGTTTTAGGAATTAAACTGTTTTTTGTTTTTAAAAAGTGAACATTTTGTTGCAAAAAATATTTGAAAACTAATTCATGTCTTGATGAGAGTTGTTGTTCAAAGGCCATTTCAAAAAGACAAAAAAATAACTTTCAGTGACAATTTTGAACATGTTTATAATAAATTCATTCGTAGGGACAAAATAATTTGATGTAAAAAAGTTTTATTTTTAAAACAAAAAATTTATTTCTAAAAAGATAGTACTTCATTACTAATATGCCCAATTTGGTTGATAAAAAAAGGAAAAAAAAGAAAAAGAAGACACTTTTGACAATTAAATTTAGTCTATAAAAAATGATTTTATTATTAAATTTTTGTCTCTACAATTCTAATTTGTTGTAGTATTTCTTTGAGATCTAACTATTTAAACTTAGCAATTATCATAATTAATCTGACTGCTTCACATACACATATTACATCATGCTATGTAGGTACATATAAATATGTTGCATCTGTTACATTTGTATCTATGTTAAATATTCTTGTAAATTAGCTTCTCTTTGTCCTCTAAGATTGTATTTGAATTATGAATTTAAGTAAGTATTTAGAATTAGAAAGAGAAAAAATATATATAAAATGTGAATGAAATATAGTTATATTTCACTTATTTTTTCCCTTTCATTTTCTAAAATTTCAATGAAATTCATACTCCAAACACAACCAAAGTGATCATTGTTTGATTGAAAAAAAATGGGAGCTTGAAGTAGTGTGAAAAGTGATAAAAAAAAAATATAAAAATTAAAACGTGTTGTAAATTTAAATTAGTGATTCAAATTGTACTTAAAATGAATTTGGTTCACTGATTTTACCTTTTTTTTGACTACTTTTCAAATAACGTTTTATTTTTTTCAAAGATTTAAAACTCCGTAATATTGTTTGAGAAGTAGGATTCTTCATGTTACCAATGAAAAATGTTTCACATCAAGGAAGGGAAGCCACCTATACATGTACTTATGGGAAATAATAATATCATACAAACTAATAAATATTACAAATTTTTTTTTTTTAACTTGCAAATAAAATTTTCTTATAAGGATTTTTTTAATTTTTAATTTTATTTTTAATTTTTACAAACTAACAAGACTTGCAAAAGTAAACCCATGTTTTATGAAATGAAACCCACTAGAATTAAATTATAAAAATAATTTATTAGCACATCAATTTGTAAAATGGCAAAAATAAATAAAAAAAAAAATTTATATACCATTACTCATATTTAATTTGTTTTGCCAATGTTTTCATAACATGGAGTGGAAAGTATTGTGATTCATTCTATATTTTTCCAAAATCCAACCAAGAAAATAATACATACATAATCATAAAAGACTTGGTTTCTAGAATAACCACATAATTAACATTCATCAAAGGTGTTTCTCTTCGTGCTAGAAGAGCTCACTTAAGCATATCTACAAAGTTCTAGATCAGAAAATTTTAACTGGTTTTTTTTTTTTTTCATGTGCAAAAAATTTATATATTTCGAACATAGATGGTGAAATATGACTTTGTTTTTGTGGAAATGTAATTTGGTGCTTTTAGAATGTTATTATAACGCTTTCGAAAGTCACCTGATTGTATATGCCCTTGCATTTAAGAATATCATGCGGCACTTGAGAGTGATAGGCAATGCCCCGGAAGTCACATGATTGTATACGCCCTTTGCATTTAAGAATGGCTAACAAGATCATGTGGCACTCAAGAGAGTTACGCAATGCCCCTGGCCACCAAATAACTTCTCTTACGTTGTATTTGATTGGGAAATTTGGAGAGGGATTTGGAAAAGGAAAGAGAAAATATGTATGGAATTAGGTGAAATGTGGATATATTTTATTCACATTTCACTTACCTTTTCCATTTTCTTTTCTAAATCCCTCATCAAATCTCCCAACCAAACACAATATTAGTGTACTTACTTAGAAAGAAAGGGAGTTATTTAACAGTGAAATAGAGAAAAAAAATTATAAACACATAGGAATTATAAATACACGAGGAGTGCAAGTGATTTTGTGGTGAAGTAAAAGTGAAAAGTCATAGCTTTTCATGTTTGTGTATTTTTTTTTTTTTTTCTTTCTGTTACACTGTTAAGTAATTGCTCCTTTTTTTTTAAAAAAGAAAAAGAAAAGAAAAGCCCAAAAAAAAAAAAAAAAAAACTTTTAGGGGTTTACACTAGGAGTGGCCCTGGTTCCATGTTTGCCCAATTTGATAGTTTTAGGGTATGAGGTGAATATTTAACTCATAAACTAAAAAATATATATATAAAAGATAATATGCATATGCTTTATTTTAACACTTAAATTCATATATTTTTTAAAAGGCTCAATTCAAACATTTGCTAAAAGGCTCAGTTTATTTAATAATTCATCGATTTTTTTTTTGTTATTTTTTTTTTATTTTAAAAAAGCCTACTTATATTTGGTTAAATGAGTTGGCTTGAGATTTAAAAATAATATGATAATGTTATTTTTGTAAATGAATTCATTTTATATATTTTTTAAAGTGAAAGGTGCACATTGAATCATATTATTATATATGAAAATTTTGTATAAATTTTTTGCTTACTACACTATGGTCATTCTAGAATATATACATTCTTTGTACCATATGAAATTATGATAAATGTCAAAATTAAATCATTTTCAGTCATAATTGGATAAAAGAAATATAATTAATCATAATCAAATATCACATAAGGTATAATCAAAGACTTTTACAATTATAACTAAAATAATAAACACATTAGATTTTAACTAATATTAGAATGAATCATAATTAACACTACCCTAGATCATAACAAAAAATCACAAATGTGATAACTAGGTATAAAATTTCCCATATTTATTATTCTGTTTTAATGAGGTAGTGGTGACATAGAAAAGGAAAATGTTTAAGATTTTCAAAAAGTATCCACATTGATACAGTAGGATATGTGCCAATTTTTAATTTGTTACACATTTAATGATGGTAAACTCAACACTCATACCACATTATTATATAGATAAATTTGTAAATATAAATATATGATATCTAGTATTACTCCATAGAAAAATGGTCAATTCTGAATCTCCACGAGTCCTTTATTATCAACTCATTTCAAATAGAAATGAAATATTATTATATGATAATGAAGTAATTTAAGGGACAGAAATTGTGGAGGGTGAGGACAGGGAACGAATATATGTTTTGAATGTTTTTGAAAAAATATTTTTAAATTAGTGATAATTTTTTAATTATTAAAAAGTAAAGTTATAATTTTTTTAATTAACTTTTATAAATTTCTCTGACATGTAATTTTTCTAAACGGTGATGATAGGTAGCTCGAATTCGAGGCTCGAATCGCGGCTCGACACCAAAACGACGTCGTTTTGGTGTCGAGTTTTGTTTGTTTGTTTTTTTTTTTTTTTCGTCTGTGTTGCAGAACGAAGAAGATGGTGGAGGGGGAGGGGGAGGGGGAGGGGGAGGGGGAGGAGGGGGAGGGGAGGGGGCCCTAATAACAGGGGAGGAGGAGGCGGCGGAGGCGGAGGCGGAGGCGGAGGGAGGACGGCGGTGACGATCTGGAGCTGGGCGAGGACGGGCGGAGGCGGAGGGAGGACGATCGATGGTCTGAAGCTCCTCCCTCCCTGCGACGATCGGCGACGGTTTGCTGCGAGGCCACGACGATCGGTGACGATCGACGATCGGCGAGCTCCTCCCTCCCTTCTTCCTCTCCCTCCCTTCTCTTCTCTCCCTCCCTTCCTCTTTCTCCATTTTCGGGCCATTTTTCGAGCCTGGTAGCTTCGAGCTACCAGGCATTTCCGTTTTCTAAATAAAATCCACTGCTCCACTAACTTCCGTGACTTGGTACACTACCATTGGCTTGGAACCAGAACAGCTCATTTCTTTTGAAAAACACTTTTTCTGAAAATAAAATATATGATGTAAATTTAATTTTAATATAGTGGGGGTCATATATAGTACACACATTTTATCTTTAGAATACTTTTTGAAATACTTTTTCTAAATGCATAATATTGTTATTTTGTTAGTCTTTTATTACTAGATTGTGTGAACTTACTACTTGCAGTTTTTAATTTGGATTGAACAGTCCAGTCCTGATACGTGCATGCATGGGCGTGTCCCACGACCTGTCCTTTATTATTATCCTTGTTTTATTTTAGTTTAGTGGAGTCTTGTTGTGGGTTGTATATTGTTCATGTCCTAGAAAATAGGATCATGCACAATTCACAAATCTGCACATATCTATATCCATTTAAAGAGTCCTTGAGTCATGTATTGGTTATGCTTATGAAATATAATCAGAAAAGACTATTTACTAGTCAACTTGGAGATCGAGCTTCTCTCGAACGAGGCTCCCTCTCTCTCTAAGTTCTTTTTGTTTTTCTTTTCCGTAACCAAAGCTCACAACGGGTCGAAAGACTCGAATTAGTTCTAAGACGTTGCGATCCGACGAAGGTGATCGTAACAGTTTGGTATCAGAGCCAGGTATGTCCGACGATCGGATCAATCACCTTGAGGCGGAAGTCAGCAACCTCTCTGCCTCCCAAGAGTGCAGTCATCTCGAAATTCAAGAAATGTTTGCGGCCTTACACGCCCACTTCAACCAACTTACGGCCTCCAGAAAAGATGATCAAGGTGAAGCTTCCACTGGCCATTCTTTTGGTCAGAACATACCCCCCGGAAACCGCTTGATTATGCCATGACTCACCAAATTGGACTTTCTTAGGTATGATGGCAGCAACGACTGTACAAGTTGGATTTGCCGTTCGGAATAGTTATTTGAATTTCAACAAATCCAAGCCAACGACTAGGTGACTCTCGCAGCATACCATTTAGATGGCGATGCACAACTTTGGTATCAAATTGCCTAGAAGGAGGAACGAATTTATACGTGGACCATACTTAAAGCCGAGCTCCAAGCTCGCTTCGGACCCACACAGTTTGAGGATTTTTTTGGCGATCTTACCAAACTACAACAACGAGGAAGTGTTCGTGAGTATCAAACACAGTTTGAAAGATTATTAACCCAAGCAGGTTCTTCCACACCACAACAGCAAATTGGGTGCTTTACTAGTGGACTCAAGTAGTCCATTCGAGTGGAGGTACAAGCCTCTCGGCCTGCCTTTCTCTCTGCTGCCGTCAGCCTTGCTAGGCTTTATGAAGTAAGGGTCACGATCGTCAACAGGAGGCCATCCAACTTGAATCAACCACCCTTGTTTGTCAATGCCCACGTCTCCTATTCCGCAAATTCGGAGGTTCTCACCATCTGAGATCGGGGAATGCAAGCAGAAAGGGTTGTGTTTTCATTGTAACGACAAGTACGGACCCCGTCATGTATGCAAGAAATTGTTTTTTTATGGAGGCTTGCTGGCTTGAAGAAGATGTGGACGTGGAACCTGACGAGCACTCTATCGAGCATCCAGATAAAAGCGAGCGCCATGAGGACCCACCAGCCATCTCTCTTCATGCCATGTCTGGCATTCATGCTCCTCAAACCATGCGGGTCTTGGGTAAGACTCTTAACCATTCGGCCACAGTCCTTGTGGACTCCGGAAGCACGCACAATTTTCTCAAGAAAGAGTTGGCGACAAGAGTGGGTTTAAAACCCGACTTGTGTAGAAGGTTAGAGGTCTAAGTTGCGAGCGGCGAAAGGTTGTCTAGTGCCGGAAAATGCAAGGGGGTGCCCATAAGTCTTCAAGGAGTCCCACTCATTGTGGACTTCTACCTATTGCCCTTAGAAGGTTATGAGTTGGTCTTGGGTGCCCAATGGCTGCAGACTTTGGGCCCAATTTCGTGGGATTTTTCAAAGCTCCAGATGTAGTTCGAACTAGGAGACAAAAAGGTATGCTTACGGGGGCTATCTAATCCTAGTCCTAAAATTGTAAATGAGACAAATATACACCGAGAGTTTCGTCGACGTAAGGAATGTCTAGTCATCCAATTGCATGCCATGAATGGAGCGCTGCCAACTAGTCAGTCCACTACTCTTGATCCACGCATTCAGTCTCTCTTGAAGACATTCCCTGATATTTTTGAAAAGCCCATCGATCTACCTCTACAAAGAAGCCATGACCACAGCATATCTCTGTTATCGGTTAGTGCACCAGTAAATGTTCGACCGTATCAATACCCGCATTTCCAAAAAAATAAGATTGAAAAATTGATTAGAGAGATGTTGTCAACAGGAATTATCCGCGCCAGCAATAGTCCGTACTCTTCCCCGGTCATATTGGTGAAGAAACACGATGGATCATGGCACACGTGCATTGATTATCGCACCTTAAACAAAATCACGATCAAAGATAAATTTCCCATTCCCGTGATCGATGAGTTACTGGACGAGCTCCACGGTTCTCAATGTTTCACCAAACTTGATCTACGGTCAGGATATCACCAGATTCGGGTCCGCCGGGAAGACGTGCAAAAAACAGCATTTCGTACTCATCAAGGGCATTATGAATTTCTCGTGATGCCATTCGGATTGAGTAATGCTCCATCTACTTTCCAATCTTTAATGAATGAGGTATTCCAATCTTATTTGCGAAAATTTGTATTGGTATTTTTCGATGATATTTTGATCTACAGCTGTACCTTGCAAGACCACGTCCATCACTTGGATTTGGTACTTACTACCTTGTGGGCTCACAAATTATTCGTCAAAAGGGAAAAATGCACCTTTGGCCAATCACAAGTGCTCTATCTCGGCCACATCATCAGCAAGGAGGGCGTCAGTGTAGACCAAGGAAAAATACAAGCAATGTTAGATTGGCGGAAACCTGTAACTCTAAAATCTTTACGGGGTTTCTTGGGACTTACAGGGTACTACCGTAAATTCATTCCAAAATTACGGTGGCATCGCCAGACCCTGCTCAAAAAGGATAACTTCATTTGGACATCTACTGCAGAGGAGGCTTTTGCAAAACTGAAGCTGGCCGTGACCACATCCCTAGTGCTTGCTCTTCCCGATTTTTCTCAACCATTCATGATCGAGTGTGATGCATGTGGTTCCGGAGTTGGTGCGGTTTTACAACAGCAGAATATGCCACTTGTTTTTTTCAGTCAGGCCTTACATGGACGCAACTTAGAGCTCTCCACTTATGACAAAGAAATGCTCGCTATTGTTCTCACCATCAAAAAGTGGCGACCCTATCTTCTTGGCTGCTCCTTCGTCATCAAAACCGATCAAAAGAGCCTCAAGTATCTATGGGATCAACACATTTCCACTGACGCGCATCAATGTTGGCTCTTCAAACTCATTGGGTATGATTTCATCATTGAACACAAAAAGGGAGTTGATAATACAGTTGTCGATGCTTTCTCTCGCCAAAATCACGGTGATATCTACACTCTCTCACAACCAGTTCCAAGCTGGTTGCATCCCATCCAAGAGGAGACTGCATCCAATCCTACTTTATAGAACTTAATCAAGTTGATCAATGATGGTGAAGCCGTGGGTCCATGGCGGCATACCGACGGCGTCCTATTTTTCAAAGATCGGATTTACCTACTTCATACTTCTGAACTCATCCCTCAAATAATCAAGGAATTCCACACCACCACCCACGAAGGTTTCCATAAAACTCTCCAACGAGTTTGATCGGTTTTTTATTGGAAAGGAATGCGAAGCACTGTGCGCAGTTTCATTCAAAATTGTGACACTTGCCAACGTCACAAGTCTCAAACTCTCTCCCCTGCTGGTCTCCTTCACCCGCTGCCTATTTCAACTCAGATTTGGGCCGACATCTCAATGAATTTTGTGGACGGGCTACCACCATCCAAAGGCAAAACGGTTATTTTCGTAGTGGTTGATCGTCTATCCAAGTATGCCCACTTCATGCCTTTGGCGCACCCCGACACTGCTGTCACAGTGGCCCAGATATTCTTTGAGAACATTTTCAAGCTACATGGCATGCCTGAAAACATCGTCTGCGATTGCGATCCTACATTTACAGGTGTTTTTTAGACTACCCTCTTCAAACTGCAAGGAACTGATTTCAATTTTAGTTCGGCATACCACCCTCAAACGGATGGTCAGACGGAAGTTGTCAACTGTACCTTGGAGATGTACTTGCGATGTATCACTTCAGATAGACCTAAAGAATGGACCACTTGGCTACCATGGGTCGAGTACATCTACAACACATCCTCCCATAGCGCAACCAAAGCCACACCGTTTGAAGTAATCTATGGTCGAATTCCTCCATCCCTGCTTACTTATATTCCGGGCACCACTAAGCTCGAAGCCATAGACCAAGCTCTACAAACTTAGGATGAGAAGTTACGGGTGACTCGTCACCGGTTACGGTTGAGCCAAAATCGAATGAAACAAATTTATGATTTGAAGCATCGTGAGGTTGGGTTTTTCGTCGGTGACTGGGTTTACTTGAAGAAACAACCATATCGGCAATCCAGTATGTCCAAACAGGTCAACTAGAAATTGTCACCAAAATTTTTTGGCCCTTATCAAATCATCCATAAAATCAGTCCTGTGGCCTACAAGCTCTCTTTGCCAACTGATTGCAAAATTCATCCCGTGTTTCATGTTTCACTCCTCAAGAAAAGATTGGTCCTGAAGTCGTGGTTCAAAGCGCGGCCCCAGCTTATAGCAATCTTTCTGATCAGCCCGTCCTGCCACAAGCCATATTAGAAACCCGTGTTCGGCCAACTGGCAAGCAACTGCTCGTCCATTGGAAGAATCATTCGCCGGAGGAGGCTACATGGGAAGATTTAGCCGATTTCAAACTGCGGTACACTGATTTTGTCCTTGAGGACAAGGAAGCTCTCAGCAGGGAGGGATGATACGTGTATGCATGGGCGTGTCCTACGACCTGTCCTTTATTATTATCCTTGTTTTATTTTAGTTTAGTGGAGTCTTGTTGTGGGTTATATATTGTTCATGTCCTAGAAAATAGGATCATGCACAATTCACAAATGTGCACATATCTATATCTATTTAAAGAGTCCTTGAGTCATGTATTGGTTATGCTTATGACATATAATCAGAAAAGACTATTTACTAGTCAACTTGGAGATCCAGCTTCTCTCGAACGAGGCTCCCTCTCTCTCTAAATTCTTTTTGTTTTTCTTTTCTGTAACCAAAGCTCACAACGGGTCGAAAGACTCGAATTAATTCTAAGAAGTTGCGATCCGACGAAGGTGCTCGTAACAAGTCCTGACCTGTTAGACTCACAACAAGTCTCCACTTTTGATGATTCATTTTGTTTAATTTTTACAATTTTATACGTAAATCATTATTGAAAAAAATAAAATATAATCAATCTCATTATAAATTTTTTTCTTAAAAAATAAAAGTAAAAATAAATATAATTTTGAGATTATATCACAAAGAAAAAAAAAAAACTAATATTTGACCATTGTAATAAAATAGGCCATGGATTTTTAATTTTGATTTATTTTTAATTGAAACTATTTGTCTATTTTTGTAGTAAAACCAGTGGAAATGAAAGTATTTTTAGTCATTACATTAAATGTAGGTGTCCAGAATTTTTTTAAAATACCAATTTTTGTTGAATTTAATGATTAAGATATCATTTTTTCATCAAACTAGTGACATAAACTGAACGGTTCGATTATCATAGCTTACAAACTAGTGATATTCTATTTTTTTGAATATATAAAAAAAAAAAAAAACCTCTCTGTTGTTGTTGTTACTGACATTCATTTTTTTTTTTAAATTTTTTTTTTTTTTTGGTTTTATAATATATAGTACATGGTATTGGCACCATGGGTGGTTCATAGCATATACTCATACATGGTGAAGGATGAGAAAGAGAGAGACTTAGGCAATTTGCTGATATTCCCATTTCTAATGTCAAGAATGCTTCACAACCAAATCTGGATCAGCCTCTCTCGCTACCGAACTGCCAAAGGCACCAACAGGATTGTAGATAAGACCATTGATTTTGAGCAAGTTGACAGAGAAAGCAACTGGTCTGTACTCTCTCTCTCTAATTATTTTTAGGACAATTACTATTTTAAACTTTTAAAAATAATTTCAGTTTAGTGGCAAAGTTTATGTGCATTAATAATTAAAGTCTTAAGATTTTTCATGAATTTGTAATTGTTTTGTAAAACTATCACTGAGTTGTAATTTTTTCTTATTTTTACACATCATTCACGAGCACATGCATGATCAAATTTGAGTGTTCAGAATAAGAATGTGATTTTGAGTCTTTATCATTCTGTTCGGTTTTAAGATTCACTACAATACATAAGAGTTTTAGAGACTAATATTTTGGTCTCTAAAAGTGAAAATTTTGTTGCAAAAGACATTTAAGGACCAATTTCTATCGTCATGAGGATAGTCGCTAAAGGTCGTTCTGAAAAGTCAAAAACAAGGCTTTTAACAACAAAATTTTGAAAATATCACTAATAAATAGACTTTTAGGAACAAAATAATTTGGTCTCAAAATTGTTCTTTTTTGAGACAAAAAATTTAGTCCCAAAAGGATAATAATTCATCACTAATATCACTAATGTCTAATTTTCGTTGCTAAAAATATAATGACGACATTTTTCGCAGCAAAAATATTTAGTCCCTAAAAAATAATTTTGTCTCTAAATTTTGGTTTCTAAAACCTTAATCTTTTGTAGTGATTCAATTTTTTATTTTTTATTTTGGAAAAATTATGAAAAGGGTTTTAAAATTTGTTTGTCGCAACAAAATAAATATTAAAATTTTAATTTCATCAATTTAACATAATTTATTTATTTATTTATTTTTAATTTAGACCATTTCAATTAAAGATAAAAAAAATATGAAAAAAATTTAATTAAAGATAAAGAAATATGAAAAATAAAAAACTAAACCAAAAGAGTGCGTAGTTCTAATATTCGGAATGGTTCTATTTCAATTAGGCTGTTTTTATGAAATTTTGTTTTTAATAAATTAATAAATTCAAAAAGAAAACAACAACAAATAATCAGAAGATTTTTTATGTTTGGTTTCATTCTCTGAAAATCTTTCTAGATTTTATTTTGGAAAATTAGAAATTATTTAAAAATATAAATATAAAAGATATATATTTAAAATTTTTAAAATTATTTTTGTCCTACAAAAAAATATAACTATATAAAAATGATAAGTGTTTTTGATTTTTTATTTATTTATTTTCTTACAAAACTAATTTTTAGATTTTAGAAAAAAATTTTGAAAGCCAAACCAAACACGGCTTATGCCCTAGTGTGCGGAGTATGTGAATTAGATTAATTTTAGGTGAGGTTTACAACACATTAAATTTGAGTGTACAATGTATAGTTCGTGTTTTTCACTTTTTGTTTTGTGTTTTTCTTCTTTTTTATTTTATTTTATTTTTTAATACTGTTTTGTTAAGTTTTCAAGTTTTATTTTTGAATTTTTTTAAAAAAATTTGGAATTAATTTGATAAAAATAAATATTAAAAAAAAGATATTTAAAAAAAATTATTTCAGTCCCCAAAAAGAAAAGAATCATATAGCAGGAATTAATTATTATATTTTTATGATCAAAAACCAAATTTGAAAACTCAACAAAATCAATTACAATGGGTGGTCCTCAAGGGCACACCACACAACACAGTAAATATATATATATATATATATATGAAAGTTAGTCGGAAGCCAGCCTTTTACTAGTAGGAACTTTTGTTACGTTTTTTGGTAGTAGGAACTTTTGTTACAACATGCACTAATCAATTCTAAAAACAAAAACAAAAACAAATATTAAGACAAGGGTTTAAGTTCTCTGTTTGGATTTAGACATGATATTTTAAAAAAAGGAAAGAAGAACAAAAGGTTAATTACATTTTATCCTTTCAGTTATTACTGAATGTTACGTTATTCTTCTTAACTTTAAAATCATACATTTAGAACCCTCAACTATAAAAAAATTGAAAAATGTCCCCCTTTTAAAGGGATGAAAGTGAAACCAAGTATGGTTATAAATTGAGAAAATATCATGATATTCAATAATAACTGAGAAAGGTAAAATATATTTACAATAATGCTATGAACCCAAAATATTTATATGTAGTTGTGATTTGTTTCAAATATAGTTTCCAATTTACAATAATTGAATCGAAACTACAAATTACTTTTCAAGATAAAATTAATTCTTTACAATTTTACATTATTCCTAACTTTTTTGATATAATTCACATAAAAAAATATTTCTATAATTTGGATGACTTGATTATATATAGATATATTATATTTATGACATGATAATCCAAATCATTCATATTAAAGGGCTTGTTGAGAAGATCATCATTGTAAAAAATTAGATTAATCGAAATATTGTAGAAGCATTATTAGATTGAATTTGTCTTCAAAATAATAAATAGTCCTTAATCAAAATTATAATTGTCATCTCTTTTGTTTTATATTTATGATAAATTTGATCTAAATATGTGATTACGGTTGCCCAAACAATCCAATTATTTGTAAAGATAATCTGTTTGACGAGCATTTTGAAATGAATAATGTAAATTATTGAGGTGGGTCCATGAAGACCCAACAACACCTTAGAACTTTTTTTTTTAAGTGAGTGGAAGCCATTCCCTTATATGTACCTGCAACTCAAATTTTATTTTATTTTTAAATTTTTTTTTTTTTTTTTAATAGGGCTCACAAAATGGTTGGTTGGTTTGGCAGGGATGACCAAATCTTGTTCAATGGGACACTATTCTACGTAGGGAACATGGCACTTAAGGGTGCTTCTCACCTACCTATTTGGAGAACAGATGGTGTAATCATAACAATTTTGCTGCATATGGGACCAGTGGAGTTCCTCTACTACTGGCTCCACAGAGCTCTTCACCATCATTATCTTTACTCTCGCTATCATTCCCACCACCATTCCTCCATTGTCACTGAGCCCATTTCATGTAAGATCACATTTAGTATTTTTTTTCTCTCTTTAAGCATCTATACTCTTGTTTTATTTAGGTTGCTATATGTCACTGAATATTTAGTTGGAATTTTACGCTCCAATTTGAGTCCGAGGTCTATCACATGACTCACTTTGATAATTCAATTATAGATATTTTAAAGTCAAATGCACGTATCATCCATCTAATATATATATATATATATAAAAGAATCAAACTGATCTAATAATTTTATTAAATGATTTCATCACATGATTTTCAAATGAGAGGTAAAAAAAAAAAAAAATGTTTGAGACTCCCATTTTGTGCAGACCCTCACAACCCTCTTTAGATCTCTACCATTAATGTATGTGTGGGATCTACTCATGTATATGTGGGGTCCACACCATCAATGGTGGAGATCCAAAGGGAGTTGTGGGGGTCCCCAAAAAATGGAGGTCTCAATCATTGTTAAAAAAAAAATTTAGTGATTTACTTTTCAAATGTGGAACCATGGTAGGCCTATGAGCTAGGGCTGAGCAAGGAATCCGTGAAATCCGTAATCCAATTCAATCCAGTCCAATCCGATAGGTTTGGATTGATTTTTTGAATCCGCGGTTCGGTTCCGGATTGAAGAATTATAAATTCGTAGTCCATGGATTGGTTCCGGATTGAACTCCACGGTTCCGGATTGGAACCGATCCGGACCGTATACAAATAGTCTATATTTTTATTATACATTCTCCCCTATAGTATCTTCTCTTATTCTATATAAAATCTAAAATCAAACCTAAAACCGTATAATATCTTCTTTTATTACTTTTGTTTGTTAGTTTTTAGTTTTAATTTGTAATGGTGTAAATACTTATAGTGAAACCAATTTTCTTATGACTGTTTAAATTCTAGAATAGTATGTCACTATTATAGAAAAATATGTTGCTATTGTGGAGCTGATATAGCGCTATGTTTATATTTTTATAAAATTAAAGTGTTATATATATATTTTTGTTATTTAATTACATAAATCCGTGATCCTAAACCGATCCAATCCGTATTTAAATGGATTGGTTCGGATTGGTTCTATGATTTAAACGGATTGGATTGGTTCCAATTTTTCAGGAACCGTAGGTAACGGATTGGTCCTGGTTTTACCCCAATCCGATCCAATCCGGACCATGCTCACCCCTACTATGAGCCAGTCCATTGTGAATTGGATTGAGTATTTTTTTTTTAAAGTGTTTATTTTATTTTATTTATTTATTTATTTTTATGATGATTCTTATGAAAAATGATGCAGACCACTAATTAGTGGTTGCACTAGGGATGTGGCAGTGGGTCCCACTCACTGCCACATGTGTTTTGTGTCTTAGTTGTTTTTTTTTTTTTTGACTTGCCACATCATTAGTGATGGTGTTAGTGGTAGAAATTTAGTGGGATGTAGCATGACTGAATTCTTATAAATTCATGGGAGGTGATTGATAAGATGTGGTATTACCATCCAATTATAACTTCCCATGTAGAGGTGAAGTTAAGGGGTGGCCATACCCCATTAACTTTTTGAAATTTTGAATTAACTCTCTGTGTTATGAATAATTGTATATAGAATAACTCTTAAGGTTTTGAAAAATTCTTCTATTAGTTTCCTACATTGCATAAGTATTCTTATAATGTATAAAAAATAATCCCAAATTATTTAATGTAATAGTATATATTCGAATTGATTTCATTATTAAGTTATTGATTAGTAAATTTTCCCTTTCGCTAAAAGATATATCTATTTGGAAGAGTTTTGAAATTGTGATTTCAGCTCTTCGTTTGCACATGGTGTTTGGTTGTGGCTTTCAAAAATTAATTCAACACTCACTTTTGAAAACTCGGTCTAAGGCGGAAAAATTTGACCTAACCGGTCGTCCTGCCGGACACCGGATGTCTTACCAGACGTCTGGCCGTCCCACCGATCGTCCGGCTGGTTGACGGGAACAGTGCATAATTTTTATTTTATTTTATTTTATTTTATTTTATTTTTTGACACATGTTAATTTTTATATATTCAATAAAAAATATTTTCCAAATTTTTAAAATTTTTTTATGAGTTTTGAATAGAATTTTGAGTTGTGTGTTTGATTATGAGATGTAATTTTTTATATCAAATATCATATGTCACATCAAAAATTCCCAACTCAATTCAAAACTTATTCACCAAACAAATTTTTCACACTCAAATCATAATTCCAAAACTCACAAACTCAAAATACAACTCTATTCTCAAATTATATTTAGAAAACTTTTCCAAGCGCAATATTTTTTTCACTATACTTATTTTGACCTATTCAAAAATATATTTTTGTGTTCATCTTTGCTTCCATGTAAGGACAAAATAACCCACTATGCACATGTGTGAGTTAGTGAGTTAAATAGATAAATAATTATATTTATGTAGTGGAATTTACTCGCCTATATGATGTTTTAAGATTAGTTAATAATACCACGTGTTAATGATGATGTAATATTTTAGTAATAACAAAATAAAATTACGCAGAATTCCCAATTTTTTAGAAATTAAAATTACAAGATTTTGATAGCATTAATTATTAATGGGATATGTATGTGGACGTGGTGGCAGCTGTGATTCATCCATTTGGGGAGCACATTGCATACTTTATGCTGTTTGCAATACCAATGCTGACTGCTGTGTTCACTGGGACTGCCTCAATTGCATCCTTAGCTGGCTATGTTTTTTTCATTGATTTCATGAACAACTTAGGTCACTGCAACTTCGAGCTCATCCCCAAGAGACTCTTCTCCCTCTTCCCTCCCCTCAAATATCTTATCTATACTCCTTCGTAAGTCTCTCTTTCCCTCTCTCTATTTTTTTATTTGCATAGAATCTCATTTCAGTTTTTCAGACTTAACCATGTCATGTATGAGTATAGGACTCATCTTATAAGTAAGGGTCTTGTTTGGTTCTGGAATCAGTTTCTGTATTTTAAAATTTTTTCTTTTCTATCTACATGTAGCTAAAGATATAGAAAAATATGGAAGAAAAAGTATTGAGAGGTTGAGGTTCATTTTAAAGAAAAATAAATGATAAAGAAAGTAATATCACAATAAATATGTTGCTCAAATAGTAAGCATTTTGTTTCTTAAATTCAAAGTTAAGATTTCAAGTTTGTGTACTTTTTTAGCAATTTTTATTTTTGTTTTAAATAGAGAAATGAGAGATATGTGATATAAGGAGAAGTAAACAAATGTTTGAACACCAAAATTAACTTTTGCTTAATACAATCATATAGTCTGGTTCACATATCACTTTTTAAAATATTTTTTTTGACAATTTCTACAAGTTCATATATTTTTGGATAAATTACAAATACATTTTTTAAGGTTTGTTTAAAATACGAATTACTTTCTGTGGTTTGGAAAATTGTAAATACCTCTTGGTTGAAATTTTTTATTTAACAGAATTAATTGAAAAAGTAAAATTTCTAACTGTTCACCTATACAATAATAAAATTATGTGAATTATTAATTGAAATAAAATTTTAACATTATTAAAATTATTAATTAATTTGATGATTTATTAATAAAAAGATCTACTTGTTATAAAATTAGAAACTTTAGGAGTATAATACAATTTCTAAAACAGCAAGAAATAATTTATAATTTAAATAAAATTCAAGAGATGTATTTATAATTTATCATATATTTTTGTCTTTATTATCACTTGTACAAATAAACACATTTATGAATGTCAGTGTCGATGATTTTTGTGCATCAATACGGGCGCATATAAGCTAGTAAATAACTTAATCTTAACAATTGAATATTATGTCTTATGTGAAATTTGACAAATTGCTAAATTTTTACAAAGTCTTAGCGCCCTCTGGAAAGTAATAGTTTTAATTTAAAAGTCAAAAAATTATTAAAAAAAATTAAAAAATTCATAATTTATACAAAAAGTCAAAAAAATTAGTTTTTCTTTACTTTTTACACATCTTTTTGTAAAAAATTAAAAAATCATTCCAAACATACAAGTTTTTTTTATCTCATATTTTAGTTAAAATATAAAAAATTACTAAAATAATCTATTTTCAAATAAGGCCTTATTATATCTATTTCTCGATGGGGTCCACAATGTCATTTGTATTTATTTATTTATTTATTTATTTTTTGAAAAAAAGAAATAGGAGAAGAAGTAATTTTCATTTCTGTTTGTTAGAACAACCTTGTTTAATTTTATTATTTTGGATACAGTGACAATTCGATATGATATAAAAGAGTATGCAATAATAATACTTTGGCATGTGAAATTATTAATTTTTGAGGTATTTTTTGTTTAGGTATTAATAGGTAGACTTATTATCTAATAGATTTTGTGAGTATTAATGGTATTTTTTATTAAACACTATTAAAAATATCATTAATTGTTAATTTTTAATGACAATTTAAAAATTTTATCCATTCATGATCTGAACCATTCATGCTATTATCAGACACAACTCTTCAAAAAAATTTAAATATATCAATAATTAATATATCAGTGAAAATCATAAGAGTCATCTTTTGTGGGATCAAACATTTCCCTGTGAGGCATCAAATTAGTCATCCAATAATCATTCCTCACTCCGCCAACCAACCATACAGCCTCATCTACATATGGATGGCCCTGTTTGGTGCAGCTTAAAAGCTGCTTATTTCAATTTTTAGCTTAATTTAAATTATTTTGATATGTTTGGTTTAGTTTATAACTTATAGCTTATAGCTTTTTGAAAGTCAGAAATCAGCTTATTCTTTAAGTGGGGCAGGAGATGCTTAATTTATAAGTCAGAAATCAGCTTATGTTCATAGTTATAAGCTATAAACTGTTTAGGCATAAGCTATAAGCACTTTTCCACAGCTCTACCAAACAGGGCCGATAAATACGTGTGCACATATCATGCGCATTCAACCTTCAATGATTTTTTATTTTTTGAACAAATTGATCGAGCGATTTTAATTTTTTTGTTATAATTTAATGGATCTATTTGGTAGGGCTTATTTCCAGCTTATTTTAACTTTTAACTTAATTTAAGCTATTTTGATGTGTTTGGTTCAGCTTAACAATACAGCTTATAACTTTTTGTAAGTCAAAAATTAACTTATTCTTTAAGTGGGGGAGAAGAAGCTTAATTTATAAGTAAAAAATCAACTTATGTTCACAGCTATAAGCTATAAGCTGTTAAGCTATAAGTTATAATCACTTTCCCACAACTTTATTAAACGGGGCCAATGTACTAATCCCTAATATTTTATCAAAAATAAATAAATAATTATTATATATATTTATTTTATAATTTTACAATGAAAAATAAATTTAAGTAAAAAGTTAGTTCAATAGTCTATCTAATTGTCTTTTGAAACAGTGAGAAAGACATAAATTTATGGTTTGAGTTGATGGAGCGAATTTAATCATTTTATTATAATCTAACTTATTAATTCTTAATATTCTATCAAAAATACATAAATAATTATTATATATATATATTTATTTTATTGTTTTGCAACAAAAAATAAATTTAAATAAAAAATATTTTTCGCCTTTCAAAATTAAAATCTTTTTAATGCCACTAACACTATTACCGTCATCATTATCATGCCACTTTTACCACCGCTGTCATTCCAATACTATTAATACAACTACTAGTTCATTAACTTTAAGAACTTAACCAAATATAGAAAAATATATATATTTTTTTAATTTTTAATTTTTTTATCAAAATAAAGAGGAGAGTTAAGTATTCTCTATAAAGATAAAAAAGTCCTTCTACTAGGCACAAGAAAAACAGAGTGACGACACTTTGATATGATATTTAATGATAAAGTCTTAATATTTGAAATATGACCCAGAAATTAAATAATAGGAACAACTGCCATACAATTTGTAAAAAATTGCTTGTATGACGTTACTCATTTATAAACCAGTTTTTGCCCTAATCTCCATGGAAACTAATGCTCATAGGCACATTGATTATCATTTATTTTAAAAAAATTAATAATTATAAAAACTCAGAAAATATATACAAAATTTTAATTGGGAAAATAATGTTGATCACATTCATTCTAGTGGGCAACACTACACAAAAGTTGGATTTGGATACTAAATTATTTTTTAAAAAATAAAATTTTAAATAATTTTTTTAAACTTTCGTAAAACAATTTGTGTACACTACTTTTAGAGTAATCTTATAATGATTATATTTTACATATCACTTTATGTGACGAAGAACTTTATTAAATATTAATGACATTTGTATGCCACTATTATACTCAACAAGTTTTTGTTTTTGTTTTGTTTTTTATTTTTTGTTTTTTGTGTCATATGATAGGATGTTAGAAGTTAGTGAGTTAGATTAGAATGACAAAGTTGCCATTTTTGTATCAATTCGAACATTGAATTTCTGACTTTCTTATTATTTTAAAAGACAATTATATAAATCATTAGACCAACTGCCTGTTCTATATTTGACAAACTACATTGTATCATCTTGTCCAATTAGTTGTTGAATTTAATGTTGGGAATCACAAATTGTAGCTTGTTCTATATTTGACAAGTTACATTGTATCATCTTGCACAATTAGTTGTTGAATTTAATGTTGGGAATCACAAATTGTAGCTTGATTTTGATTTTTGGAGTAGCTTGTCTCCAATCCACAAAGTGAATTGGACGTACTGTTGGGCCTATGGAACCCATCACGGGTTTTATTTTGACAATCCAAACCGTTCAATGTATAGAGTTCGTCGAGTATTGTATCTCTGTACAAAATTACATTGATCGGATATCGATAGCTACTTGATCGGATTTGATTTTTGTCAACAATTTTTTTGAAAATTATATTTACTAGTGACAAAAATCTGGTCCGATCAAATATCTATTGTTATCCGATCAATGTAATTTTTTCACAGGAATTAAACATTCGACGAGTTTTATACATTGATGATTTGAATTATTGAAATGAGACCCGTAGTGGGCCTTCACAGACCCAACAAGACGTTGCAATCCGATTGCAGACCGGAGGGAAACTGAACCGTGATTTTGTTTATGTGACAATCTTATTGGTCATGCAATTAAAGAAGTGTACTTAAATTTGTTTCATTTGTATTTAAGACTAAGCTGTCATCAAATTGAACAATTCTGGGGATGCTGGCTGTGAGGGTGTAACCTATTTAGTGTGGGGCCACTAGATTTATTTGGACTTAATAACTATAAATGAAGCAAATTTAAAATAAAAATGCTTAGAAATTTCAAAAGTTTTATTAAAATTTTTATCAAATATTTCACATCGGTGTGAAATCTACATGGTATGGATCTCACACCCATATAAGACATTTAATAAAAATTTTAGTAGAACTTTTAAAATACCTAGCATTACTCAATTTAAAATGTTTGTATGTATTAAAGTTGTTGGTCTTACCCCAGAGGGTTTGACCTGATTGATGAAATGTGTTTGTATGTATTAAAGTTGTTGGTCTTACCCCCAAAGGGTTTGACCTGATTGATGAAATTTGGGATGGATTTGGGGTGGCTGCTGTAGTAGCTACTCCTGTGCAGCGAAATGGGCCTATTTCGGGATCCATTTCGAAAATTCCAATCGTTCACATTTTAGAATAGATCAAGTAAAATATGGTTACAAAAAATCAAGTTAATCGGATATCGTTTATCCATTCATCCACTCATATTTATATCTACAAAAATAAATAATAATAGTGATTTAAAGTATTTAAGTAGATACAAATGTGAGTGAATGAATGGATAAACAATATACGATTAACTTGATCTTTTACAGCCATGTTCTATTTGATGTATTCTAACATGTGAACGGTTCGGAATATCGAAATAGGCTCCGAAATAGGCCTATTTCGCTACACAGCAGTCGTATAGTAGCCATCCCAAATTCGTTTGGGATTTGGAAGTTTATTCTTTTTAAGTTTTTAGATTCAACTCTACTCGCTATTAAAATTTTTGGAACCACAGATTGTTGAGAATAAGTCTATTTTGAAAGGTTTGTTTGAGTGGTAAAAGCTCAATCTAATGCAAGTAAACTAGAACATAATATCTTATATATATATATATGTATAAATAAATAAATAAAGTTGTTGATCTCATCCTTAAGTTGGGTGGGGATAATGGTTGGGAATTGTCACCAAAACTACTTGATTTTTTCTTATATAGGGAGAATTAGAGAAATATCAATTTCAAATTTTGGGTAGTATGAGAAGTTTAATATATTTTTTATTATTAGTTAATATCTCTTAATAATATAATTATAGAAATTTTAACTTGTCACAGAGAAATTTTATTTGAATTTTATTTTTGAAAAGTTGAAATTTCTCTGTGAAAATATTGAGGGATCTCATCTACTATGAAAATTTTGCATATCCTTTATCTTAGAAAATCCTAATATTAGGGACCTTATTGAACTAAAAACATCTTTCTTATATTGTGATCTAAATAATAAATAGTTCAAATTATCGAGTGAAGACTCGTGATAAGTTTTATGGGCTTAAACAAACTAGAGACAAGTTCGTTTCTAATCAAAAAAAAAAAAAAAGTCATAAACATATTTCCACATTGATGTGACACTTATCACATTATTAAATTAACTTGCATTTTTTAGTCCAAAGCTTCTCGACACTATTGTAGTACATTAATTATATATATATATAAAATTTATTAGTATATAAAACATTTTTCATTTCTAAATTAATATTAGATAATTGACTATACTTTCTTTTTTAATTTTTTTTATTTGATGTGTGTCACAGGTTTCACTCTCTGCACCATACTCAATTTCGAACCAATTACTCACTCTTCATGCCCATCTACGATCACATCTATGATACTTTGGACAAGTCTACGGACACCTTATATGAAACCTCACTCCGTCGACCAGAGGAATCGCCGGATGCAGTGCATTTGACACATCTGACAACGCCGGAGTCCATCTACCACCTCCGGCTTGGGTTTGCCACCCTTGCCTCTAGGCCTCAGGCCTCCAAATGGTACTTGTGGGTAATGTGGCCTGTGACATTTTGGTCCATGATGGTTACACGGATTTATGGTAGAACCTTTGTGGTTGAGAGAAATATTTTTGGAAATCTCAAATTACAAACTTGGGCTATACCTAAGTATAACATTCAGGTGAGATCTACCATTTCAATCCATTTTTCTCTCATTAATAAGGGTCTGTTTAGTTGAGTTTTTATTTTTTGTTTTTGTTTTTCATATTTTTAAAATCAAAACAATCAAAAGCTTTACAACTCTAGTAGTTTCCACATTAGTTTTATTTTGTGAGAGAACATTTATTAAACGAGAACAATTTCTTTTCAATCCACATAAATGTGGACTACACTGTCCAATTGGGCTCCTACGGTTTACTACGAGTTCCATTTAAATAATCCTCTATTTATTTTGAACGTTTCATGTGTAAATCATCCATAAAATGAAAGAAGACTAATTTGTTAAATTCAGTTATATTATTTTGTTATATTTGTCTTCAAAAAATATATGATTTATTTTCAAGTTTATTATTTTTCGTCCTACTTTTAATAAAAAAATGGCTCCAATTATTAGATCAAAATGATGTTTTCATGAATAATTTACACATAGAGACTTACAAATTAAACATATTAAATTATTTAAGTGAGGCCTATGGTGGAGCCACGAACCCAATTGAAGAAAATAGTTCACAATTGTGGACTCGCGGGAAGCTTTCCCCTCATAAAAAAATTGAAAATAACTTTTTGATGTTTCATAAAACAACGGGTTCTTTTTATAAATTTTATTTTCTATAAAGAATTATGAAAAACAATCCTCCAAACAAAATTTCTGTATTTTTTAACATTAAAAAAAAAAAAAAAAGACAACTGAACATTTATGTGCAAGTGTTATATGTATGCATGTGGGTATCACATTTCTTGGTTAATACCGCAGTACTTGATGCAATGGCAAAGAGAGTCAATCAATAGCTTAATTGAGGATGCTATAATGGAAGCTGAGGGAAGAGGCATTAGAGTTTTGAGTCTAGGTCTCATGAATCAGGCAAGTTCTCTCTCTCTCTCTCTCTCTCTCTCTCCCCCCAACATATCTCACATTTAAGTTGTTTGGCAAAATTTATTTGCAGTTGGAAAAAGCTTTTAAAAAAGTATTCTCAAACCTAGCATAAAAGAAGATTTTTTGAACTTATTTTGAATTTTTAGTTGAAAAAGTAAAATATGTTAAAAATTGAAAAAAAAAAAAAAATACCACATACCCTAACTTTCAAAAACGCAATTGTTTAAACATGAAATTTGAATTTTAAGCTACATAAGCTATAAATAAATTTGTTAAACAATGGTGTAAATACTAACATATATATGATTGTTTTTTCCTGAAAAATTACAATTTAGTCTAAATGATCAAAAGTAATTACACAAATATGGGATGTAAGTCCTCCTGTGCAAAAAAACCCATAGAAAGTGTTGCACCCTATACCTCCCTGTAATTATTTTTAGTCTTCTACACTGATTTGTAATTTTTCATTTTTTTTCCGTGATATATATGAATCCATTACTCTCTCTCTCTCTCTCTCTCTCTCTCTCTCTCTATATATATATATATGTTGTAGGGGGAGGAACTAAATAAGAATGGAGAGCTTTATATAAGAAGCCACCCTCAGCTCAAAGTGAAGGTGGTGGATGGGAGTAGCTTAGCAGTTGCTGTTGTTTTAAATAGCATTCCAAAAGGAACAACACAAGTCCTCCTCAGAGGCATTTTATCCAAAGTTTCTTATTCTATTGCCTTAGCTTTATGCCAAAGAGGCATCCAGGTATTTATGTTCTTATTTTCAACTTCTTAAAAAAAGCAAAGGGAGTACATTACATAGACTACATTTGTGGTTTAAAAAAATATAATAAATCCTATAAATATACCTTAATTATACCAATTTCCTTTTTAGTAAGGATAATATAAACAAAACTAACACGCAGATAATCAATAGTAAAATATATATTTTAGTATAAAATAGATCATAATATCATTTTTTTTTCTAATTAATACGATGATGGATAGGAAGTTATACGTGTTATATGAATTAAAAATTTAAAAAATACAATATAATTATGTCAAATTTGGGTGTTTGGTGTAATTTTTTTCAAAACCTCAAGAAGAAGTTAGATGCCTTTTATATGGTGTGAGTCCCATTCGTATTGAATATGCTACACAAATTTAAATTTAGCCAAAAAATGTCTGATATAAATTTAAATTTATTATGGTGTGATTCGCATTCGTATTGAATATGCTACACAAATTTTAAAATTTAGATGCCTTTTTATATATTTGTTTAGATACGTAGCATTTCTAATTCAACGTATAGCATTTTTGAAAAAAATATTGAGAAAATTATATTTAAGTAGAAACAACTAAAAATAATTGTATTTTTATAGAGATGCAATTCTAAACAAGTGAAAACTGCATTGGACACAAACTCACTTGAACTTCCAAAAAATGTAATTATTTTGATATATTCCCGCTTTAAATACAGTTTCCTCAAAATTGTTTAGGTCAATCTTAGCCTCAAACCATGCCAATGTACTTCTTAATTTTGCTTCATCTACTAATTACACAACTTGAATATCCAATAGGTGTCCACACTATATGAAGATGAGTATAACAAGCTTAAGTTAATGCTTGGCACTGAGGCTTCAACTAATTTAGTCCTTGCCAAAACTTATGCTGTCAAGGTAAATTTTCCTTTAATTTCTTATTCATAATCTATCATTTGCAAATAGAGTCCCTTTGTTTTAAATGTGAAAGATGATTTCAGTGAGCATAATTTTTAAATAATGTTCAATAGATCAAAATTACACACCAAATTTTTAATCAACTAAGTAAATTTTTTTTGTTGGAGAAAACTTCATAAACTAAGCTCGGAAAAGAAAATATCATCTTTATAGAAAAGGGCAACTTAGATTAAAAGCAATCACAAACCAGAGATTCAAAGTGGCTGTATGTAGAAACAAAGCGAGAATTTTTATTCACCGGAGGCAAAAAAGTATACCAACTTCCCCCCTTCTTTGAAAATATCCAAAATCTTAAACCAAAAAAAAAATTCTAGATGGGTAAAAACAAAATTGGAATTTTTGAAAAACTATAAAACAACTAGTAAATTATAAAACAACTAGTAGATGTGTACAAATTTTAGATTTTTTTTTTTGTTTTTTGTTTTTATCAAGCATAAAAATTTTGGATTAGAAATTTTATTTTCCACAATTTTAGTGGGGAAAATTGAATTTTTTTTTTTATCTATTTCAAAAAATATAGTATTTTGAAAATTACAATGAGGCCATTTTGAAATAAAAAAATAATTATAAAATCATACGAAAAAAATATAAAATAAAAATTTTGAAACTCACTTGCACCACTTGCATATAATGGCTCCAGTCATGGCTATAGGATTCTTTACAAACACAAAATTAGAAAAAAAAAAAAAAAAAAAAAAGGAAAATTTTTGCAACAATTTATCTTAGATGCATGATTTTAAATAAGGGTTATAAGATACTTATCCATATAGGAGATATAATCATATATCAGTAAATAATGGTATCAAAAGATCAAAATCTGATATTTAAAACCTTTATATGAGAAAATTTAGATTTATAATTAATTTTGAGAAGTGATGGTGATGAATTGAATATTTTGCAGACATGGCTAGTGGGAGAAGGATTGAGAGAAGGAGAACAAATGAAGGCATTAAAGGGAACAATGTTCATTCCATTCTCACAATTCCCTCCAAAGAAAATTCGCAGTGACTGCTTCTATCACTATACACCCTCGTTGGCCACTCCCAAGTATCTCCAAAATGTTGACTCTTGTGAGGTTAGAGACACACATCTTTTTCTTTCTTAAAGTTATTATTATTATTTCTTTCTGATTATATTTGATGGATTACAAATTTTTATTTGATTAGAATCTCTGCACCTTACCGGGAGGTCAAAAGTTTAAATTTTGGCACATACAAGACTCTCCATAAAATTACTTAAAATAAAATGCTTTTGACCCTTACAAAAAAAATAAATAAAAAATAATAAAAAAAATTAAAATTATATGTCAAATCTATATATCTTGTGGTAATCTATTTACGGGATAGGCTTGTTTAATGAACCTAGAAAAAGATGAATTAGGGGTGCAGTTTTTTTTTTTTTAATCAGAAAAAAACTTTATTGATGAAAAGGAGCATGCAAAGTATGTGGATACATCAATAAAGGGGAGAGGACAGAGTTAAAAGCAACATAGGGCTACAACTTGATTCCCACACAGTGTACACCAAGAGTGAAACTGAAACTGATGCTAGCACATGCCACAGAAGTTGCCAAGAAACCAACCAGAGGTAAAGGCCAAAAGCCAAGGACACATAAGACCAGACCACCCCTAAGTTAGCCTGATCTGGTGGAGATTGGATACAATGTCATGAACTGAGTAATCCATCTTCAAGTGCCATTTGGATCACAAAGCAATCTACACTTTAATCTTTTCACATAAAACTTGAATATCAAGATGAGCACCCTTAAACAAACATTCATTCTTCAATCTCCAGACATACCATAAGACAATAGAGGGGATAATCTGCCAGACTTTAAATGTCCAAGACTTGAACTTACCTCCAAACCACCAATGCAACAAGCATGTTACTGATCCTGGTATAGCCCAGACCTGATCCCACCAATTTACCATGTGAGACCAGCACCTTCAAACTAGAGGACAATACAGAAGCACATGATCAACAGACTCCACCTCAGTTTGACAGAAAACACAGAGGTTATTAGCACTCACATCAAGAATCCCAATCCTTTGTAGGAAGGTTAAGGTTTTAACCCTGCCACGCCAAGCCAACCAACACAAAAAAAACTACATTTTTGGAGGAGCTAAACTCACCCACACCCCTGCTGGTACTGTCAGACTAGGCCCTCTAGCTGCATCCCACCACCTCCACACAGAAGAGATTGTGAACTGCCTTGAACTCTTTGCTAACCAAGAGCAAGAGTCCTCAAGACCAAATATGAGATTTGGGGATAACTCCAACATGCCTATCAGCCTCTGCAACTCCTCCTCTTCCTAATCTAATAGATGCCTTCTAAATTGATGCTGTCACCCCCTGAAATACTTTTCTTTATACTGATTTGCTGCAAAGACTCCTCCTTCTCCGTGGATAGGCTGAATAATCTAGGAAATTCAGCTTTCAAACCTCTGTTACTTAACCAGGCATCATACCAAAGCCGTATTCTCCTTCCATTGCTAACTATGATTTTAACCTAGCCTCCAAAAAACTCACCGAGTTGCTGATTAGCCTCAGTAATTTGCGTAATATCCTTTTAAACCATGGATGCCCCTACTGACTTATTCACTGAAGGAATCCAACCCCCACCAATTCTGCCATACCTAGAACACACCACCGATTTCCATAGAGCCTTATCCTCACTACAATACCTGCACCACCACTTTAGTGGCAAGCATGCATTTACCTCACCTAAGTTCCTCACACCCAAACCTTCTTGACTCTTACTTTTAGTGACCTCCTTCCATTTGACAAGGTGCACTTTCCTGTTGATTTCATTCCCTCCCCATAGAAAATTGGACTGAAGTTTAGTTATAGTCTTAACAACCCCCTTAGGCATTTTAAAAATGAAAAGAAAATAGATTGGCAAATTGGACAAGGCTGATTTGATCAGAGTCAATCTTCCAGCAAAAGACAACAATTTTCTCTTCTAAGAAGAGAACTTCTTCTGAACCTTATCCACAACTGGGAACAATGTGCTCTTCCTTTTGGGATTGGCCCCTAAAGGCAAGCCTAAAAAATTAAATGGCAACTTCTTTGACAGATAGTTCAAAACCTTAGCAAAGTCCTTAGTTTGGTCTTCTTGATAGCCCGTCCCACAAACAATACTTTTGTGATAATTAATCTTTAATCTAAACATCACCTCAAAGCACCTCAATACTCTCTTTATGTTCAGAACTTCTTTCTTGGCACCTTCACAAAAAATGATAGTGTCATCTGCAAATTGAAGATGTGAAATTCCTAACTGATCAGAGCCAACAATAGCACCTTTAATTAGCCCCTTCTTTATGGCCCTTTTCAATAATAGATTAAGACCTTCAGCTGCAATAATGAACCAAAAAGGAGATAAGGATCCCCCTGCCTTAACCCTTTCTGTGGTTGAAACTCCTTAGTGGGAGCACCATTGACCAAAATAGACACCTTCGCTGTAGTAATGCAAGTCTCCATCCACCTAACCCGTCTTGCTCCAAAACCAAAATTATCTGACATTGATAGCAAAAATTCCCAATTTAATGAATCATAGTTTTTCTCAAAATCCAATTTCAGGATTATACCTTTCTTCTTAGCTCTGTGCCACCCATCTACAACTTTATTAGCTATCAACACACCATCTAGGATGTGCCTGCCACTGACAAATGTTATTTGCACCTCACTAATCACAGCTGGAAGCACCTGCTTCAATCTTTTGGATAATACCTTGGCCAAGATCTTATAGATGGAGCTAACCAAGCTAATTGGCCTATAATCTCCCAAACCTGAAGGATTATCCTTCTTAGGTATAAGCATAGTGAAAGAGTTATTTACCTCACTTGATAGTTTAGCATTTGTATGGAAATCATGATTCATTTGAATTATCTCACCTTTCATTACTAGCCAACACTTTTGGATGCGTGCAAGATTAAAGCCATCTGGTCCTGGGGCCTTGTTCCCATCACAATCTTGAAGAGCTGCCCAAATCTCATCTTCAGTGAACATTGTTTCTAGATTGATTGCTGCCTCAGAGCTAAGAACAACAAAAAGATCTGAAATCATTGGCCTAATAGTCCAATTCTCTGAGAACTGCTGCCTAAAATGACTAACCATAGCTTGTTTAACTTGAGCAGGGTCCTCAAAGCTCACCCCCTCCACAAGGACTGAATCTAACAAATTTTTTTCTCTGTCTTCTGTTGGCCATGATGTGGAAAAACCTAGTGTTTTTATCACCATTACAAGTCCATAGCATTTTGGACTTTTGATGCCACAACCTCTCCTTATTTCTTGTTAGTTTCTACACCAGACTTCTAGCTTCTTTTCTTCTTTTAATTTCCACATCAGCCAGAGGCCTATATTATGCCTTCAAATCCCAATTATGCATCTCCTCTTCTGCTGACTTTAGTAGAGAATCAATATTACCAAACACCTCCTTGTTCCACACCCTTAAATGAGTTCTTAAGACTTTCAATTTTCTTCATAGTCTATACCCTGCCCATCTTGACACTTGTGTGTTCTCCCAAATGTGTTTGACTTCAGGCATGAAGGTAGGGTGTGAAAGTCAAAAGATTTAAGAACTTAAAAGGTTTAGAACCCCAATCCTTTTCATCATCTTTCAACAAAATTGGGAAATAATATGATACAGTTCTAGGTAAACCCCATTGCTTGAGAGAAAACTTTGCCAGGCACATTGAATCCAACAGAAATCTATCTGCCCTACTCCAACTTTCTCCATCTAATGTTTTACACCAGGAAAACTATCTTCCTAGCATAGGTAGGTCAGGCAATTCCAACTTGTCAATAAGCTCATTAAAGTCCTTCATCCCCCTCTTTCTTTTTGAGTACACTTTCCTCTCACACATGAGCTTGATTTCATTGAAATCCCCACCTATACACCAAGGATTTGGATAATGAGGATAAACATTGACCAGAGCATCCCATAACTATCTCCTTCTCAAAACCTCATTTGGGGCATAGATATTGACAATGACACACTCAAAAGAAAAGCACGAGGAACCTGATAGAAGAATGAAGTTCTTGCTGCAACAGCAGTCTTTGAGCTTAAAGACATTCGACCTCCAAATACACAGAAGTCCACCTGCACTACCTTTTGAGTCCACTCCCAAGAAATCCATCTCTTCAAAAGGCCAAATGGTTCTCACAAAGCATTCATCCATAGAACTTCTTTTTGTTTCTTGTAATAATAAAACATCCACATTTCTATCCTTTACCAGATGCTTAATCTTCTTCTTCTTTTTTTGTGTGTGTGTGTGTGTGTGTGTGTGTGTGTGTGGCCTTCTCAGCCCTCTAGCATTCCAAGATAAAATTTTCATAATTAAACTGACATTTAACTCCACTACCCCTGTTGACATGCATTTAAGTTCTATTTGCCCCTTCTACACCTGCAAGTCTTGCTAAGTCATTCTCTTCTAATTCCACTATCTTGCTCACTACCTCTTCATCTTTTCCATGGTACTGCAAACCCATAATTGTTCCCATATTCAGTGTTGTATGTGCCTCTTCTAGTAGATTTCTTCTTCTAATCCCTGATTGACTCTGAGAAAACGACAAGGAGGAAGCTACTGCCGTTGCTATAGCTCTGAAAATGTCTCATCTTTGGATGCCAAGATTGCCAACCACACCTTTTTGTTTGCTATAGCCTCCTGCTAACCTGCTACCCCTCTTTGAAACAGAACCCTTTTTCTAAGTATTTTGGACTTTTTGAACTGCTATTTCCTTACCTTTTCTGCTTACATTAGCCCTCCTTCCCAGATTCTTTTGGATAGTTTGGACCAGATTGGGCCTGAGTGTAGACTGGGCCACACTGTCACCCAAGTTCAAACCCTCCTTATTAATTGATCCACTAGGCTCAAGCCCAACCTGCACCCACTCAAGTAAGACTTCCAGCTTGAGATTAGGTCTTTCACCCTCTGTGCCACTCAACTCCCTTAAAAGCCCTAAATTGCCTACAGCCCCATTCAGAGTTTGAATTTTGTTCATCATTGTCTTATGTGAGTTGACTGCCTGAAATGGGTCTTCCTCCTTGGAACATGCACCTATATTACCATTCCCCATGCAGCCCTGTATAGCAACTCCAGTTGGTTCATGCTTTCCATCATTTCCCCTACCCAGCACATCTAATCTAACTGCCTTGTCTCTAAGACCCTACTTACCCCATCGGAGCCTCCTCCCATCTCCTCATTCCTTGCTGCAGTAGCTTGCTGTGCACTCCTTCGAAAACCTCCATTACCAGATAGCTGATCCTCCTCTTCTTTGTCTCTGGATTGAATTTGAACATAATCTTTACCACTACTGGTGCTGGGACTAGGACATAAACATCTTGGAAAATGCCTCATAGACTCTTATTGGAATAAGCATGCCTCTGCACTCTAGATAAACAGTCGAACTAATCATCTCCATATACCTTGTAAGCACTCGAACTCTACCTTGCTGAAAGGTTTAAGGGTTATTAATGTCTTCTTCTAATTGAACTGCCAGCCCCTAATGACTAACTATATTACGGAAAGTTATGACATTCTAGAGATTGATTGGAATGCCGAAACAATATAACCATACACATCTCTCTTGCTCTATAAACTTACCTTCCTCACATTCTTCTACTAAGTCACACCACTTTTGACCCTAGGTTTTGAGTTGAACCTTCCCTTCCTTCATATACTGGACTGAACTGAAAGATAGCAGCACTATTCTACCTCCACACTCCTTTACAACCACATCTTTCATCCCTCTGTTACATAGCTCGGCTCTAAAGTCCTTAAAAACTAGAAAACTGCTCAGTCTCACTACTAAGCTTTCGTAGCGCCACCCATTACCTTCCTCATAAGCCTTGATCACCACTTTCTCACTTGCACTGGATCCATCACTTACTAGTGTCTCTGCAAATGACTTCTTGTCTCCATGACTCTGTCTCTGCTGCAAATGAAGCCTCTGATTTGTCATCTTCCCATCCTCACCTCTGCGTAGCTCCCTATGCTCCATTGGACCAGGACTTTGGAATTTTTGATACTTTGCTCTTTTCACCATCAATGCCTTATTATCGCACCACAGGTCATCTGCCTTTTGAATCGCCATCGCTGCAACCACTTCACAATCATATCTGACAAATCCGAATCTAGATCTTGTTGTTTACCTTATCTTCCTTGGAATGAACATATCCTTTACTATGCCAAACTTGTGAAAGAGATTGAATAATCCTTTAGGATCCATGGAGTCTAGAATGTTATCCACAAAAATTAGGGGTGCGGTTTGTTGTTAATATATAAAAAATATATATAATAAACATGAAATCTTATAAATTAAAAACTATTTATCACCATTTAGATTAAATCATATTGCAATATAATTGATTCTATTGTTTGATACACATAACTCAATTTAATTTTCTTATTATGGTTCATGTTCACATTTTTTGAGACATTTTTTATATTTTTTTAAGGTGCAGTACATTAGTTTAGGAGAACCAAAAAATAAATCAATAATACTACAAATCCATCCTTATCAATCTGGAATTTATCTAGAAAAAGAAGTCAATGGCTCAAATTCATTTCATATGTGGACCCCACACTTCATCAATTCAATTTCTACTGCACTAATACATTCGGGGTAAATTCAAGATCCGTAAAAATGGGTCTAGCATTTTTCAAAATAAATTTTTAGCATCCCAAATTCTTTAGGTTAAACTCAGGTTTTACACTTTGTGCAACTCGCTCGAATTTGCCCAAGTTATAGCACAAAGATAAATGGATTAAGATAATAAGAATAGATTTATGGATAAATTACAATTACATTCCCTAAAATTTACTTAAAATACAAATTGTTCCTTGTAATTTTAAAAATTACAAATACCCCATTGTCATAATTTTTTATTTAACAGAATTATTGGAAAAAATAAAATTCCTACATACTCTTATATATAATAATAAAATTACCATAATTATGAATTGAAATATATTCTTAACATCATTCAATACTTTTAATTGGCTTAGTGATTTATTCATAAAAGGGTCATTTCTTATACGATTATAAATTTAAAAGGGTAGGATCAAGGTTTTAAATAACGGTGGTGGTTATCATAACGGTAGCAGTAGTGTTGACACGGTTGCGAGGTGTAATGGCTGTAACATAATAGTGGTGGCAACCCGAACCATAAATTTTTTTAATTTCGCACAACTTTAAGAAAACATGCCGATACGCATGTTTTTATTTCAGAATCACATTTAGTGAGGTTCAAAATAATTTTTAATATTTTTGTTTAGTTTTGAAATATAATTCAATATATATATACTAATTTTTATATTAGTTATAAGTCGTTATGGAGAATTTTCCTGCTGTTGGATTTATATAATTTTCTTTGCTTTACTAATTATGCTTATGGATGACTTCCAATTTGTTAGGAAGAAACATGAAGTATGTTTAACGTTAAAAAAAAAAAAAAATCTCATAAACATAAGTTCAAAATACAAACATAATAATGTAAAAATACATAACATGAAATCTAAATTTTGTTCAATACATTTAACATAAAAAAAATAGATGTAAGATTTTTCTCCTTTTTTTTTTTTTTTTTTAATAGATAAGAGAAGTAATTACAAAGCAAGAGGTAGCCTCAAAAGCAACGAATGCCACTATGGATGAAGGCACAGTTTTCATCCAAACGCGTGGAGAATCAAATTCAAAATGCTAATTGTAGACGGTTAGAAATTAAACCCCAAACTAAGCATGGGCCTAAGCACTGAGGTCACCCTAAAGAGGCGACTAGGACTGAAAAAGAAGCATGGGCAAAAGCCCAAGGGAAGTGGGCCAACAGTGGGCCGAAGCAAGTCCGATCCACCAGGGGTCCAAATGGACTCCACGAAGGAAAATGCCTAAATCAAGTTGCAGAGGCAACACCTGCAGCGGTAAAGTTGCAGAGAGAACATGTGCAGCGGGAAAGTTACTGAGGCACTTTGCCTCAGCGCTGCCATTCCTAATATCTTCGGTTCTGCTGCCATCTGAAGATGTTGAAAGAAAGAGAAAGCCGGCGTAACTAAGTTGCAGAGGCAACACTTGCGACAGCCAAGTGGCGGAGGCATTTTGTCTCAGCACCGCCATTCCAAGTATCTTCGGTGCCGCCATATATCGGTACCACAGGCATTTGGAGTTGCTAATGAAAGGAGAAAACCGAAGTAACTAAGTTATAAAGGCAGCACTTGCAGTGCCCAAGTTGGGAGGCATTATGTCGGCGCCGCCATCTCTAGTATTCTCAGTTCTGTCATCTAAACTTGCCGCGGGAAATGTTACCTCAGTAACTATGACCGCAGCAACTAAGTTGCAGAGGAAATACTCTGCCAACGTAATAGCAGCCTTTGAAGGAGGCTTCCCTCAGCAAGTAGAGGCTAATGCTTGGCGTTGATAGCAAGCCCCAAGGCATTACTAGCCTAGGACTAATAACAGGCCCCCAAATTTCATTTAACTTGGCGCTGATAGCAGGCCCAAGACTTACTGGTTGGAGCTAATAACAAGCCCAGAGATATCGATTTACCGCGGCAATCCCGCGAAGATGAGAGCAGTGTAGCCCGAACATAAGGGACTCCCTTCCCATTACCCAGGTCATGGACCTGCCAAGTCGCACAGGCAAGACTAAGGAAGCCCCCTCGGGCTTGGTACTAAGGCACAGCATGGCTGGTAGCAGGCTTGGCTGTGGCCTTTGTCTTGGAAAATTGAGGAGTTTGTGGTTAGGTAGCTAAGGGTGGAGGCTTCGTTGAGGTGAACATGAATGTAGTCGATAGCAGGCTAATGGAGTCCTGAGAATGCATGTACTGGCCAAATAAAACTAAGAAGGCAAGTGCAGCGGCAAGGTTTACCGCTACAAGTACACTTGTTGAGGTTCAGGCTGAGAAGGCAAGTGCAAAGGCAAACACTCCCGCTTCAACTGCACTTGCTGAGGCTCAAAAAGAAGTTGCCACGCCAAACACTCCCATCGCAACTACACTTGCTGAGGCTCAAAAAAAGATAGTTACAAACTCAAACAGATAGTACATAGTACATGTAGAGGGACACGTAGCACCTTTAGCTTGGTGGCTCAAGACAGAATATTCTATGTGATCCTCTAGGACACATGTCTTCTCTCTATTTGGCCACTTGGTGTCCTCCTAGTGCCAAGGAAAAGCCTATAAATAGGATCTATTTCCAAAGGTTCAACAAGAAGAATTTTGGGATTTGGGGGAGATGTTGCCCATTTTGGCACTGCCATACATTTCTTTTTGAGCCACTTGCTTCACCCTCACCTAGCTACACACTCTCCAACTCCCAGATAGTTGCTGTTACTCATTCTCCATCTACTTCCACAATTATTGGACCATTAGCATAGTTTTGCCTGTCTAATCACCTCTTTAACCTTGAACCCCCCTACACTAACCTACGTAAACAATCAAGTGAAAAAGTAATGAAATCTTATAGAATTAGAAGATTGGACATTCAAAACATATATAGATAAGATTTTTACTTAAGTTCTATGCAATTAGAAAACAAAAAGAGAAAATAGTATTAATGTTATATGCAAAATTTATATATATATATAAAAGAACTTGAAAAGTAGAAGCGTAGAGGTTACAGTTGTTATGATTATGAATTTTTGTCACACTGTTATAGCGGCCGTAACGGGTGGCGATAACCACCATAATCGTTATGTAACGGTGTTACACAACGGTTGCGGCCGCTTTTTAAAACTTTGGACATGATATAATTTTTAGAATCACAATCAATATTTTAAGCAAATCTCAGGCACTGTATATGTATTTTAGCATAAACTTTATGCACATCTATCTTACATTTTGATTTTAATTTGCTTATCATTGTCTCTTGAAATTTGAATATCATGTGTATTTGTGAAATAGAATTGGTTGCCGAGAAGGGTGATGAGTGCATGGAGGATTGCTGGGATAATACATGCTTTGGAAGGTTGGAATGTGAATGAATGTGGAAACTTCATCTTCAACATTGATAAAGTTTGGGAAGCCACTCTTCGTCATGGCTTTCATCCTTTCAAGATGTTGAATCACTTCAACCCTTGATTACAACTCTCTCTCTCTCTCTCTCTCTCTATATATATATATATATATGCTAGGGGGTGTGAAGCCAACCAATGAGTGGGCTTAAAATATGAATTTTAATTTTAAATTTCGAAACATATCTTCTATATTGTTTAAGTGGTGAAAGTTTTATTTATTAAGTTAATAATGGTCATAAGTTCAAGTATTGTACCCTTCTTGTAACTATTGACTTGTTCACTTTTAATAATAGTATAGATATATATTAATTTGGTATGAAAATATTACTATATATTTCTTGAGTATGTGTACTGGGCTATATTTGTATGACCTTTCATATTAATTTATGTATCATACAAATTACTTGAGCTTTCTATATTATTTATTTATTTATTTTTATTATAACAATCAATAGAAAGTGAATTAAAAAAGAGAAATTGTGGTCATAGAGGTAAAACTCAAACCCAAATATTATAACTTGAATTTGGTAAGTGAATGTCTCATTCACTAACCAATCCCTTAATCTTATATAAATTACTTAAGTTCAATTAGGCCACTTTGTTGAAACCTTTCCCTTTGAACGTGGTTAGGTAAATGAAACTAGTCTTTGAACATGGTTTGGTAAATGCCCTCTTTTGTTTCTTGTCTTTATATGAAATTGTAATGAATTTGGCTTGTGTTATCCAAAAACTGTAAGAAGAAAATTGTAATGAATTTACCCTTTGATGTCCAATGGATTAAGGGTGGGTATCATGTCGTGTTATGTTCGGATCGTGTCATATTGGGTTCGTATGTCGAAAGCATGAACAAGAATACGAACACGAACACGAATATGATCACAACCTATTTAATAAACGTGTCATATTTATAAACAGTAACACAATCTCACCACAATAGAAAACATTTTTGGTTACGTTTTTTGGCAACTCAACAGAAATTAATCGCCAAATTTACATAATCAGCGACAATATATTTATTAGTCTCCAAAAACTAGTCAACTTGTGAGTGGTACGATTGACATGATTAATTTCTAAACTTATTTATTTACTATGACACGACACGACATGATTGACTCAACAAAAAAACCTATTTGAGAGAGAGAGAGAGAGAAGCAAATATAAAAAATCTGGTTTGGAAGAGAAAAAAAAAGAAAAGAAAAGAAAAGAAAAAATCTTGTTTGGAATGAAAAAATGAAAAAAAAAATCAAGAGAATAAAAAAGATATCACTCTCAAGTAATTAATATAAGTATCTATCTATATGTACATATACTTATATATATAAAGTTACACATGTCACAACCAGGTCATTTTCGGATCGCAGGCCGTGTTCGTGTTAACAGGTGACACGCTTAAATAAATGGGTTAGATGTGTCATTTTTGGGTTTCACAGATTCAATCCGATCACAACATGTTTATTACATAGGTTCATGGGTCGAGTTATATATGTGTTTGTGTCAAAAAATGCTCAATCCTAACCTACTAACTTCGTGTATGATTCGAGTCGTGTTATCATGTCGTGTCGGGAATTCCTACCCCGACAATGGACTGGATTATCTAATTCAAAAACTATGAGAGGGAACAACACCCACTAGACAATCAAACAATTAGAGAAAATTTTACAATAAAGCCTAATTAATTACAATCATAATGACGATGAAATTTAACACATAACTAACAAAAAGAAGCTCTCAAAGTAAAAAAATGAAATTTCAAACAAACACATGGGGAATAATACCCACATATAAGTTAAGAGATTCAAACTTCAAATTTCATAATAAAATGCATAGTTCTAGCTAACAGGAAAAATAAAGTATATCCAACCATTATGTTGGAAAAATAAAATCCAACTATTTCTTAAGCATGTATGTCAAGATAGGATATACCCCATACTTTTGGATATTCCTATGATTTACATTCATATTACTTGGTTACATTAATCACTGATTTGTATTCTTATTATATCTTTAAATTTCATATTATTCAGTTCTTGCAAATTGATTTTCCTTTATTATAACAAACAATACAACTTCTTTCACTTCTGTAGTATTTTAGTAACAAAAATGTTTTGGAGCTCTAATTTGCGAGCTCTAATAGTTTTAATGTGTATGTGGGGTCTATCTGATGTGATGTTTTGGCCTTGTTTTTTTTTTTTTTTTTTTTTTTTTTGGACTTTCCACATCACTAGAGCTCAATTAGAGCTCTAGTTTTAGAGGGATGTATCATTGTTGTTTTAATAATTGTATTACTCTATATTTAATGGGTTCAAAATTTATTACAAACCAACCGTGCTCAAGCAAACTTGTTTGCTAGTGGGACTTGTTGCATTGTCATACTTTTACCCCTAACAATGGGAACAAATATTAGTTGATCTAAAATTACCACATTATTTATGATTGCGACTAATTATTGATCAAATAACTTAGTCAAAGGTGAGTTCCGACCAAGTAGAGTCTCCGGCTTAGTCCTATTGAGTTGGTTGATTATAATTGATTAGGATTGTTAATGACGTAATAGTTTTTGACTGATTTTGTCTTGGTCAATCTCACTATATTAATTCATAAAAATAAAAATTTGTGTTTACATAGCCTATCAAGTAAATTAACAAAATTATTTTCCATGAGCATCTATATGTACTTTCGCAATCTAGAAACATAATTCATGTTCGTAATGTATGATCACATCAATAATGATTTCACAATTGTGAATAAATCATGATTAATGCAACAAGCAACAAATTTTATAATTTTACTTTTTACTAGTGATGTAATACTTATCATCGTATAGTGAGTTTTGTTATAGATATCAAAATTTTATTTACTCCATGCAACATTAGTAAACAAAAAACTTTTAAAAACTTTGTTATTTTTCATAAGAATTTCCATTATATAAAGAATAGGAAACCCCACCTACCCAATTAACATTACTTGTCCTAGTTACAAGTTGAGGGTCTTCAATCTGTCAACCACTGCATCTTTTTACACAAGTTGCAATTTCCTTGAGTTTTCCTGGAGTGAATGCAAAACGATGTGCAATAATAATAATAATAATAATAATAATAATAATAATAAAGCACGGATATTAGACTCTCCTCCATTAGCATGTTGGGATCTAAGGATCCTATCCAGGATGTCCAAAATATACATTCATGCACAAAACAACCCACACACACAAAAGAGACAATATTTAATGTGGTTCGGCCTAATACCTACGTTCACGGAAGATTAACCAAACTTCACTTTGGCCTATTTTGGGAAGCGGGTTAAAAGTCACGTCCCAACTTTTAACCCACTTCCCTCTCTCACAAAAAGGCCAAAAAAAACTAGAAAGTAACTTTTAACCATCTTCCCAAAACACCTCTTTATATAGAGAGAATACAAAGAGATTACAATGGAGGAGGAGAGAACACTCAACCTCACACTCAGCTCTCCCTCTCACACATTGGTGAGATTCACGTATCAATTTTCTTTTCTTGAATGTGAATTGATTGTCGTTGAGTTGTTATTCATTGCTGTTTGTGGCTTCGTTCTAGTTAGTATCCAGCCAGTATTTATTGACAAATTATTGAAAGTTTGTTTCGATTTTGAGTTTGTGCTTAGGTAATTTGAGGATACCCCTCTTTGTTTGTTTGATTTTTCTTTAGAGAAGCCTTTCTTGTACACGGTTGGGCTTGTAGATGGTTGGGCTTTTTATTGAAATTGGGTTGTCACTATTTGTCAACACATGATTCTTAATGATGTGAACAGAACACAAGAGTGTTTCGTTTTTGTTACTAATGAATGAAATCGCATCATTTATTTGTTTGTGTTGTAGGAATTTATTAAATTTACAAAATTTTGATGTTTATGCACAATACGTTGGAAAATAGCTTTGGAAAAATCCTTATTTTTTTGCTAACTTTGAACATTAATTGCGTTATTTTTAATGATTTTTTATTAGATTCACGTTTAATGCTGCGTAGTGAATAACACTGTGTATTTGGTTACTCAAAACCATTTATGGATGAATGAGAATTCAACGCGCGTTTTCTAGTTCGTGGAACTAGTTTTTTGGTGGGTTTCTTACACATTTGTGAAATGTGCTTGTCCCACATTGGAAAGGCTTGAGGAATTGTTTGGGTTTATATACCTTAGCTTGGGATACTTGGAATGGGCCCCAAGGGGTACCCAAGTTTGTGGAATGGTGAGGTTATGGGTGTAGTGGGTTAGACCCATTAGACCCAAAACTAAAAACCACACGTACGCCACCGTCGTTCGGTCGGTCGGGCGCTGGTGTGAGGTTGAGTTGGGCTTGTCCGGCCCAATACTTAATTTATTAAGCCAAAAACTTTTGTATTTTATTTATTTATTTTTTAATTTTGTCTTCAAAATTCAAAAGAAATTTGGTCCAGATTTTTCCCATCCAAATAGTTCCTAACCTGAACAGGTTCATACCTGTTCATTCCAAAACCGACAGATCTGTATCTATTCAAAACAGTCTGAACAGATTTGTATGAGTTCAAACAGTCCAAACAGATTTTTTGGTTATTGAATTTGTCCGAATATGTTCATATCTGTTGGCACCTGTTCGGAAAAGCCACTTTTGTTCCTATATAAAGCTTGCTTTCCATCAATTCTTGGAATCAGATTTTTCTATCATAAATTCGTCCTCCCTCTCTGTGTTTCTCTGCATTTTTTCCTGCATTTACTTTTAGGAAAATAAAGAAAAAGAGTTACAACATATTTTGGTTCCCCAAACTTAATTTTATAGTGCTGTAAAATCAAGTGTTAGTCGTTGTATCCTGGGAAGTAGACGCCATTTTAACTTAAAACACCGGAGCGAGGGCAAAATCTACTTTAAGGAGATTGTGTCCAACACAAGTCTCGACTTTAATTTCTGTAAGCATTTAATTCAGAATTTAATTTTTTAAATTATTTTCTGAATTAATTTATTTTGTTGTTTATTTTATTTACACAATTAATTTACACACACATCCACCTTTGTGGGTTCTAGCACAATATGGGAGAGTGTATTCTACGCTTGTGCTCGAGCAGGATTTGTGAACTCTCAGTACTTTTGTAGGTCTGCAAAATTACTAGGAGAGTATATTCTACACTTGAGCGGTTATATCTGTGCTCAAGCGGGCTCAGCTCGAGTGGCTCTTTTTGCGCTCGAGCGTTGGTCTATTGTCTGCAAAACTACTGGGAGTGTGCATTCTGCACTCGAGCGACACTTCTTGCACTCGAGCAAAATAATTTATTGTGTCTGATACTCGAGCGTCATTTCTTGTGCTCGAGCGGACTGTGCGTATATCAGTTCGCAGCAGCACCTTTTTACATCACTTTTTCTTATCTTTTTTCCTTAAAACCCAAATCTAGAGCCTCTCTCTCTAAAACTTACCTTCTCTCTACATTTTCACTAAGATCCATTGGGTTCTCTACTCGTGTGTTTTTGTTAAAAATGTAGAGCATCTCAAGGGCTATGTTTTCATCTGAATAAAATTGCGTTTCAGCATCTTTGAAGTTTCCTCCTTGCTTTGGTCGACTTCTAGTTTGAGGTAGAGACTTTCTGCACTCTTCTATGAGTTTTAACTTAGTTATTTGTTGATGTGTAAGAAATATTGGAGCTTGGGGTGATTTTGAACAAACCTAGGGTTTTGGTTTAAAATCAAAAGAGGGGTTTTCAAATGTATGTATTAAACATAGTTAAGGGAGTAGATGTGAGATTGTGTTGTGATAAATTTATTGATTTTGATATCTGGGGTGGATTTTGGAAGAAAATGGAGTTTTGCCCTAAAATATTTCAAATAGTTATTTTGTATAAATAAATGAAATTGGTATTAAGAATATGAAATTGGATGAATGTTTATATAAATGCTGAAGTTGGATATGTATTACCTCTCACCTACAGAAATTTGGATGATTTATTTGTTTTAGAGATTGTATATCTGTTTAGAAATATCTGTTTTGGGCTATCGGTGGAGGATAGCTATGATTGTTGTAGAAATTGCATGAGGATTAAGTGAATTGAAACTAATCTCTTATTCGTTATCATTGAATATGACTATGTCTTTTGTATATTGTAAATGTATAATGTTTGGGAGAAGAAATGAGATGTACTTTATGTTTGGGAGAAGAAAGGGGATGGACTCCATTGAATTAAGTTGGCTTGTTTGTCCAGGGTAAAAGTCCCGAAAATCGCGCGTATACATGTATGCCGATCCCGCGTATAAAATATCCGTAAAATGGCAAAATGGAAGTATTTGTATAATGGATGTGTTGGCTAGAGACCCACTGAGTTGTAACCTTAGTTTGTTTGTATGAATGAAATGGAGAATGGCTTATGAGTTGGGATAAAATGAATTGAGATATAAAGCACGACATGGCATGGTTTTGTGAAAAAGTTATAAATCACTACTAGAAAATGGGGCATTTGCCACGGAACTATTTGCGACGATTAAAGTGCCGTCGCAAAAAACATGTTTTTGCGACGGTATTTAATGACGTCGCGAAATTATTTTTGTTGCGACGGAAAAACTAGGCCCGTGGCAAAAAGTAAGGTTATTTGCGACGGCACGTTGAACGTCGCAAAGTTTTTTTGGTTTAATTGTTTTTTTTTTTTTTTGCGACGCTCTTTTGGCAATCCGTCGCATTTTCTTTTTTTTTTTTTTTCATTCACTCGCGACGGGCCTTAATATCGTTGCAAATAATATTCCTAAATTCGCGCCAAAATTCTCTCCCACTCCCTCTTTCCCGAAATCCCCAAATCATCTGTAATTTGTTGGAGTCAAAAAAATAAAATAAAAAAACCCTTCCTCTATCTCACTGCTCTCTCCCTTCGATACTCTAGCCTAATCTCACCTAATCTCACTGCTCTCTCCCTCCCTCCCTCTCACCCAGTCGTCACTCTATCTCTCTTGTAGCGGCAACAGCTTCGTCTAGGTAACCCTCTTCTTTTCTCTCGCTCTTGCTCACGCAGACCCTCCCTCTCACCCAGTCGTCGTTCTGTCTGTCTTGCAGCGGCAACAACAGCGTCTGTAGCAGCGGCAACAACAGCGCCACTCTAGTTCTCCCTCCGGCATCCAGGTATAGCCTTCCTTTTCTTTCGGAATCTGTGTTTGTTTTGTTTGTTTTGTTTGATCTTAGTTATTAATCTGTTTTGTTTTGTATTAATCTATTAGTGATTTTTGTGATTTTTGTGATTCGGAATCTATTAGTGATGCATGTTTTGTTGTGGACCAATATGAATCTGCTATTAATCTGTAAATATGAATCTGTTTTGGCCTCTATTTGGAATGTAATAATGAATCTGTTTTGATCTTAGTTGTGTCTTAGTTGAATCAGAATCTGTTATTAATCTGTAAATATGTGTTGAATCTGTTTAGTTGAATCTGTGTAAATATGTGTTGAATCAGAATCTGTCTTAGTTGAATCTGTGTAAATATGTGTTGAATCAGAATCTGTCTTAGTTGAATCTGTGTTGAATTTGGGTCCAATGACCTGAAATTTAGAATTTCAAATGTTTGTAGCATATGATAAAAATTCCATGTTTTTGAGAGTTCCTTAGATATTGCTGCTCTTCTGTGTGCAATGTATTTCAAGTTGTATGGGCTGGGACTTCTATGATTCTCTTTTGGATGTTTGGATGTGGTATGTGCTTTTTCTAATTTGTGCTCTATTTCATTATTAGACATTTGGTGTAAATGGGTCATAGGTTAAAAAGTAAACTGGCCGTGACCCATTTATTAAATGGATGAAATGGTTGTGTCGTGTTGGCCATATAAACAGGTTGTGTACAGTTGTGAGTCTGGATGCAATTAAATAATCATTTTGTGTTTCTGGTAGATCCGTTTAGTCAAATACTCAATTCTGGACAAGACATTGAACATGGCTAACATGCCACCTAACCTTACTTTTCCACTTCAATAAATGTTACCTCGTCTTTGGCTATATGTTTTTCTTGTAATTCTTCTGAATGACTGTTTATTTCATGGGAGATTTTCAGCCAACAAGTTTATTTTGGAAATAATATTGAAGACTTGAATATTTATGCAGGACAAGAAATAGATATATATATACGGTGAAATATATTCTGGCTACTACTTTTTTTTAGTCCAAAATAGCTTTAGATGGGCAGACTTCTTTTCTATGGAGCATATATGGAGTACCAATGTCAATGGACAAATTGGAATTCTTGTCCTGATATACATATAGTGTGGGAGTTCTTCTTGACCCTTTGTGTTTTTTTTCCCCATCCTGCTCCAAACAGCTCCCATCATTTATTTTTATATGCTGAAGTTTAATGTGCAAGTGCCTAGAGTTAGGAGCTCTTCATAATTGAAAATGCTTACATCATGCTGCTATGCAATAGTTTCATGTTGTATGATAGATTTTCAGATAACAATCGCTGCCTTTTTTAATTATCAAGAAATGATAGATGCATGATATTAAAAGTTTTCAATGTTAGCCGGTACTTGGCCTTATGTTTTCCATGACATCAAATTGTATTGTTCAGTTTGTAAAGTTGCTTAAACTATTATCTTACTGCATAATTTAGCTGGTTGACCCCCATTTGATGTCTTTTTTATGTGTACTTCATTTGATTCTCATATTAGACTCAAAAGGACAGTGAAACCTTGACATTGGTGTATGAATGATATGACAAGCATAAGTAAATAATCAACAACTTGTTTTAATTCAAGAAATTAGTCGTAGCATGAAGTGGTTAAAATAAGTTGGTGCATCTTTCACATTATTGAATAGTTGAAAGCATTTCCTGTTCATGGTTGAATTCCTTGCAAGCTTTGGATTACTGTGTACATGAACAAGACAAACCAACCTGTGGAAGCACTCCATGAGTAATACTAGAGAAAATTCCTAAGCTGTCTGGATCATTGCATCACAAGTCTTCTTCATACACCCACATTACCGAATCCAACACTAACATGGCTTTGTGAAAGTTTGCTTCAAACACCATGTTTTATTAAAAAAAAAAAATTGATTCGCATGTGTTTCCAAAGTGTCTAAAGCGTGTTCAGGTTTAATTTTTTATTTTTTTATTTTTAAAAAGGGACACATTTGAATGAGTGTCCGACAAGAGATGGTAAGTGTTTGATGAGTGTTGTGTAGGTGTCTGACATAGACACAACACCTTAGAAATTTCTGTGTTTTTTAGGTTCTCATCCCTTGATCCTGCATTGTTACACTACTTTTACATCTGAATGGTCAAGGACGGTTAACAAAATTTTGCGTTTTTGTAGTTAGAGCTCATTAAGCAGTTTTGTATTTAGAGCTCCTTGAAAGGATTTAGTAAGTGTTGTTCTAGCTGGAGTGTAAAATTGTTAATTTGGCAGGCTTGCTTCATTAATTTATATATCTGGTATCAAATTTTCATCTGCTAAAATTTTATTTTACATTGATTTTCAAGAAGGTGATATAAGTTGATTATAATTGTAAGCTTTGATCTTACCCATCGTTGCCAATTCAAAGATTAAAGTATATTGGTATACTCCTGGGAATGTCGAAGCCTTACCATGCTACAATCTTGAACTTTTCCCTTTATTGTTGAATGTGCTTTTCTTTTTCTTTTTCTTTTTTTTTTTAAGTAAAAAAAAAAAAAAACTCTTCCTTTAAAAGGTTTGCTTTCTTGTTACCCTGTTGTGGCTTTTCATTAACAACTTGCATGATGGCTTATTTAATAAATTCATGATTAACACTTTATTTCACATTCTTACTTTTTTCTTTAACAAGAATTCATGCCGTCTGATTGGTTTTAACAAGAAGCCACAGCTTAGTGGAGAGATTCCCCCATCACTTGGAAACATTAACAGCCTGAGTTAACTGTAAGTTCCACTTTACAGAATACAATTAAATACATAACCATATTGCGACTTATGTCTTTTTATCTCAGTTTCCTGTTCTATAGCTGCTTTACACAATTTTTTTTTTTAATTTTTTAATTTTATCATTCTGAACTCTGAAACCAAGGTAATTTAAAGCAACGAATGAATGGTTCCTTCGACCACATTTCATTCTAGTTAAAAGTTCTAGGCTTGTGCATAAGGATTATTTCAATTGTAAATGCTAGTTTAAATGTCTACAAACTTATTTGAAGTCTTGAAGTTTATTTGATGTACCTAATGTGCTCCATTGTTTCATCCTATACATAATTTAAAAAAAAATTCTAGCATTGGTTCCATTCATTACAGTGTAGGAAAAAGCTTTCTGTAGTGGTAGCAGGAAAGTGGATGAATCCCATCCCCTATCAAGTAAAGTGCTTATGGTAGGTAGTTAGATACACCATTGCTTGATGTGAACATGTAGGAAGGAAACATCATATGTTTGGTATTAGAAGTCAATGTTGCATTTGGATTAGTGAATTTCAAATGTATGGATTGTAGTTAATTTTAAAGGTTTGCTACATAAGCATATATTCGAACAATCTATAAGTGGATTTTGAAGCTATATACCTTGAGTTTAAAAGCTTAAATCATAATTTTGAAATAATCAGATTATAAGGAAAAAAAAAAGAAAAAGAAAAAGAAATCCATCCTACTAAGGATTTGAAGTGCATGTGTATTTTAGTTAGGATGCATCTCTCATGCCTCGCTTTTAGCATTTCCCTCATATCTCTCAATACAACTTAATTGCTCCATCCTCTTCAAGTTTATTCTAAATCCCTTCATTTCAAATCTGTTAATCTGAATGCAACCTAAGTGCTATTGGTGTTACTTATGTATTTACTTCTTGGGGCCTATGTGACAAAAGCTAAAGTATTTTGTGCTTTTATTGCCTGTTTTGTGCCCTTCTGTCCTTTTTTGCCACTGGTCATTGATGCATGAATGGTTATTCAACCTGTCAGTGGTTCCATTGATATAGATAAAATTCATCCTCCAGATATTAGTCTCTTTAAAAAAAAGGAAAGAAAGAAGTAATCCTCCTCATGTTAGTCTAAAATATTCTCATTTTCCTCTACCTGCTTTAGAAGTCTTGAGCTTCCAATGTCAAAATTTAACAATTACTTCCCCTTTGGTTTATGACAAATACATTTGATTTCCTTAGGTTCTAGAAAATGCATCTGTCCCTTGAGGTTTCAAATCACATAACAAATACCCCTTCTGTTCTTCAACCGTTAGGTCAACTATAAGAATTTTATGCTGTCAGCAATTTTAAATCTTTTACCCCTAGAATAATCTAATGTATTTGAAGAGCACTGCCCTCAAAGCTAAGCCTGCACCTTCACACTTGACATCCCTAGATTTACCATTGCCCCCCTTGTCCCCTACTTGCAGAACAAGTATATAATATCCAAAGAGCATGGTCATGAACATGCAACATGATATGATATAGATACGTTGACATGATAAATTTTCACAATGCAGAACACAACATTTGGAGGACTTGAGCGTAAATATAGTTTTATATATTTATCTTGTCATATATATGAGCATTCCTTTTAAAGATAATAAAGATTACAACATAAATCTAACTTCCAAACTTTGAAGTAGGTAAGAATAATAGTTATAAATATATTAATATATATAGGTTTTCTTTTTATCATTGAATCCCAAGTTATTTTGTCCAAACTTAATATGTGTTTCTTATGTATTTAAGTGATCGACATGTGTGTTTCCCAAAAAAAATTTTCAAATAGAATTTTTTAATATTTGCACAATAGTAACCTAATCACCTTGAGATAAGAAATGTTGTTAATTTTTCATAATTCATGTTGCTATAGTACCTGGTTTATCTTGAACTAATTTTTCCATCAGCTTATTTGTAATATCTGGGTTACTTTTGTTTGTTTAGCAGCATCCTTTCCAAGTTAGTTTGACTAAAGACATAAATGCTTTTTATTTTTCTTTCAGAGACAACCACAGAATTCTGGAATAAATAACTTAATAACAGTTCAATATGAGCCTGTGCAGCTAAACGTAACATCAAAAGACCACAAACCATTAATACTTCATAATTGTTTATTTTGTCAATCAGATTTGGTTTCATCACAAGCAAGCTATCCAATGAAACCAACAAAAAGAATCGATCACTTCAAATGCTAACAAAAGAAGTAAACTAATCCTTCACATATATTTGCCTGGATGGATGGTCACTAATCACTATTATTCAAATTAACTTCATTAACAGTAGTATTTTGCTTCGCTGCATTAGTCTACATCTCACTATAAAGTGTAATATGATGAATAGCACATTTCATGATTACTTTTCATATTTGCTACTAACTCTCATATTTGCTGTATTAGTCTACATCTCATATTTGCTGTCTGCATTAGTCTTGTAGATTTTGAGGATTAATTCACTTCTGTGCTGAACCTCTAACATGCATTCAGTGCCTGATAACTGGTGTTCCCAATGAAGTGCATGATTTTTATAAAATATGAATTGAATAGAATTAGGAAATATACGTACATGGGAGTTGTTTTTCTGTGCCCTGCTCCTTATTTTTCTTGGGCCTTTCCTGCTGCATATGGAAATGATTTTCTGAAGACTATGCATGTGCCCATCCTACCAGACTATCTTAGAAATTTGACCTTCTAAATTCATCATCACTGTTTACCATAGTTGGTACTTCTGTTGACCACATACGTGTAGTCAGTCATACACTTGAGAGAGAGAGAGAGAGAGAGAGAGAGAACAAATAAAAGAAACAATATATATATATGTAAGGGGATTCTATATTTAAATGCTGTGGCTGTCCTAGTTCTATCAAGTTCTCCACTTAACTAAGTTTGAACTAGTGGGAGTATAAGAGTGAACGATGCTTCCTTTGTATCTATGTTTGATGAAATTAACAACTAGGATATGATTGCATTATTATAAGCTATGTTTGACCTGATCAAGTATATCGTCTTCGATGTACTTTGAATAACCTTACAAGGAGAATTTTGTTTCTTTTTGGTGAACTTGAGGAAAGACTAACTCTTCTTATTATATCATCTGCCTGTCTTCTGATGCTGCACTCAGATTCCTTGCACCTTGGCTTCTATTGTTGATTGTAGTAGATCAACTGGACTACAAAATTGTTTACTCAGCCAATTTAGATATTTCAATTTGTTGTCATTTAAGAATTGCAGAATGCAGGAAAATGATGCTTGATGCTTAATTTGTTGGGTAGAGTGTCTAAATATATTGTAACTGACACAATTTTATCACATTGATGTGAGATGACTTGGTCTGCTTTGGTGCAGAGCATAATGTTTGGCTAGCAAGCAAGCATGTGAAGAAAATGAGAAGTGAGCATAGGTTAGGTTATGAAGCATTAGATAGTAAGGTAGTTGTAGTCAGTGCTGTTTGTAGCTAAGTGCATACTTGGTTTTAAGTTTACTAGCTATGGGAGCACACTTGGTTGGTTTTGATTGAGAAGTGAGCATAGGTTAGGTTATGAAGCTATAGAAGATGTAGAAATGCTGAAGAGGGTTTGGATGTAGTTTGTTACAGAGGATGACTGCTATCATTAGCAGAGCATGACAAAAAATAAAATAAAATAAAAAATAAAGAAGAAGAAGAAGAAATGCTGTGAATTTGCAGTCAATTAATGGACTTTTGTGAGTGAGATAAATTCACTGAGCACCACCTTATTGTTGTCATTGACATATTAATTCTCATTGTAAGTAGAAGACGAAAAATTATTTGCCCACAATGAAAAACCATTGTTTAATGAGTTCAGGTCTTGCTTTCTTATTATTCCAAGCTTGGCACACATGACTTGTAGGAGAAGACGGAACTCGATCAATACTTCTTCTTTACAAACTCTTTTTGTGTTTATTCGATTATTGTTATAGATTATAGCTCATTGTATACAATCATTGCCTATTTTTAATAGTATTATCATCATTGTAGGATGTAATTAAAGTTTCTTTGGAGAGTTCTGTAATACCAAGAATCCAATTAGCGGAGGGACTTCTTATTAGTGTTGATCCGTTGTGTGAAATTGATGGAGTTCCAATTGGACCTGGATTTTGCAAAGTTTTTGTTTTAAAAGCGAACAAGCCGAACGCTATTTTGGAAACAACTTGCCGATGTCTAAGAACAGTTGGAGAAGCTGTGGGAAGATACATTGTGTGGCGCTCGATTCATGTATATGTTACAATCTTATTTATTTATTTATTGAAATAAATATCAAATGTTTTGCATTTTCTGTAAACTTGAAATTAATTATATTGTAAATGATTTTTTTTTTTTTTTTTTTTTTTGCAGGTGCAACCCTTTTGAGTACGTGATGATATCTTCGCATATCGATATTAGAGTTTACAATCTTATTTATTTATTTATTTTTTGAAAAAAATATCAAATGTTTTACATTTTCTATAAGCTTGAAAATAATTATGTTGTAAATGATGATTTTTTTTTTCTTTTTTGTTTCTTTTTGCAGATGCAAACCTTTTGAGTACGTGATATCTTCGCATATCAATATGGGAGCTCACTATTGACATCAAAACAAGCTACATTATATCTGTTTTTATTTTTTTTATTTCTATTGTCGATACTAAAAATTTGAGTTCTTGAATTTTAAAAATTATTAGTATTGTTAGAAGTTATTTTATATATTTTTGTAAATAAATATTTTATTGACAATTGTTACAAGGTACATATATTATTCTTGATATATATGATTTTTTGAATGTGAATTTGGATGTGGATGTGGATGTATTTTTAAAAATATTAATAATTTGTATAGGAAATATTTAATAAAAAATGATTTTATAAAAAATAATTTTGTTGCGACAATGATAAACCGTCGCTAATGTAATTCTCATTTCCTTATATTTTATTAGCGACGGGTTAACCTGTCGCATATACATAATAGTTCCCGGTTTCAACTGTCACAAATAAATCTTTTGTGACGGTTTAAACTGTTGCCAATATGGTATTAACTTAATATTACTTTTTAGGCGACGTTTTAGACCGTCGCTAATAATACCTTTTGCCATGGCAAATACCATCGCTAAAAAAGGTTTTTTGCGACGGCAATCAATATTGTCACTAAAAATGTCATTTTTCTCCCTTTTTTTGTGTCAGGCGAAACCGTCGCAAAAACTGTTGATTATCCGTCGCAACAAGAATGTGACGGTTTGTAACCGTCGCAAATACTTTTTGTCACGCCCCTTTCCGCCACCCCCCATTTTCCGTCGCCGCTCCGTCGCAAAAAGTCTTTTGCGACGATATATGGACCTTTTGCGACGTTTGAGACCGTCGCAAAAAGCCAAGTTTTTAGTAGTGAATGATTTTATCATGGACATTGGATATGCATTTCATACTTGTATCTTTGTTAAGATTCATATATTGTGTTAGATTGTTCCTACTGGGTTTTGGCTCACCTTACTTGGGAAAAATCATTTTTAGGTACTAGTGATATGCCTCCGCCAAGGCAGTAGCTTGAAAGAATTTAGAGCAAAGGCTTCCCTTTTGTGTATTATGTCATTGTTTTGATTCAAGCCAAGGGTTTCACATGTATTGAATTTATATCCGCTTTTATTGTAACTAAGCATGGTCTTGGAAAGATGTAAGCCTATAGGACATTTATTTAGTTAAACTCTTTTGTAATATTAACTCTCATGGAATGAAAGAACATTATACTCTGATTTATGTTGTTATTTACATATGGTCTTGAATAGATTTACAGCGTTTATTTCGAGGTGTTACAACCTGGTATCAGAGCGCACTGGGTTTGAATATTTGAGGTACATGGAAAGTGGTTATTACCACAATGGGTTCGTCTCGCTTGATAGAGATATTAGTGTGTACAGTATGCTTATGTGATGATACGCTTATGTGGTTAAATGGATATGAGATTTAATTTCTAACATGTTAATTGAGTCGATGGGTTTCTAGAAGTCCTATTAGAAGAGCACTTGATTGTAATGACCCAATTTTGTTTTTTTAAATAGCCAGCGCATAATTTAATTGAGCAAATTTTTGAATTTGATTGCCGTATAAATTATGTGCGAAAACAGTTAGGTTTTATATTTTTTGAAAATAGTTTCCGATCTCAGAAAATTATGAAATTTTTATATATTGTTCCTATATGAGTCTAGCACGTTGGATAAAAATCTAATGATGAGTATTTATTTTATGAAAATTCACAGACTGATTGGTGTTCAGTTTAATTTATAGCAGAATTTAAAATTGAGTTTTGAGTGTTCGGACCATGATTTGAGATAAATTTGTTGGGTCTATTTTGGTATATAATTGGACCATATTTGACTTATGGATGAGACCCATGACTTAGATTTAATTTAAATTGAGTTTGTTTAATAATTCACGTGTAACTGTTTGGTCCTTTTAAAATGTGATTGGTAATAACTACCTTGGGAGTTGTTATTAATTATTATATAGGATTATAATATATATTTGATGGTTGATTTTATGGTATGTACCATTAAACGAAATATATTTTGTGGTGAGAAAATATTATATCTTTTTATCATTAATGATGTTAAAGTATATTTTTAATTGATATATATATACATATGTAGATTCATAGATGTTTCAATATAATAAAATAAAGTATAATAATGATGATAGAAGAGCAAGCCCACATGGAGGCCTGCCCTCCCCCTTTTTATTTCCACTCATTTCCTTTGTTTGGCAAATAGCTTATCATCTTCCTTGTTTCATCTCTCTCTCTCTCTCTCTCTCTCTCTCTCTCTCTCTCGGCTGACTCTCTCTTTCATTTTTTTTCCCCTTTAAACATTCTTCACACAAAAGCTATGATCCACCAAAATCTGTTAGGTTTTAGACCATAGTTCTTAAGATCAAAGTGAAGAGCTTGGTGAGAGTAACATTTTGACTGGTGGAGATCGAAATCCAACAAAGTCGAAAATTGGGATTTTTGCTTGTTTTCTCTTCTACCTTAAGGTAAGGATTTTTTCTACACTTCTTTATGCACTTTTACTTGATTATATGGAGCTTAGGATTGTATATAATTTAATTAGAATTTTTGGAAAATTTATGATTTATTTGCTTAAAAGGAAAATTTCGAGAAAAATAAAGAGTTGATGCCCAAATTGCAAAAGTGTGAACTTGGAATATGTTTGTAAGGTTATGAAAGAGCTATGTTTTAAATTTGAACAAAAACGGACTTCGACTCAATCGGTTTAGAAATTTTTACCGGTTTGTGACTAAAAGAGCATTTTTAAAGAAAACAAAGGAATTACGTTTAACTTTTGGGGCTTTTGATCAAAATATGATGTCATAGTTGAATACTGCTTGGAGAATCAGTTTAGAAAGAAAATGATGTTTTCTTGGGCATTAACGGTATTATTTTGTTTAATGTATCTGTTGGAATAAAACCAACACGGTTAGAAATGGACCTTGAGAAGTTACCGGACGTGATTGTGATATGAAAACTAGTATAGTTGTTCATATTTGATGAGATGTGGAATAGATTGTATTTATCAGAATTTTTTTTTGGAATTTAATTGTTTAAATATCCGTTTAGAAATATCTGTTTTGGGCTATCGGTAGAGGATAGCCATGATTGTTGTAGAAATGCATGAGACTTAGGTAAATTGAACCACATTCTTCATTTGTTGCATTAGACATTGCATTACATTCATTTCATTGGAAATGTATCTGTTTTTGAGAAATGTTTGGAAATGTATTTGTTTGCGAAAAGATGAATACTTGGTGAATCTGGGAAGGGGGTGTAGAACCACACGGTTAGGTATTGAGCCTTCCAGTTTAATGGTAAAAATGACAGTGGTAGTGCATTAGGGCCCACTTGCAGACACTCACCTAGAGATTCACAGAGCCTGTATTCATGTAACAGATATGGTTTAAAATAGAAATGGTTTTATATCTGTCGTTGCATCTTAACATTGCATGCTTTATAAAAAGAGAGATAAATTGTTTTATCATGAGCATGGCATGAGCATACTCCTCTTTAGTCTTGTCATGGTTCATATGTTGTGCAGTATATCTTTACTAGGGTGTGGCTCACCCTATAAGGGAGACCATTTCAGGTACAGGTGCTATGCCTCCGCTAAGGCATTGACTTGGGAGGACTCGGAGCTGAGGCTTCATTTTTGTTTTATTGTTATTTGTTGAATGTAAGCCCAGGGCTGTATTTGCGTTGAGTTGAAACTCCATTTTGTGTAACTAATAATGTTCTTGGATAAATTTGTAAGCCTGTAGGGCACTTATTATCTGGTTAGCTTCCATTTCATACTTGTTGTAAAATGTATGCTTAGGATTGGAAATGGGGCATTGAGATGTGAATAGCATGTATTTGGCATTTGAGATTTAATGGAAATGGATGTATGAAACAGTTAGCTATACATATGAGTTTGTCTATTTGGTGGGTTTTGTAGCATAAATAGATATACCCTGTCAAAATTTTTAGGGCGTTACATTGATCACTACTATTTCTAATTGGAACTCTGGCAACGTTGTGGGACGGTCATTATCGGGGAATGAAATTCGTATGTGTTTATGTGACAACGTACTTATGTGGAGTGAATTACTGTTGTCCACCGCATTAAGACGCAAGTGAGTTAGTTTCGATACATTTATAAATGTGCTAATTTCTTGTGTTACCTTAATTAGGATGTCAGGATGTGGACGCGGTGGTGGTAGATGTGGTAGGCTTAGGAGGCATGAAATGCCTTTATCGGATGAGATTCCGGTGCAGGAAGAAGGGGTTGGTCAGGCCAATGTGGCTGAACCAGTTAGTCAACAAGCCATGGGCGCCTTAGTCTGTGAAATGACCGAAGCATTGCGGGAGTCTATGGACATTCTCAGGGCTGAGAATCAAATCTAGGCCCAAGTAAGTAGCTGAGGTAGGGCCATCAGAGGGCCTCTTTGGCTCAATCAGTGCATTAGGCTTATGCTCCGAGGGGTGAGCAGGTTAAGCAGAGACCTATAGGGCGTATGTATGCTGTTACCGTGTCGGATCTTTTACCAGCTCCTTCAGTAGTGAGAGGTACTTTTTGTTTTACAATTTAGTTGCTAATGTGTTGATTGATACAGGTACATCCCATTTATTTATCTCGTCTGCATTTGCATTGATTTTGGGGTTAGAGTTGGTTCGGTTATCATCTCCTATATGTGGAGTCACCTATTGGTGGTGAGATTTTTTTGAAGCAGGGTGTCAGGGTTGTGACATAAAGGTTTCCGGTTGCTGACTTTCTTTTGTATTTGTGTTGATTGACATGTCTAATTTTGATGTAATTTTGGATATGGACTAGTTGTCATCATATCGGGCTGTCATAGATTGCTACTGTTAGAGGGTTACTGTATGTACCATGAGCTGTGATTGCTTTTATTTCTTGGGGGACCGGGTTGATAGAGTCTTATCACCGCTGTATGATTCGTGTGGACGGAGTGAGCTTAGTTGCCTTCTTGCCAACTTCTTGAGTACTGAGTGCGATGAAGTCTGAGTTGAGTTGCCAAGGGTAGTTTGTGAATACTCATATGTTTTTCCCGAGGATCTTACTAGTTTACCATCTCACTGAGAGATCGAGTTCTCTATTGACTTAGTGCCTGACACGGCACCGATTTCTATGGCACCGTAAAGATTTGCACTTGCCAAGATGAGTCAGTCGAAGATTCAACTCTAAGAATTTTTAGATAAGGGTTTTATCCGCCCTACTAATTCACCTTGGGGAGCACCGGCTCTCTTTGCCAAAAGAAAAGATGGTGCGTTGCGACTTTGTATAGATTACTGGAAGTTGAACCGAGTAACTGTTAAGAACAAGTACCTAATGCCTTGTATAGATGATTTGTTTGATCAGTTAAAGAGATCTTGTTGCTTCTCTAAGATAGACCTGAGATCGGGTTATCACCAGTTGAGAGTAAAGGAGGAGGATATCCCGAAGATGGCATTCCGTACATGGTATGACCATTACGAGTTTCTAGTAATGCCCTTTGGGCTAACCAATGCACCACTTGTGTTTATGGATTTGATGAACCGGATCTTCCGTGAGTTTCTAGACCGTTTTGTGGTCTTCTTTGTGAACAACATCTTGATTTACTCACCCTCCGAGGAGGAGCACTAGGAACACTCGCGAGTGGTACTTGAGTTTCGTAGAGCTCACAAGCTGTATGCTAAGTTTGGAAAACGTGAATTTTGGCTGAGAGAAGTTAAGTTCTAAGGCCACGTGGTATCTGGGGAAGGGGTGACTTTAGTTCATCCAAGATAGAGACATTGCAAGATTGGGGACCACCTAAGAATGCTTTTGAGATCCGTAGTTTCTTAGGGTTGGCCGGGTATTATCATAGATTTGTGAAGGATTTCTCTAAGCTAGCCTCACTATTGACTAGACTGACAAGGAAAGGGATCAAATTTGTGTGGAGTTAGACCTGTGAGAAGTCTTTTCAAGAGCTTAAGGTTAGACTTTCGACTGCTCCAGTTTTGATTATTCCGGAGAGGGGTTTGGGCTATTCGGTGTATTTTCACGGGAAGGTTTGGGTTGTGTTTTGATGCAAGAAGGGAATGTAGTGGCCTATGCCTTGCGGTAGTTGAAAAAACATGAGAGGAACTACCTGACTCATGACCTAGAGTTAGCGGCGGTGATTTTTGCCTTAAAGATTTGGAGACATTATCTGTGTGGTGAGAAGTTTGAATTGTTTTCTGATCACAAGAATCTGAAATATCTGTTTACACAGAAAGACCTGAATATGAGGCAGATGAGGTGGATGGAGTTTCTAAAGGATTATGATTTCGAGTTATATTATCATCCGGGAAAGGCCAATGTTGTGGCCGACGCCTTGAGTAAGAAATCTATTAGCAGTGTAGCTTGTATTGCTATCTGCGAATGAGAGATGTTTGGTGCTATTGGGGAGTTTGACTTGCATCTTGGTGAGTCTGTTGAGTCTGCAGCCTTGTTTTCGGTAGTTACACAATCTACACTTGTGAACTGAGTGATAAAAGCACAGAAGGGTGACCTTGAGGTAGAATTCCTCCAGGAGAAGATTTCCAGTGGAAAGGTAGAAAGAGACTTGAACGTGTACACTGACTTGAGTATTAGATACCTTGATCGTCTCTTTGTGTCGGAGTCTTGCTGAGAGGAAGCACTCTGAGAGTTTTACCATTCACGCCTTGCGGTGCATTTGTGAGGCAAAAAGATGTATCACGACCTTTGTCACCAACTTTGGTGGAAGGAAATGAAAAGAGATGTGGCCGTGTTTGTGTCAAAGTGCCTTACTTGTTAACAAAAGAAGGCTGAATATCAAAGGGAGGCCTGTGGGTTTGTTCTAATCTTTGCCTATAGCCGAGTGAAAGTGGAAGTGGAAGCGAAAGCATGTCACAATGGATTTTGTTGTGGGTCTTCCAAGGACTCAACAAGGTAGTGATGGAATTAAGGTGGTAGTTGACCAAGTCGGCACACTTTATACCTATGCGTGTGAGTGACTCGGTAGATTATCTTGTTGACCTTTACATTAGGGACATAGTGAGGTTGCACGGAGTCCCTATGACGATTGTCTCGGATAGAGATCTGCGTTTCACGGCTCGGTTATGGCAGAGCCTACAGAGTGCCTTGGGTAGGAGATTGACCTTTAGCACTGTATATCATCCTTAGACTGATGGGCAGTCAGAGCACACCATTTAGATTTTAGAGGATATGCTTTGGGGTTGTGTCCTTGACTTTAAGGGTTCGTGGGAGAGGCACTTGTCCTTAGTGGAATTTGCTTATAACAATAGCTTCCAATCGAGTATTGGTATGGCACTGTTTGAGGCCTTGTATGGCCGACCGTGTATATCCCTTGTGTGTTGGGCCGAGGTGGGTTATGCACCTATGTTGGGTCCACAGTTAGTTCGAGAAACAACGAAAAAAGTTACATTTATTCGTAAAAGATTGGTTACGGCCCACAGTCGCTAAAAAAGTTATGCTGACTGTAGGAGGAGATCCTTGTCTTTTGAGGTGGGAGACTATGTCTTCTGGAAAATATCACCTAGGAAGGGTTTGATAAGGTTTTGGAAGAGTGGGAAGTTGTCCCCTCGGTTCATTGGGCCTTTCGAGATCCTTGAGCAGATTGGAGAGGTAACTTATCGTTTGGCCTTGCTGCCATAACTTTTCGGGGTTCATGATGTGTTTCATATTAGCATGCTTCAGAAGTATGAGCTAGATCCATCGCACATGTTAGATTGGACTGACTTAGAGATAGATAAGGATGCCTCATATGAGGAGAGACCGGTGAGAGTCTTGGATACCCGGGACCAAGTCTTGCAAGGCAAGACAATTCTCTTTGTTAAAGTATTGTGGAAATATCACGCAGTTGAGGAAGCAACTTGGGAACGTGAGTTGGAAGTCTGTGAGAAGTATCCGAACTTATTTCTTGATGTTTGAACATGTATTGAAATTTTGATTATGTTAATGAAATATGAAAACATTGTATATGTTTTGAGAATAGGGAAACATTGTATGTGTTATATATGTTTGGGAAACACAAGTTTAATATAAATATTGTATATGTTTTGGAGAAATGTGAATGGTATTTTCAATGTTCGAACTTGTGTATCGAGTTAATGAAAATAGATAATCGGAGTATGGATCACGGAATTGGAATTGTTTAAATATTGTTATTGTGTTTGAGTTAAACATAACTTAAAAACCTGATTTGAAATTTCGAGGACGAAATTCCCTAAGGGGGGAGATTATAACGATTCTGGTTTAGACCTGACCCATTTTGTATTTTGGACTCGGGTTTCATGGTTTCGTGTTGATGTTCATGTCTTGCTTCTCTTGTACATCCTTAAATTTGGTTATTGGATTGTAATGGTTGTGCTTGGAACAGATTGGTTGCTTAGTTTTCAAACTGTTGTTGCCCAAAATTTTGCTCCTCCGCTTAAGCGGCACTTCTTGCGCTCGAGTTGGATTTGTGAACTCTCAGTACTTTTGTAGATCTGCAAAACTACTGGGAGAGTGTATTTACGCTTGAGCGGTTACTTCTGCACTCGAGCGGACTCAGCTCGAGCAGCCCTTTTTGTGCTCGAGCGTTGGTCTGTTGTCTTCAAAACTACTGGAAGTGTGCATTCTACACTCGAGCGACATTTCTTGCACTCGAGTAGAACAATTTATTGTGTTTGACGCTCGAGTGTCACTTCTTGCGCTCGAGCAGACTGTGCGTATATCAGTTCGCAATAGCACCTTTTTACATCACTTTTTCATATCTTTTTCCCTCAAAACCCTAGATCTAGAGCCTCTCTCTCTAAAACCTACATTCTCTTTACATTTTCATCTAGATCCATTGGGTTCTCTACCCGTGTGTCTTTGTTAAAAAAGTAGAGCATCTTAAGGGCTACGTTTTCATCCAGATAGATTTGTGTTTGAGCATCTTTGAAGTTTCCTCCTTGCTTTGGTTGATTTTTAGCTTTGAGGTAGGGACTTTCTACACTTTTCTATGAGTTTTAACTTAGTTATTTGTTAACGTGTAAGAAATATTGAAGCTCGGGGTGATTTTGAACAAACCTAGGGTTTTGGTTTAAAATCAAAAGAGGGGTTTTCAAATGTATGTATTAAGCATAGTTAAGAGAGTAGATGTGAGGTTGTGTTGTGATAAATTTATTGATTTTGATGTCCGGGGTGGATTTTAGAAGAAAATGGAGTTTTGCCCTAAAATGTTTCAAATAGTTATTTTGTATAAATAAATGAAATTGGTATTGAGAATATGAAATTGGATGAATGCTTATATAAATGGTGAAGTTGGATATATATTACCTCTCACCTATGGAAATTTAGATGATTTATCTGTCTTAGAGATTGTATATCTGTTTAGAAATATCTGTTTTGGGCTATCGGTGGAGGATAGCTTTGATTGTTGTAGAAATTGCATGAGAATTAGGTGAATTGAAACTAATCTCTTATTCGTTGTCATTGAATATGATTGTGTCTTTTGAATATTGTAAATGTATGATGTTTGGGAAAAGAAAGGGGATGGATTCTATTGAATTAAGTTGGCTTGTGTGTCTAGGGTGAAAGTCCCGAAAATCACATGTATACATGGGTGCTGATCCCACGGATAAAACATCCGTAAAATGGCAAAATGGAAGTATTTGTATAATAGTTGTGTTGGCTAGAGACCCACTGAGTTGTAACCTCAGTTTGTTTGTCTAAATGAAATGGTGAATGGCTTATGAGATGGCATGGTTTTGTGGAAAAGTTATAAATGATTTTATCATGGGTACTGGATATGCATTTCATACTTATATCTTTGTTAAGATTCATATATTGTGTTAGATTGTTTCTACTGGGCTTTGGCTCACCCTACTTGGGAAAAATCATTTTCAGGTGCTAATGATATGCCTTCGCAAAGGTAGTAGCTTGGAGGAATTTGGAGCAAAGGCTTCCCTTTTGTGTATTATATCATTGTTTTGATTCAAGCCAAGGACTTCGCATGTGTTGAATTTATATCCGCTTTTATTGTAACCAAGCATGGTCTTGGAAAGATGTAAGCCTATAGCGCATTTATTTAGTTAAACTCTTTTGTAATATTAACTCTCATAGAATGAAAGAACATTATACTCTGATTTATGTTGTTATTTACATATGGTCTTGAATGGACTTATGACAATTATTTCGGGGCGTTACATAAGTAGTTGATGTGGGGGCCGGTATATTCTCATCCAATAGGAACGGTACTCGATGGCCCAATGATGCGAAGCCCATTGGGCTCCAGGTCATTACCGAGCGCATACAGACAATCCCAACAAATGCCGAATAAGGTATAGTAAATTGCGAGGCTCGAATGGAGGCGATGTGTAATTATAAGGAAGTGGACCCTGAAGAGACAGCAAAGATGTAATGGGGAGGCATAATAAAAGAGAGAGGCTGACTCAGAAGGTAGGGGTAAGTAAAAAGTGAGAACTAGAAACTTGTGGAGAAAGACAGAGCTTCAGAAAAGGAACAATACTAACTTGCTCGTCGGAGTGCTAATTCCGACACCACTGACCGGAATGTTTGCTCTTTATTTTAGGTGACATTGCTAGGATCTTACAGGTTTGACTGGACAGGAGAAGTATTTCCAGAATCCACATCCACATAATTGGCGATGTCTGTAGGAATACTTCTATTTGCCCATGGTAGACCCGATTCAAGATCCACTGGTTAACGGAGGCAATATCCCAACCAGAATAGTATTTGGATCAGAGAATACCCCGACTCAAAGATCTTTGAACTTTGACCTCATGACCCCTCATTTGCCTTGAACCTCAGTAGAGGCTACCATGCAAACATTAATAGCCGAAGCAAGAAGAACTGAACAGCGACTGGAAGACATGGTAGCGGATAATGAGCAATTGTGCCAAGAGTTGACAAAATCCCAGCAAAATCCATTGCGCCGCGATTGGGGCCGATCCCCAGAAAAGAGAGCTAAGCAACAACACCGGCATCGAAGGTATGATAATGGCGATACATCAGATTCCTTGTCCGCATCAACCAGAAAAAAGGGTCGATTGGGCACCTCGAGTTCATCCGAAGGAAATCCACATGGGCAATGCGAGCGTAAGAAGGGAGAGCATGAATCTGATGTAAAAGACAAACATGATCCCTTCATACGACACATCGCCAAAGTCATCCTACCTAAAAAGTTCAAGGCACCTATGTTCACTTTGTATGACTGTCGATCAGACCCAACATACCATATTCGTCATTACAAACAAGCAATGACATTGCATGTAGACGATGAAGCACTCATGTGTCGGATATTTCCTAGCAGCTTGGGCCCACTAGCCGTCAGGTGGTTTTACAAACTTGAACCAACCTCGGTCAAAATGAGTACTGCAAAGTGGAAGATGATGCCATCCGCATAAAGGTCGGCCAACAAGAGTTGGAAATGGCAGCGCCTACCCTGATATAACCATTAAACATCACCCCACTAGAAAGAACGAGAAGTCCAGAGAGGAGAAGCCAATCGAAAAGGGAGAGTCGCCGAGAATCCTGTCGGCCGAATGAACAGTATCAGGTAGAAAATAGGCACCCAAGACGGTCGGACAAGAAATACATGGAGCTATCGAAACTGATCAGTAAAATCCTATCCGAAATCCAGCACCTCCCATTCTTTAAGTGGCCAGAAAAGATGATCGGACCCCCTGACACAAAACGCAGGGATCATAAGTGTGAATACCACAGAGATCATGGCCATGAGACCGATAGATGCTATGCCTTGAAGGATCACCTGGAGGAATTCGCCCAAGATGGACATTTGCTGGAATATGTCAACGTCAAAACTGGCCCGCCCAAAACAGTGGCCCTATGCCATGATTCTCCTTCACTCTGCATAATTTATATGATATACAATACGCCACACCCAAACAGAGTAAACACACTTTGACAGACAAACTCAAGCCAAATAAGATATGTTCCCATTAGCCGAGTATGCCGACTACGCAATATTTAGTCAGGTACTCAGGGGGCAATTATGGGGGCTGATATATTCTCATGCAATACAAACAGTACTCGATGGCCCGATGATACGAAGCCCATTGGGCCCCAGGTCGTTGTCGAGCGCATACAAATAATCCCAACAGATGCTGAATAAGGTACAGTAAATAGCGAGGCCCGAATGAAGGCCAGGTGTAATTATGAGGAAGTGGCCCCTGAAGAAATAGCAAGGACGTAGTGGGGAGGCATGATAAAAGGGGGAGGCTGACTCAAAAGGTGGGGGTAAGTAAAAAGTAAGAACTAGAAACTTGTGGAGAAAGAAAAAGCTTCAGAAAAGGAACAATACTAACTTGCTCATCGGAGTGCTAATTTTGACACCGCCGACCAGAGTGTTTGTTCTTTATTTTAGGTGACATTGCTAGGATCTTACAGGTCTGACTGGATAGAAGAAGTATTTCCAGAATCCACATGCCAACAGTTGAATTATATATTACAAATAGAGTCGTTGTGTTACTGTGGATGAAATCTTAAGAGACAATTGTATGTATTCTACCTTGTCCATGAAATTCTATTTCACATTTACATATTCAGTACTCCTCTAAATTCTAGAAATGTAGAAATTTGAGTGGTGTACAAAAACAATAGCTTTTACAGATGGTGTTTGATGTTTGGTAATCCATTCTAACATCAACCTAAATGTAACTAATGAAAATAAATTACCACAATATTGCTGCCACCACTGTAAGTATCACCACCATTGTCCTCTATCTCCACATCCACAATCATGTTTTCATTTGCTATCACCACCACCACCACCACCGCCGTTATTACTTCATTACCATAACTATTACCATTTCCATCACTATTATAAAACGACTATCGCCGCCATGACTCCACTACTACAACCACCAACTCTATCATATGACACAAACCACTACAATCGCCACACTACCACTATTGCAATCATGCTACCACACAACCACCTTCACTTTCACCACACTCCATTAAACAGCCACCACCACCATTCCACCATTACCACATCACTACCAAATCAATACCACAAATATAAATAGTATTAAATAATTAAAAAAGTTAATAAGTTTTAAAATCTGACTTATTTATATATATATATCAAATTGCTTGATTAAATTTTACACTTATATTTTAGTAATTACCAAATAGTTTTCAAATTAAAAAATTCAATGACCTAACAAGTCTTTCCCAGTTTGACTTACAATATGTTAGGTGTCAAATTTTCATTTATAGCGAACTCAATTGTATAAGATTCAAGTTTTGATATAATGTTTCTCATATTTATAACTACCCTGCTACTAATTGACCTCCCCTCCCCCCTCCCAAAAAAAAATAATAATAATAAAAAAAATCTTTAACTGTATCAAATACAAAACATACAATATTGTTTCCTCTGTATTACTTTTAATTCCATGATCCAAGTACGATTTTTATAAAAACAAACTCTATTTACAAAATCGAACTATGTTCAATGATTTTTATTGAAATTTTAATGTGATTTTCATTAAAAAAAAACAAAACACCGTTGAAATTTTTATGTGATTTTGATTATTCAAAAACAACACATCCACAGAGATAAATCTAATAATAAACTTTTACATTATAACCAATAACTTAGACCATCTCTAACGTTACATCAGATGTTTCATCAAATTCAAATTTGATATAAAATATAGATTTGATGAAAAAGAAAGAAATGTCAGTTCCAACATTGTCATCAAATTGATATCAAATGAAGGGAGAACCAAACATTTCATCAAATGAAGCCAGCTTTATCGTTTATCAAATTTGTAGGTGACCATTGGACCGGACATCCTCTTGGACAACCAAACTTTCTTTATCTAAACTCAATTTTTTCCCATGTCCAGACGTCTTCTCGGACAATCGGGCATTTGATGAAAAGTTTAAATCTAACGTCAGAGTGCACCATCTCAAATTAAACTTTTTATAAAATTTTTATTTATATTTAATGGAAAATTTAATACAACACTAGAGATACTCTTAATAATAAATAATTAACTTTATGTATTACTGCCACAAAGATGTTTGACATATTACCGTATGTCATATCTCATTCTAATTTTTTTTTAATAGATATTTTTTTATTAAAATTCTTATATGTTATGAATTTATCCCATTCAAAAATTATTCATATCATTAACTTTATATCCATTACATCAATTTTTTATTTAAAAAGCATTATTACACTATGTACGAGCACGAAATAATTCTTCTCGTATAATCCTGTTGATTAAGTCTGCGTTCCTTCAAACGTCGTCGCTTTACTCCCTGAAAACACAAACGTGAGCTAACCGGCGGGTGTGTGCCGGATACCTCTCCGATGCCTAAGTTAGCAAAATAGACAAATAGACAAAAGCTCTGTGTATTCGAGAATCAAAGTTGTGTTACCTCTTCCATAGGTTCTGTTATGAGCTTTTATAGGTTCCACGTGGCACAATCCTAGTAGGACTCTTATTCCTCTATGTAGAGTCCTCCTAGGAATCACACTCCTGAAAGATAATACTTATCCTTCAACACCCCCTTCATTGCTTAAACCAAGTGAGATGGTTTTACCTCGGTAGTATGACAAAACGACCGAGCTAACATAGCCATGCTAAAGCGGCATAAATGACCGAGCTCCAACTAGCTCGGTTCTTTCCTTCGTTGCTTGCACCTCGGTTTGGTCCGTCGAGACCGAGCTAACGAGAGCTAGGTCCACCATAAGAAGCCCAAATACCTCAGTTCTGAATACCATGACCGATCTAACTATTACCATATCGACCGTGGTAACTGTATCTACAACTGGACCGAGCTAACTGCAAGGTCCTTCCTCTCGGCCCTTTTTACCGCGGCCCAAAGAATGGCCCACCAACGCACCGTTGCCTAGCTCGGCCCTAGTGCATATAAAAACTCCCTCTCAATTGCCCCTTAATTCCGTCTGCGTAGCATGATTGGGATTACTCTTCTACCTGCCGAGCTAAAAAGCGGCCTTCAACCGGGCTAAATTCACATCGAGCTACCAATCTGTCCAGCCAAAACGTCTTTTCAGTCGCAGTAACTGAATCGCTTCCCATTCCATGGACACATGGCAAACTCTCATTGGACCAGCATAGCTGTCACGCCGTCTTCGTACTCCGAAAAATTTGAACAGTCCCGCCTTTTCTTTGCTTTATACGAAAAACCTCTTTCTTGAATCAAAGACTCTCCTATTCATCTTCTCTCTTACGTTCTCTGAATTCCTATTTCTCCTCAACACTGTATTTGCAAAGCTCGTGTTTTGCTGCTGATATCGTTTCCATCTTCAGTTCCTTCATCTTGAACTGGTATGTAGCTCAAATCTGTTTCCTTTCCATTGATTTCGCACTTGTTTTGTAATACATAGCATAGTATGTATTTTTCTCAAAACACTTTCAAACACTTTCAAAATGGTATTCTCTGTAATGAGTAAGAACTTTTTGAATAGTAATCATACCTACTGGATTTGTGAACAAACTGAAATGGGACGTTTTAGATCCAAAATCACACTCCAACCGAACTAGGATCTTGTTTGTATTAGGTGCAAGCCTAGCCAGATTGAATAACTCTTCTAACAACCGAACTAAAACTTCACGCTGTACCTGTAGTTTCAATAGGTCTAAGTACCTTATGTTTCAATTAGCCGAGCTAGCGAACTATATTAGGTTTGCGCAATACCCCGCTAGAAAGCCTCAACCACCGACCGAGCTATAACTTGGGGCTAAACCAGCTCCCCGACTTAGTCAAAACCGAACTAAGAATGCTGCACCATAAGCTTCAACCGGGCTACGAACTTCTCATTTACTTAACCGGGCTAAAGTCCCTTGCTCAAACCGAGCTAATAATGGACAGTATTCCACGTAGCCGAGCTTAAGGCAGCATGTATTTTACCTTTGTTTTTTTTAGCACGGTCCAACGATCTATACTTAACACTTTTCTTTTTCACTTTGCAGACTTAGGTTGGCCAGGCACTCCTTTGAACGCTCAACCGAGCTACTCAGCGTTATCTCACCACGAAGCTAATACTCCAGCTAAATTATACATAATTTAAGACCACATGGGTAAATATAGGTTTTTAGTAAACTCTCCAGGGGCTATGGCTGAGTTCCGAAGGGACTACCATATCCCTGATGATGTCCATCTTAGCTTAGCCGAACTAGACACCACTCCCTGGGGAAAACCAGGCTTCGTTCCCTTTACCCTTCTTTCCATTGTAGAAATCGGACTTCGATTCCCCGTCCAACCACTCCTTGGTGAGTTCCTCAGACAAACAAATCTTTGCCCTACCCAGCTTTCCACCAATTCTTACTAAATAATAAATGGCATCGCCGAGCTAAATCGCCGGCTTGGCCTTAGCCTCGGTTTAGCCGAGCTATTCCAGCAGTACTCTCTAGGCCAAAACGAAGATGGATGGGTTTATTATTTAAGAATAAGACGCCGCCGAGAGAAAATAATAAAAAATACCCCGGACAAAGATGTAAACGATGACGATTTTTTCTAGGTTTCTGGTAACTTTGAGGACTAGGAAGCCCAAATACCAGGAGACAGCATCAACTGGAATAAAGGAGTAGCTAGTATAATTACCTCGGCTTAGTTTTGTGCTTTCTTTACTTCGTTTGTAAGTTTTGAACCGCACTAACCCTTGTCTTTTTTCCTTTCTTTATGCAGATTTGAACCTTCTAAAGTCGCAGTACAATTACCCCAACCTTGACGCCCTCCGCGCCGCACTAAGATATCCCAATTGAAGTTGAGCCGAGCTACTCAACTTCGAGCCGACCTACAGATACAGCAGCAAGAGGAAGACCAAGGTGACAGACTTCTTGTTGGAGCCCTCTCCTGAACCTGATCCAACCCTCCCACAAATCAATCTTATCCCATTGATTGCAGAACAAGAGATGGCCAAAAAGAGAGCAGTAAGAGCTCTTATCACCGAAACAAACCAGGCCGAGGTACCACAAGCCGACCAGACAAACGAGGCCATGGTAGCGCTTCCCACCTCTCAGCTGTCATCATCTCGGCCAAGCAAGCATGCTCGGACTTCCACAACCGAGCCATGCCTTGTCGACGAAGATAAAACCATCCTTCCCCAGACCACACCACCGAGCCCACAACCGAAGCGCTCTGACCGAGCTTCCTCCTCTAAATGGGCGCCAAAGATCACCTACAAGAACCGCGCCATCACTGACTCCGACTCAATGGTCGCAGAAAAAGACCATTTGTTGGCCTTTAATCTTTCCAAGAGCGTCTGCCTTCCAGCTAATATGGAGCACCACGAACAGCTTACCGAGCTGAAGGCTATTCGCTCGGCAACAAAATCAATGGTGCTGGTAAGTTTCTCATTTTTCTAGTTTCTCCTTTTTCATCTGTTTGCTCGGTTCAGCTAAAAAATTGTTCCTCTATTTGCAGGCCATGCAGAAGAACCACGTTGCTCACAAGCGCGTATTGAAGCTTCGAAAAACCACAAGGCAAGCCATGGCAGAGGCCAATGCTAAATCAGCCGAGCTAGACGAGGCCAAGAAGAAAATGGCCGAGCTACAGACCGAGGTGGCCCGCCTGACCGGTCTTGTCAACTCAGCCGAAGCTGATAAGCAGAAGGCTACGGCCGTGCTGACAGATAAATATCTGCGCGAGCTAATCAAGCTCGAGGGAAAGAAGAATGCCGAGATAACTGAGTTAGAGAAGAAAGTGGAAGACGCGGAAGACCGCAGTTATAAGGAGGGTGAAACCACCTATATCCAGCAGTGTGAGGCTGCTAAGGATATATTCTTTAAATGTGGGTGGAAAGCGGTCGTGTCACAGCTCGGTCATGGTCCAGAAACCGAGGTCTTCCTAAACCCGCCTCCGCACTTTATCCCGAGCTACATGGTAGAGTATGCCCACGCCATTCAACAAAAATTTCTTCAAGTTGTGGAAGAAGAAGAAGCAACCCCTGCCACCACTACTGATCCCGATCTTCAAGCTGTCCAGACAGCTCGGGTGAAACCATCGGTGCCCATTGCGGCTGATGACGTGGTGGAGACCACCCTACTCGTTGATACCGGGCTACCTATTGGTGATGCCCGGGTTGACTTGGATGCTGATTTAGATGATCTCTTTACTTGACCATGTACTTTCTTTTTTACTTTCTTGGAGAGAACCTGTAACCGGGCTAAGGCCCCATCTTTTGTACCTTTGATTTGAACTTTGAATAAAAGCTTCTTTTGTTTCAACTGTTTGTTTGGTTTACTCCATGCATTTATTTTCCTACTGAAATCTGAATGAAGTATAACATTTTCTGGCCGAGATACTTATCTCAGTCTTAACCTTGAAATCTATCCGGTCATACCTGCCAACCTCTTCAGCCTAGGTTTTTACCTCGGCTAAAGATCACTAAAAGTTGTTATTCCAGCTAACCACTCTTCAGCCTGGATCCTTATCTTGGCTGAAGAGTACTAAGTGTTGATTTTTCCAGCCAACCACTTTTCAGCCTAGATCCTTATCTCGGCTGAAGAGCAATAAATGTTGGTTTTTTTTCAGCCAACCACTCTTCAGCCTGGATCCTTATCTCGGCTGAAGAGTACTAAGTGTTGATTTTTTCGGCCAACTACTCGTCAGCCTAGATCCTTATCTCAGCTGAAGAGCAATAAATGTTGGTTTTTCCAGCCAACCTCTTCAGCTTAGATCCTTATCTCGGCTGAAGAGTAGTAAATGTTGGTTTTTCCAGCCAACCTCTTCAGCCTAGATCCTTATCTCGGCTGAAGAGTAGTAAATGTTGGTTTTTCCAGCCAACCTCTTTAGCCTAGATCCTGATCTTGGCTGAAGAGAGCCTAAAGTTGGTTATTCCGACCAACTTTGAGCGAAGTGTTTGGTTATTCCGGCCAAACGTCCTACAACCTAGATCCTTATCTCGGCTTAGGAGGAGTAAGTGTTGATTTTTCCATCCAACCTCTTCAACACAGATCTTGATCTTAGCCGAAGAGGGCTCAAAGTTGGTTATTCCTGCCAACCTAGAGCCAAGTGTTTGGTTATTCCTGCCAAACTTCCTGCAACCTCGATCCTTATCTCGGTTTAGGAGAAGTAAGTGTTGGTTTTTCCAGCCAACCTCTTCAGCCCAGATCCTGATCTTAGCTGAAGAGGGCTCAAAGTTGGTTATTCCTGCCAACCCAGAGCCAAGTGTTTGGTTATTCCTGCCAAACTTCTTGCAGCCTCGATCCTTATCGCGGCTTAGGAGAAGTAAGTGTTGGTTTTTCCAGCCAACCTCTTCAGCCCAGATCCTGATCTTAGCTGAAGAGAGCTCAAAGTTGGTTATTCTGGCCAACTCTGATTTCATTACCCCTAGTTCACTATAACTATTTTTACAGAGGAAAACAATTTTTGCTGAAAAAAGAAACTACTTGTTTTATTGAAAAAAAGAAAAACTACAAGTATGTTTAAAGAAAAAGCTAAAAATAAAATAGTTTGAGAGTGGCAGTGTTCCATGGCCTGGGAATGGCTTTGCTGTCTTCATTTTCCAAGTGGTATGCCATTTTTCCTGCTAATCCAACCACTTTGTAAGGTCTTTCCCAATTGGGTCTTAACTTGCCATCTCCGGGTACCAAGGTGTTTCCCATTACTTTGTGCCGCACCCAATCTCCGATCTTGAATTGCCTTGGATGTACTGTCTTGTTATATTTTCTGGATAGCTCTTGCTGGTATGAGGCAATGTGAACCAGTGCTCTTTCTCTTCTTTCTTCTGCAAGGTCGAGCTCTAATGCTATGGCTTCTCCATTTAACTCTGGGTCAAAATTTTCACTTCTGATGATTGGGAGGCCAATTTCTAGTGGGATTACTGCTTCCATGCCTTAGGCTAAGGAGAATGGTGTTTCTCCGATTGATCGCTGAGGTGTGGTACGGTAAGCCCATAAAACATGAGGAAGCTCCTCAGCCCACTTTCCTTTTGCTTTCTCTAACCTTTTCTTCAATCCATTCAAGACGACTTTGTTTGATGCTTCCACCTGGCCGTTTGCTTGGGGGTATGCCGGAGTAGAGTTATAGAATTCTATCTTGTATTCTTCACAAAAGCCGCTAAAATTTTTTCCATCAAACTGAGTGCCGTTGTCAAATATTAGAGCCTTGGGTATGCCGAACCGAGTAATGATATTTTGCCAGACAAACTTCTTCACATCTTTCTCCTTTATTGATGCTAGTGCTTCTGCCTCCACCCACTTTGTGAAGTAGTCTGTTGCTGCGATAAAGAACTTTTCTGTTGCCGAGTGCCGTTGGAAGTGGTCCTACTATGTCTAAGCCCCACATTGCGAAGGGCCATGGGCTAGTTAATGGTAGAAGCTCTCTGGCTGGTTGATGTATTTGGTGTGCGAACTTCTGACATTTCTCGCATTTCTTGACATACTTCTCTGAATCTGCTTGCATGTAAGGCCACCAATATGCCTACGAAATTGCTCTGTAAGCCAATGATCTTCCCCCTTGGTGGCTTCCACATACGCCTTCGTGTATCTTGAACAAGAATGCCTCGACCTTGCTGGGGTGGACGCATTTCAAGTAAGGTCTCGTGAAGGATTTTTTGCACAAGGCCATTGATGGGGAGAGCCAAAATCGCTGCGACTTGCTCTAATCTTGTTGGCTTCTTTCTTCTCTTCGGGTAAGACGCCGTCTTTCAAGAACATTATAATGGGATCCATCCATAAAGGGCCTAATTCGGCACAACATACCTCAGCTGCTTCGGGTTCTTCAATGTTTGGTCTTGGTAAGTAGTCAATCAGTAACGGATGTGGGATGGATGTATCTGCCATCGAAGTAAAGCCTGCTAGTTCGTCTACTCTACTGTTTTCTTCCCTGCCGATCTGCTCTATCCGCACTACTTCAAATTTCACGATCTCTTTTCTGACTAACTCTTGGTATTTAGCCATCCTTTCATCCTTTGCCTCATAGTCGCCTGAAATTTGGTTTACCACCAGCTGTGAGTCACTATAAACCATTAGCTCGGTGGCCTTCATGTAGAGTGCTAATTTTAGTCCTACCTGAAGCGCTTTATACTCCGCTTCGTTGTTTGATGCTGGGAAGCCAAGGTTGACTGCTTGTTCCACTATTAGGCCATTCGGTGAGATAAGGACTATGCCAAGTCCTGGACCGTGCCTGTTGGACGCTCCATCCACGAAGAGCTTCCACATCTCTCCAACGAACAGCTTCCAGCAAGTGGAGGGATCGGATGATGCCTTGGGGTCATGAGTGTTGCTGGTATTTTCTTCAAAGTCCACACTTACCGTTTGCCCCTCACTATTTGATTGTACCAAGTTTTTACTTGTTGATAAGTCTTTGCTTGGTGTAACATGGTTTGCTTCTTCCTCCCTTTCTTCAATTTGGTGTGTCTGGATATCTTGTTTTGGGGGTTGCGCAGTTCCTGCGGCACTGTCCATCCCCTTCTCTGTTGTGCCAGTCAAGTCAACTAGGCAGATATGGTGGCTTCCTGGTGTGAACTCTGCCACAAAGTCTGCCAAAGCTTGAGCTTTTATTGTGGTTCTGGATTGAAACTTGATATCATACTATCCCAATTCCACTGCCCATTTCAAGATTCGCCCAGAAAAGTTCGCCCTCTCAAACAAAACTTTTAATGGGAAAGCTATTAGGATGATTATGGTGTGGGCGTGGAAATAATGCGACAGTTTCCTGGAGGCCATTATCAGGGCTAAAGCCAATTTTTCCAATGGTAAGTACCTGGTTTCTGCGCCCAGCAAGGTCTTGCTGACATAAAAGATGGGCAGGTGTTGGATTCCTTCCATTCTGACCAACACCATGCTAACTGCGTGCTGTGAAACCGCCAGGTACAAAAAGAGCTCTTCTCCAGGTATTGGCGTTACTAGCAACGGTGGGGAAGACATGTATTCTTTTAGGCTTTCCAGGGCGCGGTCGCATTCTTCATCCCACTCAAACTTGGCCTTTAGTGCTTGGAAGAATGGTCGACATCTGTCTGACGACCGACTTATGAACCGGTTGAGCGCAGCTGCCGTGCCAGTGAGATGCTGCACTTCTTTCACTAAGTTGGGCCTCTCTAGATCCTGGATTGCTTTGATATGAGAGGGGTCTACCTCAATACCTCGGTTGGTCACCAGGAAGCCTAGGAATTTGCCTGATCTTATGTCGAACGCACACTTGGATGCATTAAGGCGCAACTTGTTCTTCTTCAGGATCTGGAACGTTTCACCTAGGTCCCTAAGATGGTCCTTCTCATCCTTGCTCTTGACCACCATGTCATCTATGTAAGCTTCCATTGTTCTGCCTAACAATGGTTCAAACATCTTGGTGACCATCCGTTGGAACGTTGCCCCTGCGTTCTTTAGGCCAAAGGGATGACCTTATAACAATACAACCCTCTGGGCGTTGTAAAAGATGTGACCTCCTGGTCAGGCTCGTACATAGCGATCTGATGGTAACCTCTGTACGCATCAAGAAAGCTAAGTCGATTATGGCCTGCCGTCAAGTCTACCAGTTGGTCTATCCTGGGTAAGGGAAATCTATCTTTTGGGCATGCCTTGTTGACTGTTTTGTAGTCCACGCAAACACGCCATTTTCCATTCTTCTTTGGCACTACTACTGTATTGGATATCCACTTGGGATAGTGCACTTCTCTGATAGCTCTTGCCTCTAGAAGGTTTCCCACTTCTTCCGCCACTATCTCGGCGTAGTGGAGTGCTGATCTGCGAGTGCACTGTATAATTGGTCTGGCATTTGAGTGGACGTTTAATTGATGACAGATGAAGTTTGGGTCAATGCCAGGCATGTCATACGGCGTCCAGGCGAACACTTCGATGTTAGAGGTTAAGAATTCCATGACCTCTATTCTCTCAGTGTTGGACATAGATGAGCCGAGCAAAAAGAACCTTTTTGGGTTCTCTTCATCTATCCTTACCTGTACCAAGTCTTCCACTGCCTTCTGTTCAGCGGTTTTGCCAACATCCGCAAACAATTCATTGCTCTCAGGTTCTTCCACCATCTGTACATACCCTTTGGCAGCTCAGCTGCCATTTACTGTGACGAAGCACTGCTTGGACATAATTTGGTCTCCAAAGACCTCTTCAATTACTCCGGCTTCGTTGGGGAACCGTAATACCTGATGGTAGGTTGACGCTACCGATCGCATGGCGTGCAACCACGTCCTTCCCAAGATAATATTGTAAGTGGAATGGACTTTCAATACCCGAAATTCCACCTGTTTCGTCATGCTTCCTGCTCTGACTGGGAGGATTATCTTGCCCACTGACCACTCTGGCATTGAATTGAATCCGATTAGGGGAGATGTTGCCGATGCCAAGTCTTTGTCCTCCAGTTTCAGTTGTTTGAGGGTTTCATAATACATTATCTCACATGAGCTCCCTTGGTCAATCAAAATCCGCTTGACGTCGAAATCCTTGACGCGTAGAGTCACAACCAGTGCATCATTGTGAGGGCAATATATCCTTGCCAAGTCTCTGTCTGAAAAAGATATGACATTTGTGGCCTCCGTTCTCCCCTTTTTGATGGTAGGTTGTGCACTTAATACCTCCCTTAAGTGCTCAGCCTTCTTGATCATTCCTCTGAGCTCAGATACTCGCTCAGGTTCGAATACCCCATGTATTACGTTAAACACGCCTTGAGGTGGGGCGTCGATTGACATTCCGTTTGGGTTGTTGTGGTTCTGGGGGGCTGGCTGTGTCCCTCCTTCTATGTACTGGTCCAGGTGCCCAGCTGCCACTAACTTCTCCAAGTGCTGTCTCAACGGCGTGCAATTCTCTGTGCGGTGCCCCTTTTCATTATGGAAGGTACACTGAGAGCCTTCGTCATAGTCTTTTTGTGCTTCTCCCAACTTAACTAGCTATCGGACGAAAGGTTCATCACGAATCTCACTGAGAATTCAGTAGATTAGTTTTTTGAACACCGTGGTGATGGCAGTGCGAACTCTTAGCCATCTTTTGTCTGGATCCTCTTTGTTGGCCCGTCTGCCTCGCCCATTCCTGCTTGGTCGTTCTACCGTGTTGACTTTTGCCGAATTCTTTTTATCTGGTATTGCTGTTGTGCCAGATTTCGCCTTAGCACAGGCGCCATCTTCTTCCACACGAATATGTTGGTGCACTCTCTCCATTAAGGCCTCCATCGTGAGGGGGGGCGTCATAGTAATTGAATCCCTCAATTTGTTGCCAACTGGCAGGCCCTGTTTGTATTGTGCGATGGCGAGGTTTGTAGGACAATCTCCTATCTGGTTGAAAGTTTCCCAGTAGCGACTGTTGTAGGACCTCAATGTTTCTTTGTCGCCCATGTCAATGGAGAGTAGCTGATCGATCTCCACTGGTGTCTTGGTGTTCGTTCTAAACCTTGTCACGAACGCCTCTGCCAATTGTGCCTAGGAGGTGATGCTGCCTTTTGGTAGCCTTTCGAACCAAGTTAGACCCAGGTCGCCTAGGCTGGACAGAAACATGATGCACATTAAAGCCTCGTTTCGCCGGTATACTGCCATAACCTAGCGAAAGTGGCTCAAGTGCATGTAGGGGTCCGTCTTCCCCTCATAAGTGGTGAATTTGGGCTGGTGAAAGCCCGAAGGTAGTGGTGCATTCTCAATTGCTGGAACGAACGGCGAGGTCTGCAGCCTTGCTAATGCTTTGTTTGTTAGTTCGTAAGCAAGGTGCGGTATTGGCATTCCTACCTCGACGCTCCCATAAGTCCGAGGAGCCAACCGCTGAAGGGCTGAAACTCTGTGTGGGTCGCGTGCTCTAGTATCTTCCTTCCATCGTGCCCTTTCTTCTAGCACAGCTTGCAAATCGGATGATCTAGGCAACTCCGTCTGCCTGGATGACGTCTGGTGCGTACGCGAGGGCCGATAGGTGCTTCCCTCAGTATATGACCTCTCAGTTCTTGTTCTCTCAGACCTGGAGTAACGAGTCCTGGGAGTTCTTGACTGAGTGTCACCTGTTCTCAGGCTCTTATTCTCTGCTTTCGATGGTGTGTTATGCCTACTACGATCTTCCGAGTGGCGAGGGGGCGTGTTGCTTTTGTGCCCCTCTTCTGTCGCCACCCCTTTTCCTTTGATCTGGCGCTTCATAGACTCCATGTCTGCCGCCATCTTCCTTATTAACTCGTCTTGTTCCTTTACGCGATCCTCTAGAACTTGAGGATCCATTATGCGCCTCTGTCTTTCAGGACTTTGAGAGCGACGGGGGCTGTTAGCCCGCCTTCCCCTGGCATCCCTTCAGGGGTTCTGTCGCTGGGGTTCTAAATCTGCCATGGGAGGGATAGAAGGCAAACCTTCGTGCCTCCCACCCCCCTCTGGGGTTTGTCCGTCGATAGCGGACTACGGCAAATCTTCATTGTGTGCCATTACTTCCAATTAGAGAGGAAAAACTTGATCAAGAGGTTTTGTTCTTTCTGGTCTTCCCACAGACGGCGTCAATTGTACATGCATGAAATAATTCTTCTCGTATAATCCTGTTGATCAAGTCTGCGCTCCTCCAAACGTCGTCGCTTTACTCCCTGAAAACACAAACGTGAGCTAACCGGCGGGTGTGTGCCGGATACCTTTCCGATGCCTAAGTCAGCAAAATAGACAAATAGACAAAAGCTCTGTGTATTCGAGAATCAAAGTCATGTTACCTCTTCCATAGGTTCTGTTATGAACTTTTATAGGTTCCGCGTGGCACAATCCTAGTAGGACTCTTATTCCTCCATGTAGAGTCCTCCTAGGAATCACACTCCTGAAAGATAATGCTTATCCTTCAACATCCCCCTCACTGCTTAAACCAAGTGAGATGGTTTTACCTTGGTAGTATGACAAAACGACCGAGCTAACATAGCCATGCTAAAGCGGCAGAAATGACCAAGCTCCAACTAGCTCGGTTCTTCCCTTCACTGCTTGCACCTCGATTTGATCCGTCGAGACCGAGCTAACGAGAGCTAGGTCCACCATAAGAAGCCCAAATACCTCGGTTCTGAATACCATGACCGAGCTAACTATTACCATACCGACCGTGGTAACTGTATCTACAACTGGATCGAGCTAACTGCAGGGTCCTTCCTTTCGGCCCTTTTTACCGTGGCCCAAAGAATGGCCCACCAACGCACCTTAGCCTAGCTCGGCCCTAGTGCATATAAAAACTCCCTCTCACACTAGATAAAAATAACGTGTACAATTGATAGTTAAAATAGGAGTCGTTTGGAAACAAGTTATTTTAATAAATTTTTTTTTTTTTTTTTTTTTTTTACGAAAAGATGTACAATTTGATAGAGATATGATGTCACCTAAATAAGGTGGTATAACCCAACTAAAAGATAATATAACCCAAACAGAATAAAAAGACAATAAATATATATTTTTTAATAACTTGCCAAACAACCCCTCAATAAATAAAATAGTTGATAGTTGCACATATGACCACTTCGAACTTTTGCATGAATATTTATGCCTAATTAATGATTTTTTTTTTTGGGGATATAGATAGAGAGCTACATGATGTTGCCATGTGACACTTTCACACAAGTTATTGATCACACACTCTTCAAAAGATGTGTATATATATAATTTTGTTATATATTTTTATGGTATATATTATGTATTTTTGTGATAAATATTATATATTTTTCTAGTAGAGTTATAATAATTTGTGGTTTAGAAATAAATTACACATTTTGTAGTAATGTTATGCATTTTTGTAGTAATGGTGCATACTTTTTTGTTAGAACATGCTTGAATAAAAAAAAATGTGTGACATCACCATAAAAATACGCAATATTACTACAAAATTCGTAATTTTATTTATAAACAACAAATTGTTGTAACTTTACTAAAAAAATGACAACACATTTATCAAAAATATATAATATATACCATAAAAATATATTATAGGTGCTGTAACGCCTCCAAAATAATACAATAAACCAACCAAGACTATATGAGAATGATAGTAAAAATCAGAGTATAAGGTCCTTCTATTACATGAGATCCAATTATACAAGAGAGTGACATATGCAATTATATATTCGTGAGCTTGTCCCTAAATCTACAACATTTATCAAAGCGTGAGATAGACTGGAAGCAAAAGAAGAATAAATACCCTAAAGGCTTACATCTTTCCAAGATAGTTCCTGGTTACAACAAAAGTGGACTTTCAGTCCAATACATCTAAAGCCCATAGGCTGTACAAAAATTAAGTACAAAAATATTAAAATTGAGCCTCCAGCTCCACAATCCTCCTAAGCTAAGTCCTTGGTAAAGGCATATCACCAGCACCTAAAAATAGTTTTCCCAAGTAGGGTGAGCCAAAACCCAGTAGAGACAATCTATCACAATATATGAATCTTAACAAAGATATAAGTAATATGCACATGTTCAATACCCAACGACAAAATCTTTACAACTCTTTTCCAAAACCATGTTATGCCAAACTTACATCTCAATTAATTTTATCCCAGTTCATTAGTTACACCCACTTCATTTAATCACCCAAACAGAGGATACACCTCACAGGTCTCCAACCAATATAATTCTCATGCAGATACATTCACTTGTCATTTTACGGAAATTTCGTCTGCGGGAATCGTCACCTATGTATACGCGCAATTTTTGGGACTTTCACGCTGGACACACAAGCCAACTTAGTTTAATGGAGTCCATTCCCTTTTCTTCTTCTAAATATGGAGTACATTCCCTTTCTCCTCCCAAATATCATACATATACAAGGTATATATATCATAATCATATTTAATGATAATGACAAAGAGATTAGTTTCAATTCGCCTAATCCTCTTGTAATTTCTTCAATAATCACGACTATCCTCCACCGATAGCCCAAAACAAATATTTCTAAACAAATATACAATCTTTACAACAGATAACTTATCCAAATTTCCATAGGTACGAGGCAATACATATTTAACTCCTCCATTTATATAAACACCCATTCAATTTCATATCCCCAACACCAATTCCATATTTATACAAAATAATTATTCAAGACATTTTAGGGCAAAACCCCCTCTTTCCCACTTTGATCCCAAACACCAAAAATCAACTATTTTAACACAACACAAGCCCATATTTACTCCCATAACCATTTGAAAATTCCACTTTTGATTTTAAACCAAAACCCTAGGTTTGTTCAAAATCACCTCAAATCTCAACATTTCTTACACATCAACAAATAATTAACTAAAACTCATAGAAGAGTGTAGAAAATCCCTACCTCAAGCTTAGAAGACCAAGGAAAAAGTGGAGAAACTTCAAAGACGGCAAAACCAAGCTTTAATCAGACCAAAATAGAGCTCTTGATATGCACTACCTTTTTAACAAAGACACATGGGTAGAGAGATCACTAGATCTAGGTGAAGATGTAGAGAGAATAGAAGTTTTAGAGAGAGAGGCTTCCGATCTAGGGTTTTTGAGCGCAAAGTTATGAAAAAGTGATAAAAAATGAAGCTGCTGCGAACTGATATACGTACAGTCCGTTCGAGCGTAAGAGTTGACGCTCGAGTGTCAGACACAATAAGTTGTTCCGCTCGAGCGTAAGAAACGACGCTCCAACGCAGAATGCACAGTCCTAGTAGTTTTACAGACAACAAACCAACGCTCGAGCGCAATAAAGGCCACTCAAGCACCCACCCGCTCGAGTGTAGGAAATGCCGCTCGAGCGTAGAAAACATTTTTCCACTAGTTTTGCAGACCTACAAAAGTACTGAGAGTTCGCAAAGCTCGCTTGAGCACAAGAAGTGCCGCTCGAGCGAAGGACCAAAAATTTGGACAACATAAGGTTTGAAAAACAAGCGACCAACCTGTTGCAAACACAACCACTACAATCTAATAACCAAAATTAAAGAAAGATAAGGGGGAAAAGACATGAACAACCATATGAGGCTATGAAACCCGAGTTCAGAATACAAAATGGATTGGGTCTAAACCAGAAACGCTCTAGGTGCGTATGGTACACACCCTTTGGTCCAGCCGAGCCTAGCCCAATGTTGGGCCGAGCGGGCTTTTGCCAAAATTAGGGCTTGGTCCGGTAGGCCAACGGGCCAGAAAATTAGGCCCAAGCCCGGGGGTATTCGGGCCTCGGGCTGGCTAGCAGACCAGGATTGGCTTGACCATTTTTTTTTTTTCCTATTTTTTTCCACCAAAATTTTATTTTTCCACAAAAAATGAAACTGAGCCTCGGGCGAGCTGGGCCTTGAGTGGATCGATGGACCGGGCTCACGGACCAGACCGGACATGGTCAGGCTTCGAAACATACGGCCTAGGCCTAGGGTCTTGGGCTCGGCTCGGGCCCAGGCCTAGTCGGGCCAAGTTGAACCATAGGCCCATCTACTAAATTTACACCCTTACTTTATGAGGGTGTGTACCATAGAGTTTCCCATATTCATGTTTTTAGGATTGGATTTGGGTTTTTTGAAGTTGGCCATCAAACTTAAGAGAATAGTTTGAGTTTGGTAAACTCATTTTAGGGCTGATTTTGCTTTCGAACTGTTCATTTTTTAAGATTCATTGAATAAATTAATGAAAAAAATTAAGTTCATCAAATATCGGTAAATATATGTTTGAATTACATTTATATTACAAAAATAAATGTCTATTATTGAAATTATATTTATTGTTCATTTTTGTAAGACAAATGTAATTCAAATATATATCTACCGATATCCAATCATCATTATTTTTTACATAAATATTCTATTTAACGAGTCCTAAAAAATGAATAGTTTGAATCGCCGAGATCAGTTTCAAATCAAACCCACTAAGCCTAACTGTTCTCAAGTTAAGCCATTTAACTTAAGAGAATAGTATGAGCTTATTGGGCTCATTTTGGAGAGTCAACTTGAGAGAACCTAAACTCTTTTGGGTAAAACATTGACGCAAAGACATATACAAATTAAGAAATCTTATAATTTTTTTATTAATTGTTGTGACATAAAATAATAGAATTTTTGAGTTTACAATTTGAAATAAGACAAATCAATAAGAATAGAAATTTGTAAGATTTATTATTTTATATTGGACTACTCATTATAAATGTCATGAATTCGAACGTTAAGTAGTCACCCTAACAAAATCGGTACTCAAAGAAAATGATTTGCAAACAAAATTGTCATATAAAAAAGTCCATATAAATCAACTTTTATCTTTCTTTTAGTTTTATAATGGATGAATATTAATTTTACATATCACTTTCGATTATTTTTTTCAATTAATTTTTTTTAAATAATTTTTTTTTTCAATTAATTTTTTTTTTCAATTAGTTTTTTTTTTCAAATATTATTTTTCCCAATAAATTTTTTTCAATTATTTTTTTAATTAATTTTTTTTTTCAATTATAATGTGTGTGATCCCATTGTCATAAATAATAAAAATAAATATAAATATTTTAGGCCTGAACAAACATATTTTTTAGTTTATGTTTTTAAAATTTTTTAAACATTTTGTTCAAATCAAACACGTTTATAATTTATGTTTTTCTAAAAATAAACAAAAATCAATTTATAAAATTTTTATAAATATAAAAAAAAAAACAAAATGTTATCAAACGCTGCCTTATTAATTACGAGTACCACGAATATGCAAACTGTCAACTACCTCTTGATGAAAGCTCCCTTCTATATCGTGGCAACGTGGTGACTGCCATACCTATTGCACAACAGTTGTTGTATAGTCATATCGAATAGGTTTTTTTAGGTTTATTTTAATAATTCAAATCGTTCACTTTTTAAAGTATAAATAGTATAATATATCTCTAAAGAATTAAGTTCATCCAATATTATTAACCCTTTCATTCACTCACATTTTTATTCAATTTTATAATTCAAATTACATTTGTCATTTATTTTTAGATACAAATACAATTCAATGAAATAGTTATGATATCCGATCAACTTAATTTTTTACAAATATATTTTACTCGACATATCCTAAAAAATGAACAATTCGGATTATCAAGTGGTTTCTGAAATAGACCCATATAGCTCCACAACAGTGACTGTTGTACTGGAGGCATAACAATCACTCCTTTTTCTTATATCATTATCTCTTCATATCCCTCTTATAGTCCTAATTCAGATCCGAACCAATGATCCAAACTGTCTATTTCGTAAATTTCGTAACAAAGGTCATTCATGCAAAAAATGAGCTTTATTGAAAAATTATAAACATAGGAACATAAAATATTTTATTTTATAAAATAGATGGTTTAAGTTTACAATCACATTTGTCATTCATTTTATAAAACAAAATGTGATTTTTTCTTAAGTTTATAATTTTATGATGAAACTTGTTTTTTGCATGGATGACTTTTATTACGAAACTTACGAAATAGATGGTTCAGATTATTAGTACGGATCGGAATTGGGGTCTAAAAAAGAAGTATGGAGAGATAAAATATCTTAGATTTACAATAAATATTATAGTAATTAATTTGAGAATCAATTTCTGAATACCATCTTATTCATGCATTGATTGAATGCCTCCTCCTTTCCCTAATAATTTGCAGAGTGATGCTGGGAATCTCAAATAATTTACTAAAGTTTTTATCAAATCTTTTATATGTGTGTGGGACTTACAGACATGTGAGTTTGTGTGGGTGTCATACTCATATGAGAGATTTAGTAAAAAAATTAAAAAATTATTTGTGATCTATAGCATTTTTCTAATCGAAATAATATTTAGATTTTGATACCAAAATTTGGTTGGTGTAACCATTTATTACTGTAAATATTAAATTCATTTGAGCTGCATAGGTTCAAACTTTTCTAAGTTCTCTTCTCTTCAAAGTTCTAGAAAAGATAAAAATAAGTAAAAAGCAGTGAATTTTTTGGACTAATTTTGACTTTTTCACTATTTTATTTGGATTTTTTCAAAAAATAAAAAATAATGTTTGAGAGTTTTAATTTGAGAGTTCTAATACAACTCTAATAATGTGAAAAGTATCCATGTGAAGGTGGGGCCTGCACTCCTCTATCTATCTCTCTCTACTCTCCCTTTCTTTCACCTCACTAGAGCTCCATTTGGAGCTCTAGTAGTAGAGCTATGTATCATCACCAAAAAAAAAAAATCTTTTTAAATTTGTCTACACCATATAGGAAAAAAAAAAAAAACTGACATAATTTACAAAAAAAAAAATATCACTAAAGACAATTTTTTCTTGTATATTTATAGAAAAAAAAGACTTATTCGAAAGATTTAAAATTGTCCAAAAATTAAAGTGAATGCATAATGGTCCTACTGAGGGTTCACAAAGCTCACATAATATCAAATGTGGTACCAACTTATAAATCAACCTTAAATTCAACCTCAAACCTAAAATTAGGTGGTTGGCACAATTTACATCTGGGGGGAAAGTTTGCCTGAGAAATTAATGAATAAACTATCAATAGGTATTAATAGTTGGATTTAATTCAAATCAAATTTTATTGAAAATAAGTTTTAGTAAAATCATCTCTAAAAATAATTTTTTGTGATAATTTTTTGCATGTCGCTGAAAATTAACAATTAGTGACTTTTTTTGTTCACAATTTTTATAAATTATCGTTAAAACCTACAATTAGTGACGTTTTTCTGTGACGAATTTTTCCAATTGTCGTTGAAAATTAAAAATTAGTGAATTTTTTTATGACTATTTTTTTTTAAACTATCGCTAAAGTTTATAATTAGTGATATTTTTTGTGATAATTTTCAAACTATCACTGAAATTAATAATTAGTAACTTTTTTTAATAGTGTTTAATATCATAGGACCTATTGGACAGTAAGTTCATTTATTAAGACTTATGCGTAAATTTCCAAAATTAATTAATCAAAGACTAATTGATTTCATCAAGTCGGCGGTGTTGTTTGGAAATTTGGAATAATTCTACATATACCAATTAATGTATTAACTAGTATACTAACAGATGATGTGGTATAATTTTAGAGGTTTTGGATATTTATAATTTGTATAATAGGTGGGGTTAGTAATAATGGCATAACACCAATTGGTACATTAGTGTGTATATTAATTGGTGCATGTAACACCACCGGAAAATTTTAGAATATGTAATAATTTTTTTTTGGTCATTAGTGATTGTTATTCAAAATTATATTAAAAATTTGAATAATGCTATATGCACTAATTAATGTACTAACTAGTGTACCAATTGATGATGTGATATAATTTAAGATATTTTTGGTATGAGTAATGCTAGAAACCTCAAAAATTCTACCAAATTTTTTTACTAAATGTTTCACATGGGGTGTGAGATCCACACAATGTGGGTCCTATGCAGGTCCCACACTCATGTGAGACATTTGGTAGAATTTTTGGTAGAATTTTTGAGGTCTTTAACATTTTTGTTTTGGTATTTGTAATTTGTATAATGAGTGGGGTCAATAATAATTTCATAACTAGTGTTGGTATACTAATTAGTACAGTAATTGATGCATATAGCACCACCGTAATTTTTTTTTACCTTTCTGGTCCATTTTGTGTAGATGAATCTAAAAGATAATTTTTAAAAAAAAAAAAAAACCAAAAAAACAATTTAAAATCTAAAATAAGCCCAAAAAAAAAGTTTACTATTTTTTGTGTGTGCTTATAAAATTTAAAAGATAATTATTTTGTTTTTTTTTGGGATTTTTTTAGAATTTTATTTTTTTTATTTTTAAAATTTTCCATTCATCTCATTGAGTAGAATCTAAAAGGCTAAATGTTTTGGGGAAAAAATAAAAATACTAATGATGAAAATAAGCTAACAAAAAAAGCAATCCCCAAACATTCACGGTTGGATTTCTTTCAAATTTAAATCTCAACTTGAAAGAATTTGAGAGATTCGTGGAACTCATCGTGATCTCGTTTCGATAATTTAAACTATTCATTTTGAAAGGCTTTCCATCTATATTATTTACGAAAAAATTAGACCAATCTAATAATTCTAACTTTTTATTTTTTTATGTTTGTATAAAAAAAAATAGATGGTCTTATTATTTTATCTGTTAATACAATAATACAATATTAACATAACGGCTCTCATCATTAATGTATAATAAACAAAGCTAATAACTGAATTGACACATTAGATGGTAAGTTATAATAATAAAATAAATAAGAGTTGCAAATTTGTTCACAATGTTCAACCAATGAAAAATATACACCATCTAATTGGTTTATTTTGTGTTTTTGGTGGGTCTATCTCTATGTATCAGCCAATGAAATCTTGTGTACTGTTCACAAGTGTGTGATTAAATTTATATTTAGGGTTGAGTTCTTCTTCCGTTGGCGCCAACTAAAGAGATATTGTTGGGCTTAGATGATTCGAATTTTTTAATTTTTTGAATTCATCAAGAAGAATATTTATATAAAAAATTAGATATCGATAAGTAAATGATCGAACTACATTTATTTTAAAAAAAAATGATTTATTCTTAAAATCATATTTGTAGTTCAATTTTAAGAGACAAATGTAATCCAAACATATAATTACTGACATTTGATTAATTTAATTTTTTATATGAATTATTTTATCGACAAGTGTTACAAAATGAAAAATCCGAATGACTAAGATGAACCCAAAATAACCCCATCAAGCGCAACAACTCCTCTCTAGTTTCAATTAAGGAAAGCCATCCTAAATAATTACTCACATTTGGAATTAGGATGGCCATTTGAAACCCTACTCGATCAAACAACAGAAGTTTCTAAACACACTTTATAATTTTTTTTTTTATACTGTAGTTGTTATATGCATAATGCTCCTATTACCGTAATATTGTACAACTAGGTGTATAGACATAAATTTCTAAATACACTTTCTAAATTTTTTTTACTGCAGTTATTATATGCATCATTCTATTATTACTTTGGAAAGAAAATATTGTAAAACTAGGCTTTCTCAAACAGGCTTTCTGGCTTCTCTTTAGGGGTTGTAAAAATGGTCCGTGGCCTATGGTCGGCCTAGGGTGGGCCCGGCCTGGTTAAGCTCCGGCCCGAGCCCAGTCTGAGACCCTGGGCCTAGGCTTGGATTGTCATTTTGAAGCCCGACCTGGCCCATGGGCCCTGCTCGCCTAGCTCAGCCCATGACTTGACCTATGGGCCCACTCAAGGCCCAATGCCATTTTTAGTGGAAAAGAATAAAATTTTGACAAAAAAAAAAACAAATAAAAAATGTTCATGCTTGGCCCAAGCTCGCTAGCCCGCCCACGGCCCGAATACCCCTTGGGCTTGGGCCTAATTTTCTAGCCCTTTGCATGGCCTGGCCTGGCTCGATTTTTTGGCAGGAGCCTGGACAGCCTGACATGGGCTGGGCCTAGCCCAGGCTCGGGTGGGCCGAGCTGGGCCCAATTTACACCCTACTTCTATTATTATCATGGCAAATTGTTCACTCGTGGCCTAGGTTATCAGTAATATCATTTTTTTGATATAATGTTAGGTTGACTAATACAATATTTACTAATTACATATTAAATTATGAGGTGAACTTCTCTCAACTTCAATTCTAAATTTTAGAGAATTTGAGGCGCTTAAGGCTCACTACGGATTTTGTTTTGATGATCTAACCCACTCGTTCTGTAGGACTCTCTCTATATATCATCCATGAAAAAAATTAAGTTGATTAGATAATCGTAACTTTTTTATTTTATCGTATTTATCTTCAAAACCATTCAGTTTATATATATATATATATATTTGTGGAGAATGATGCAGATGAGATTTAAAAATATTATATATTTTAGAATTAATATTTAGTTAGGAATATTTAATTTAGTAAAGAATAGTATAGATTTATTAGTTTCTTAATTTGATTTGATACAATTTTCCTATTCTATTAGTTTTTATTTTTATTTCCTATTTCATTAGTTTCTTGTTCTCCAAAAAGTATATTTATCATAGGACAAACTTCACTTTACCCCCGTATAATATAGGCCATGTGCGGATCACCCTCCTCGCGTTCGAAATCACTACATAACCCCCCTGTGGTTGATGGAGTGAAGTGCACAGTTAGTTTTTCCATTTATTCTAACAGACTGTGCAATACACGAGAGGGCTGTGCAATTGGTCATGGAAAGATGATTTTTCATCTGAATTAAATGACTAAAATCCCTCATCTTCATCATCAATTTCCAAAGTAGTCTTTCCTTTTCATTTTTCAAAACCCAAATCTGGAAATCTCTACCAAGAAAGAAAAAAAAAAAAGAAAAAAAAAGAGTAAAATTACAAACTCTCACCGGTAGTTCCGTAATCAAACCACTCCCAGTGAAAGTAATCAGTTACAAATGTTTAACAAACAAATGTTTTTAAGTTTGATCAAATGTAATCACACAGTGAAAGTAATCTAGTTTAACAAATGTAACAAATGTTTAATCAATTACAACACACATTGAAAGTAATCACAATCTAAATATCTATTTTGTTTTGATTTTAACAGTTTCTTCCTCTTCTACATATCTATTTTTCTTTGATTTTAACAATCTAAATATATATATATGTATATAATAGATAGAAATAAATTTCAGATGTATATATGTATGTATATAAATATTAGTTGTCAGATTGTTGAATGTTGGACCAAAGTTTCCTATGTTTTTTGGGTTGCCCAGAAGTAGAGTTGGCCCTGGGAAAACCCTTCCCAGCGATGCAACTACTCCTCCTTCTACACCGTCGTCCACCCCTGTACCACCGCCAGCGCCTCAAATCCACCCAGCCGCGCCACCCCTCTTCTTATTCTTCTTGGTGATCTGAAAACCCCCATGTAGGAGAAGAGATCTGAGACAGATCTGAAAGAGATCTGCGATAGAGATGGCGATCTGCGTTAGAAGTCGTCGCCTTCCTTGCCTATCCTTCTCCTCCTTAACCATCGTCGTTTCATTCTTGAGCTCATTGATGAGAACCGCGATCGGATACAGAGGCTCGTCAATCATAGGAAAGCGCAGAGGGTTGGGTAAGAAATGGTAAACAAGGGTTATATATAAGGGCAAAATAGTCTTTTTACTTCTGCCGTTAATCGTGTTAACTGTGCATTTCACTCCATTAACCACATGGATGTTATGTGGTGATATTTGAATGTCAGGGGGGTAATCCTCAAATGGCCAAAACCATAGAGAGGTAAAGTGAAGTTTGCCCTTTATTATATATAAAATTGTAAGTTTTAGGGCTATTCAATTTAAATTATATTCGATTAATAAAATTCGAGAGTTTTCTCAATATTGTTTGTTTTTAGAGAGAGTATTTCTAGTTCGGATTTGTTTGTGGTTCGATCTTATTGTTTGCTATTTTTTCTGATATGCTTATTTGCATCAATTGGTATCAGAGCATAGACTCGATTCTGACCATGGCGCGACAAAGAGTACGTGGGGGTTAATATGATGTTGTTGAAGAGAGATATGTCAAAGATATTGTGGCCCGAGATACCTAAATAGAGGAGTGATTTCAATGTTGAGAGCGCCTTGAAAGAATGCTTCCAACCTTGTTGGAGTGTTTTGAGGCCATGGATGTTAGAAATCAACCTCGCAACCATCAACCAAATCCATGATCTGTGGAGGAGAATGTATATGATATCAAGGATGACGATGAGAACCCGTTTGGTGCATATGAAATAAAAAAATTTATAATTAAAGTTCAAGGGTTGTTTGCAACTTAAAGAATTTATAAATTGTGTAGATGTAATAAAAGAATCCAATGAAATATTTTCAGACACATTTTTATCATTACAGTCACATATTGATTGGAATTTGCCTCCGAAGTACGATGAGTACTTAGAGAAGGAAGAAGAAATTAAAGCTCATGAAGTCAAGACCACTAAAATCAATGAGGTACAACTTAGAGAAAAAAAAATTCGATGCTACACAATGTAAATCAGAGCTTCAAATAATATTGGTCATGTCATTGTCAATTGATAACATGTTGAACATACTTCAACTTATAAGGCAGTTTAACCAAGATCATGACTAGAAGATTTTGATGAAAAGATAAAACGTGATAAAAAGGTAGCAATAAAATTCTTGCCCTTAAACTACAATATGTGAAGCTTCCAATATTGTTCCATTATTTGAAGAGGAAAAACAATGTTTGTCTATGTAAATTCGTGCTTATGTCAAGATGGAAGAACTTCATTTAAGAAAATTATTTCTTTAATTTGGAAAGACCATATTTTGAAATATAGGTTTGAGAAAATAAATCTTAAATACATGGGGGATGCAAATGAGTTAAATTGTTTCAAGTTATGAAAACTCAAGGACGAGTTTTTTTAAGCGGAGGAGAATGATGCATATGAGATTTAAAAATATAATTAATTGTTAAAAAGTCCAAGCTAAGGAGGGTACAAGGCATTACGTTCAGTGGATATTTTTTTATTGGTAAGAGGTCCACCTTTTGTGAAATAATTTGGTGAGAAGTCATTTTGTTGTTTTGAAAGACATTTTATTTTCAATTTTATCCCTTAATTTATTTGTTGACTATTTGTTCAAATTATTTTCCTATCTGTTCAAAAATTTTCCCTCTCTGTTCAAAAATTTTCTTATTTGTTTAATTTTTTTCCCTACCTATTCAATTTTTTTTACCCTATATGTTTATTTTTTTTAATCTTTCCAATTCAAATTTCCCTTATTTGTTTAAATATTTGTGCAAATAAAATTTTATCTACCCAAATTTGTTATCTATTTAATTTTTTTAACTATTTGTTTAATTTTTTCTCTTATATGTTCAAATATGTGACCAAATTTGATTATTTGTTAGTTTTTGTTCTATCTGTTCAAAACTTTTTTCTCTCTTCCTCTCTGCTGCAATTTCTTTCATTATCAACAAACAACAAAAACTCAACAACAACCACTACCACAAAAAATCAACATCTATCTGTTGCAATCTTATTCATCAACATCAACAAATAATAACAACCAAAAAAAAATTAACAACAACAACAAACTCTTCAAAATTACTACTATTTGTTGCAATCTCCTTGAGTGAAAAATCAGAAGAAGACAAATTGAAAGAAGAGTATTATCAAACATAAATAGATCAACACTTCTTTTATCTGTTTAAATCAAACATAAACGTATCAAACACAAACATAAAGAAATCAACTCTTTTTTTTATTTTATTTTTATTTTTTTAAAACAAACACAAACAAATCGAACTCAACAATTTTCATTATCAAAGACAAGTCCATGGTGGAACTAATGATTTGAATTGGTAGTGAAACAGATTTGAGCCTCAATAGATCTGAGCTCAAATCTGAAGAAGAAGAAGAAGAAGAAAGATCTGAGGTGGAGGAGGGAGATCGACAGAGGAGGGACCTCACCACCATCACACCGGCCACGAGATCATGTATCTAAAAACACCGTCTTCAGATCAAAGTTGGAGATGACCGACGGCGACTAATTTTGACGGTGATGTTTGAGCCCTGCAAACCTCATGAAAATAGCTTCTTCAGTGTTGTCCAAATAAAGAGCTCTAGAGAGTTGAGACCATCATTTAGTGGGAAAAAAAATAAAAATGGAGGATAGTTTAAGTCTTCTATATAGCCTTCGGGTTAGAAGGAGAAAATAAGAAGTGAAGCTTGGGTTGCTTCTTATTCTCTCTCTCTCTCTCTCTCTCTCTCTCTCTCTCTCTCTCTCTTCTCTCTAAACTAATGGTTGATGCCATCTGAGCTGCAACACCAATTGTGACAACTCCAACATGTTGTACATTACTGAGAGCAGAAATTGGTCAACGACACTGCGCGAGAGGCGACGGCGGTGGATTCGATCACCGCTTAGAGAAGATGTCAAAGATCAGATAAAGCTTGAGGGGAAGAGAGAGAGAGAGAGAGAGAGAGAGAGAGAGAGAGAGAGAGATAGAGATAGAGAGATATCTGTCAACTTATTAGAGAGATAGAGAGAGAAAGTAGGTTTGATTTTAACAGATAAATGGGTTTGCTTTTATTAGATAATAAGCGTGAATTCAATGAAGAGAGAATGAAGAGATGGAGGGTTAGTTTGGTCATTTCACAGATGCTTGTCCTTATAGACATAACATGTGATATCCCGGGTTTTAGGGCTTGAATAGTATTGTGTAGTTGAGTAGTATGCACTTCTTTCGGTGTTTCATTCATCGTTTCGAGTCGTTGAGATTTCTTTCTACTCTTACTTAACCTCTCTTAACTTTTCCGAGTTAAAAACTTTGAGTTTTGGACATTGGAACTTGCCTTGGTTTGCAAAATCATTTTTTTGAGTTTTTGGGAAAAACCGCTCATGTGGAATTAGAATCCGCCTGAGCAGATCCTCACAGAGTTTTTAAAAAATTTCAATGTTTTCTAGGCAGAAAACCGCTTGAGTGGATTTTGGGTCCCGCTAAAGTAGATTTTGGTGGTATTTTCTAGGTCGCTCTTTGGAGCAATTCACCCTTGAGGCTAAAATTTCTGCTCGTGCGGAATTCAAACCGCTCAAGTGGATTTCGGTGCGTCTGTCTCGATTTTAGTGCTCTTTTCCTGAAAATTGATGCGAAGAGTGCTTTTGGCTCAAATTTTTTTTTCTCTCTCTCTATATCCATCTATTGTCTCCCTTCTCTCTAAAAACATACCAAAAATCCAACTTCTCTCTAAGATTTAGCTCAAATCTTCAAGAGTTTGAGAGGGGTTCTTACACCAAATCAAAGAGGGCGATGAAGGTTATGTTTATAACCGTTTGACTCGTGTTTTTGTTGACTTTGATTTCTAGGATTTCATTCCCTTCATCTCCAAAGCTTGAAGTAGGGATAATCTTTGAGTTATATATACATTTTTATAAGTTTATACGTGTTTTGAGTATTTTATCATATTTTGAGTTATGATTTTGGGTTGTTGAACCCTAAATGATGTTTGGAATTGATTTCATCTATTTTTCGCAAAACTCTTGAGAATATGAGTATGTTAAGGTGTGGATGTTGTTTTGGAAAAAAATTCTTTCGATAATGGAACAAAAACCTTGTTTTTATGAAGCCCTAGAATTTGGAAATTTTGGAAAAAACTTGTGAGAATGGCAAATTGATGCTTGATAATTTACCATGTGAGTAAATGATAGAGGAAATTCTATAGTTGTATCAAATGAAGAGATTTCATGAGAAAATGAGAAATTGTAAAATTTGAAAAGCTTGAGCGTGTTGGTGTTATTATGGAAGAACAAATGCTAAAGATGATGTTTAATATGTGGAGAATTCAAGAATGTTGTTATTGTTATTTTGTCTCTTGGAAAAAATATACTATGATATTATATTGATAAGAGATGTGAAATTTGATCACAATGGAGGATTGTGTGGATGAATTAAGAAATTAAGAAATTTCAAGGTATTGATATAGAAATGTACAGCATTAGCACGTGATTTAATTATTATCACCTTTCAAGTTGGTATTGTTGAGATGTTTAAATGGAACCTAATTATTACAATGGGCATTTGTATAGTCATTCCATTTTGTTATTGATATAATTGATTTTGAATATTACGTTGGAAAAAGTATTGTTTTGAGAAAGGAGATTGTTTTGTAAAACAAGATTATATTGATTTGTTTTTGGGATAAATTCGTTGGTAAGTCTGGATGGAAGGTGTAGTTGGTATTGGTTAAGTTGGCCTGAGTGTCCATGGTGAAAAGAACGAAAACACGCACGGAAGAGATACCACGTGCCTTCTAGTTAGCTACAAGTAAAGTGGAGATTGATAGTGCTTGTTATGTCTACTTGCAGACACCAATCTAGGGATTACTTGAGTTGTATTTACCGTCCCGTTGAACCACATTGAAATTATTGAATTGTTAAATTCTCATGATTTCATTTGCACAAAAGTTTCAAAAGGTAGAGATATATGTTTTTTGAACATGGCATGGCATATGCATTCATCTCGTGAAATTGTATAAAATATATATACTTTGTGAAGATTTTTCCTACTGGTTTTTGTGCTCAATCCTATGGGATTTTGTACAAGAAAGGATGTGGGGTGATCCCTTCAAGTTAGAGGCATGAGATATGTTTTGAAAGCACAATGCTCTTTTCTTTTGTTGTAATTATTTTGACAAGCCAAGAGCTTTACATGTATGGGTCCGGAGAACCATTTTTTGTGTAACCGAGCTTAAGCCTTGAAAGTTGTAACCATTTAGGGCATTTAATTGTACTTGACTTATTATGCCACATGCTATAGATTCATATATTAAGAATGTTGAATGTATACTCACATGTGGAATATCTTTTGTAAATCTCTTGATAGTTATGAATCCAAATGTTGGGGATTTGAGAATGATGTTAATATTGAGACTTAATGCCATTTACATTAAACAATGAAAGTTGATGAATTTAGATCGTATAAATTTTCGGGGCGTGACATAACATTTTACTGCATGGACCTTTTGAGAAGAAAAATCCATATTTGGATTTATTGCCTAAGTGCCTTTAAAAATATTATATATTTTTATTTTATATTTTGGAATTAATATTTAGTTAGAAATATTTAATTTAGTATAGAATAATATAGATTTATTTAGTTTCTTAATTTGATTTGATACAATTTACTATTCTATTAGCTTTGTTTTCATTTACTATTTTATTAGTTTCTTCTTGTCCAAGAAATAGATTTATTGTAAATAAGGTTGTAAGCCTTAGGGTTATTCGGTTTAAGTTTATATTTGATTAATAAAATTCAAAAATTTTCACAATATTGTTCGTTCTTAATAAGAGTATCTCTAATTTTGAATTTGTTCGTGATTCGATCCATTTGTTTGCTATTTTTTTCGATATGCTTCCATACATCAAACACGATATAATAAAAAAAGTTAAGGTTATTTGATTCACTTGATTTTTTCATAAATGATATACACAGAAGACTCTACAAAATGAATGATTCAAATCATCGAAATGAAATCTGTGTACCCTCAAGTTTGGATTTGAATTGGACAGAAACCCAACCTACATTGAAGGGTTTAGGGGGTGTTTGGGAAGAAAAAGCTTTGGCTTTTTTAGCTAAACTAGCATTAAAAGACAAAATTGACTAAAATAGACAATAAGACAAAATGTCACATCAACCCATAATCAGAGGCGGAGGCACACAAGGGCCAGGGAGGTCACGTGCCCCCCCTGGGTTTTTGGAAATTTTTTTTTTTTCAAACATAAAGAAAATATTTTAAATAAAAAAATTTATAAAAATATTATTTAAAGTGAAATGTTAATAACATTTTTAAAATTATGAGAACAATAATGGTTATTTTGATTGAAAATAAAGAGATTATGATAAGTTATATTATTATTTATGAAAATTTCAATATAATGGCGATGTCTATCATTATTGACATGCAAACATAATTAGCCTCAACGAAGATATATGAAATTTATTAGATTGTTAAGTACATTTGACATATAGAGTTTCTCTTCCATATGTTTCTTTCCATTCATAATTAAAATGACCATTATATAAATTATAATCAAGCAACACATCTTCAATTATAAAAATAAAAATAAAAAATTACAATAGGTCATAACTAATATCAAAATGAGTCATAACTAACTATTACTTGATATATAGTCATAACCAAAATAACAATCACAAGAAGTTATAACTAAATTTTATCTAACACTATAATGTGTCATAACCAAAGACCACTAAGATCATAATTGCAACATATGATAGACACTTTTTTTTATGGTGTGTTTTATAGAATTTCTCTACTAAAATATATTATTTCTATCTCAACTTATCTTCTTTTTTTAATTTTCCAATCTACCTATAAATAGTTACTCCCCAATATTTATATAAAATTTAATCTCAAATCCTTTAATTTAAAATTCACATTTATCCAAATGGACTCTTAATATTTAAGTTCCGTAATATCTCAATGTTGTTTATTATAAAAAAAAAAAAAAAAAAAATTTGCTTGGTTAGAGTTTTCCAAAAACATTTTTCAAAAAATTGTACTTTCTTATTTTCCGTGTTTTTTATTTTTACTGAATTTTTTTAATATTTTAAGCAATTTTTTTAATTTTTAGACATACCTAACATAAATATTCCTAAAAAGTAAAAAATTTGTGACAAAAACATTTTAAAAATTCACTAAATACAAAAAATACAAAAAAAAAAAGAAAGAAAATTCCGTACATTATTTGTATTTTTATGTATTTATTAATTTTTTAAAATATTTTTTCACAAATTTTTTACTTTTTAAATACATCTAAGTAAAGTGCATCTAAAAAAGTAAAAGAAAATGTTTAAAATTTTAAAAATATTCACTAAAAAAAAAAAAAAAAAAACACAAAAACCAAAAAACTCAATTTTCAAAATACTTGATCCAAAAAACTCAAACTAAACACACTGATGTTATCATTAATTTGTGCCCCTTCTCCATTAAATTCTTGGCTACGTCACTGCCTATAATCATTTTACTTTTTCTCTCACAAACATCACATCTAACTATAAAAAAATTCAACTCTCTTCCCAAACACAATTATTTTAATTTACTAAAATAGTTAAAAATTAAAATAATCTATTAAAATAACCACCTTTCCAAGCACTCACATAGTGACATTATTACATTTTGTGTTTTTTCGTTCTTTGGTTTAGCGGAAATGAAGACACCTAAATGAATTGGGTGCCATTGCTACCACAAACCACTATTCAACAACCCAATCCCAGTAACAGTACGTATATTAAATGTAGCCTTCAAAATTTGTACGATTGTCACTACAGCATGATAAAAATTTTATTGTAAAAGATATTTATAAATCAATTTCTATCGTCGTAAAAATAGTCGTTAAAAAATTTCCTGAAAAGTCAGTTTTTTTTCCAAACACAACTATTTTAATTTATTAAAATAGTTAAAAACTAAATCAATCTATTAAAATAGCCACATTTCCAGACACCCACACAGTGACATTATTACATTTTTTTTTTTTTTTTTGTGTTTTTTCATTTTTTGGTTTACCGGAAATGAAGATACATAAATGAATTGGGTGCCATTGTTACCACAAACTACTATTCAACAACCCAATCCCAGTAACAGTATGTATAATAAATGTAGCCTTCAAAATTTGTACAATTGTCACTACAACATGATGAAAAATTTATTGCAAACGATATTTCTACACCAATTTTTATCGTCGTAAAAACAGTCGTTAAAAGATTATTTTAAAAAGTTAAAAATATGAATTTTAGTGACAAAATTTTAAAAATATCACTAATAAATAAATTTTTAGGAATAAAATAATTTGATCTCAAAATAGTTTATTTTTTGTGACAAAAAATTTGGTTTCAAAAGGATAATAATTTGTCACTAATCACTACAAGAATCTGCACTTTTAGCGACCACTTTCCGCGACCAATATAAAAGTTGGTAGCTAAAAGTTACCTTTTGGCGACCAAATATTAATTAGTCGCGAATAATCATTATTTTTGGCGACCAAATATGGTTGGTCACAGAAGGTCATATTTTGGCGACCAAAAAATGAGTTGGTCACAGAAAGTGGTATGGTTTTGGCGACCAACTACAAATTTGGTCGCGGAAGGTTACATTTTGGCGACCAAAAAATAAGTTGGTCGCGGAAGATCAAAAATAAGTTGGTCGCGGAAGATCAAAAATAAGTTGGTTGTGGAATTGGCGACGAAAATTTTGGTTGCCAAAAAACTTATTTTTAGCGACTAAAAATATTTTTGTTGTCGTATATTGAGTTTTGGCTACTAAAACAATGTAGTCGCCGAATGAAAAATAAAATTATTTTTTATCTTTTGGCGACCAAAATTTTGGTCACCAAAAAACTTATTTTTAGTGACTAAAAAATATTTTAGTCGCCGTATATTGAGTTTTGGCAACTAAAACAATGTAGTCGCCGAATGGAAAATAAAAAATTATTTTTTATCTTTTGGTGACCAAAATTTTGGTCGCCAAAAAACTTATTTTTAGCGACAAAAAATATTTTAGTCGCCGTATATTGAGTTTTAGCTACTAAAACAATGTAGTCGCCGAATGGAAAATAAAAAATTATTTTTTATCTTTTGGCGATCAAAATTTTGGTTGCCAAAAAACTTATTTTTAGCGACTAAAAATATTTTAGTTGCCGTATATTGAGTTTTGGCTGCTAAAACTATTTGGTCGCCCAATGGAAAATAAAAAATTATTTTTTTATCTTTGGCGACCAAAATTTTGTTCGCCAAAAACTTATTTTTAGCGACTAAAAATATTTTAGTCACCGTATATTGAGTTTCGGCTACTAAAACTATTTAGTCGCCGAATGGAAAATTAAAAATTATTTTTTTATCTTTGGCGACCAAAATTTTGGTCGCCAAAAAACTTATTTTTAGCGACAAAAATATTTTAGTCGCCGTATATTGAGTTTTGGCTACTAAAACTATTTAGTCGTTGAATGGAAAATAAAAAATTATTTTTTATCTTTGGCGACCAAAATTTTGGTCGCCAAAAACTTATTTTCAGTGACCAAAAAAAAATTAGTCGTCATATGTTTATTTTTTCCGACCAAAAAAAAGTTAGTCGCCAAATTAATACTTTTGGCGACTAATATTTTAGTCGCCGTTAATTAAGCTTTGGCTACAACAAAATTTTAGTCACCAATTATTAACATTTGCCCACCAAAAACTACTTTTGTCGCCAAAGGTGTGAAAATTTTAGAGGGAAACCAATTGTCCCCGCTTGTTATGTGTTTATTGAAAATTAGATTGTTCTCTCTCTCACACAGATTCTCCTTCACCCCCACCTCATTGCTGGTACCTCTCTCTCTCTCTCTCTCTCTCTCTCTCTCCTAAACACCCACCGCACCAGCTGGGCTCATCCTCATTTTCCTCCACTGGTGCCTCCGCCGGATCCAAAAGATCGTCGAGATCTGAATCAGATTTGAGTCCTCGTCTCGATTCTTGATCTCTCTCAACCTTCTCTCTACCACACCCCTCGAAACAAGTTTGGTCGTAAAATATTTATTTTTAGCGACTAAAAAATATTTTAGTCGCTGTATAAATAGTTTTGGCAACTAAAATTATTTAGTCGCCGAATCAAAAACAAAAATTTACTTTTTATCTTTGGCGACCGAAAGTTTGGTCGGCAAAAATTTAATTTCAACGACTAAAAAATATTTTAGTCGTTGTATAGATAGTTTTGGCAACTAAAATAATTTAGTCGCTGAATGAAAAATAAAAATTTATTTTTTATCTTTGGCAACCAAAAGTTTGGTTGCCAAAAATTTATTTTCAATGACTAAAAAATATTTTTGTCGCCAAAAAACTAAAATATTTTGAGGAAGTCATTTCAAATGATTTATAAAATTAATTGGCGACCAAATTTGTTTTTAGTCGCCAAAGGTGTGAAAATTTTAGAGGGAAATAACGCCCGCCTGTTCTCTGTTTAAACAAAAACAGAGTGTTTACTCTCTCACACAGATTCTCCTTACCAACCAAACCTCATCTCTCTTTAAACCCATTCCTCTCCCTCTTTAAAATACGCAGAACAGAACCACCGCCTCCCCTTCCCTCCGGCGACGTGCCTCCTCCTCACCTACTTTGCCACTAGAACCACTGTCTCTCCCTACATCTTCTATTTCATCTCTTTCTCTCTCACACACACACACACACACACACACACACACGCACATAGAGTTTTGATCGTAAAACCCTAGCTGATGCTGCGAGATACGGCGGCGTCAGCCATGTTCTGGCGTAGGTCTGACAACCGTAGGCCGAGATCTGAGTCGATCCACACAGATCTGTGAGTGATCCACATAGATTGCAGATCCATACCCCATCTCTGTTACAGCTAATTACCCTTTCCATGGAAGTAGTAGAGTCTTCTTCTTCATCTTCTCTCTCTGCATCGGACATAATTCATCAACTACCTGGCCAACCCCAAGTTAGTTACCAGCAATTTTCTGGGTATGTGACCGTTGATGCCAAGAAACAGAAAGCTCTGGTTCTTGAAGCTGAATCAAATTCGGTTTCCAAGCCTCTTGTTATCTGGTTAAATGGAGGTACTCCAACTTTTCACTTCCTCATACACACCCACATTATGGGTATTTAGTTTTAATTTTAATTTTTTAAAATTTTGATTTTGATTTTGGTGGTAGGGCCTGGTTGTTCTTCATTGGGGGTTGGGGCATTCTCTGAAAATGGACCGTTTAGGCCTAGTGGGAAGGCACTGCTCAAGAATGAATATAGCTGGAACAGAGGTACTATACTATACTATACTTTATATATACCCTTACAAGTTATACAGATGTGAGTCAAGCCATTTGTGTTTCTCATACAAGTAAAGAAAACACAGTTCTAAGGTCAGGGTTACCGCCAGAGAAGGTTTTTATAATTCCAAATGTTATCGACACAGCTATGTTCAAGCCTGCTCCAGAACGACTTAGCACTGATGAAATTGTTATAGTTGTGATAAGTAGATTGGTTTATCGAAAGGGTGCAGATTTGCTTGCTGAAGTAATCCCTGAAGTATGCTGTAAATATCCCAATGTGAGTTATTTAGGCCATTGTAGTGAGTACTTAAAATTTGATTAGTATTGCTTATCCTTGAGCTTGTGATAGTTGGTTTCTTTTCTTCCTTAAAAGGGACCATTCTGAGTTATGTTTCAAGTCCATGTGCACTGGGGATAGTTTTGTTTAAAAAAAAAGTCCATGTGCACAGGGGATAATTGTTGTTTGCTTGTCTATTAAAAGTGGAGAAGCTACCATATGTTGGACAAAACAGACCAAGGATTTATGCATGACCATCATTTTCATTTCATTCATGTTGTTTTGATTGCTTGGTTACCTCCCCTCTACATTTGTTGAAACAGAGCTAGATCCCTTGAACATTTGAAAATAACACTAATTTCCCTTGTTAGAGTTGTTGGCTAGAGACGGATTTAATGGAAGTTTCAAAGTTACCTTATTACCCTTGCTCTTAAAAATCCATTTATGATAAAATTATTGTTTGAAAATAAAAGTCAAGTTATTTTTTTTTGTTTATTCTCCTATTTTTAAATTTTTAAATTTTTTAGACTAGGACATACTTGAGTTGGGGAACATGTGTGTTTATTGGTTAGATATACATGAAGACAATAGAAGTTTGTAAAAAAAAAAACTTGAGATCCAATGATAAATAAAACAATAGAGGTTTATATCTATTAATCTGCCATTCTTTAGAATTTAGGAATTAGTGTAATCTTGCATTTTTTATTATCTTTTAATAAAATAGTTATATATATGACATATAATAAATATAGAAAACTATATATTTTGTGTGTCCCCATGTATCCTGTCCTGCTTTTTTTGAAAATTGACATGTTGGCGTGTTTGTATTGTGTCACATGTTTATGCCCATGCTTCTTAGGGGTCTGCTATTGATAAATGGGTTTGTTATTGACCAATAATAGTTTGAGAATGTGATTTGAGTCATGGTGGGACCAATACCATATATATATAAAGAGATGAGACTATGTTGGGTTCTAGCCATTTTTTGTTTACATGATTTTGTGTAATGTTCTTTTCCAATTGTTAGTCTTGTAGTCAACTACATGATTGCCTGCAAACAAAGTTGTCTTGTGGTTATGATTTTTTTCATCATTATGTGTTGTATCTGGTGCTAGCAAATAATGCATTTGTTATAGTAGAAAACATTCTCATCAGTGCTCAATTACTTAGCTATTGTTGTATTAGTTATAACTTTTATGAGTTCTTATTTTTTATTTTATTTTCTTCTTCTTGTTTTATTAGTTCTCACTCTTAAACTTACCAAGTGTGGGAATTCACCTTTGTTTTTGATGTTGCTAGTAACCGAGGCTTAATTATCTTATTGTTGTCACCGGTTGATGGAAAGCCAATGCTCTTAACACCTGAAGAATCAATTCAGATCCAAGTGGGTACATTTTGCTTGTTTTTAGCAAATTGGAGAATCTATTTTTATTTACAGACTCATAATTTTTATAGTAAATATTTTCTTGCCAATAAAATTTTAGTATGGTTTGTTATGTTAACAAAGGCTCCATATTGTGGCCATTACTTTTCTTTGTATGTGCATGGATTCAATTCTCTCTTTGTGCCACTTCCTCTTAAATTTTCCCTCTTTCTTTTACTTTCAAAGTTTTGTACTTTTCGAACCATTCAAGCAGCATTGCTTGGTTCAATGGTGAAATCCTTGGCCTGGCAATCATGGAAATACGAGTTTGTGTGAGAGTAGCCATTGCATGCAAATAATGCCAAAGGTTATGTTTGTATCTGGTTCACCCCTCCTAACGTCATCGATTAATTGGCCAAAACTAGATTGTCTTTTTTATTTTTTAAACCACCGCTTTTTTATTATTACTTGAAACATCTTCCTGTTCAAATTTATACACCTCACATTGAACAGTCAGCTAGCAATACTTAGTTATCTGCAATCTCATCCCAGGATTCTTAATTTGCTGGAAGGGTGATAGATGCTCTCTTAATCCATTGATTGATGGATAAACCCTCCTTTACGTGCTACTTTGATGTATCAACTCACAGATTTGACTGTAGATTAGATTTCTGTATTACATTGATTCATCTTTTTTTCTTAATTGTGTAACTCTACCAGTTGGGGGGACTATAATACACGAGTCATGACTTATGCCATTAAAAATAAGTTTTCCAATTTTTTGTGAATTAAGCACCTTAAAAAATAATTATGTTCATTATATTTATATTAAATTTCTCATACACCAATGTTTTTACAAAATGGCTGCTGTTTTTAATCAATCATGGCATCTGTGGGGTTTGCATTAAACAGTGATTATCATAAGCATTGTGTGAGAATTTTAAGGGTTCATTGTTATTTTATATCTGTTCAGCTTCACTCTTCAACATCTCATCTGTTTGTGTTTTTTGTCTATAGCTTTTGTGGAATAGAATTGGATCATCAACATCTCATCTTTTTGTGTTTTTTGTCTATAACTTTTGTGGAATAGAATTGGAGCAGATATTATCATGGCTCTTGATGATGTCCTAGATTTGACTCTTACCCAGGACATCTATATATTGTACTTTGCCTTATCCATGTTATGAAACTGTTGTTGTTATTGTGCTATAGTATTCACCTTTTAATGGATACCTTTCTGTTTTAGTGTAATGTAAAAGGGTTCTCTATTGACATCTTCTCTCTCTGTTGTAGGTTAGGGTGTTATGCGAGAAGGCTAAAAGGATTCTAATGGAAGAAAGCAATGTGACCATCTTTTGTCTTGACTCTTCCCGATAGGAATAAACAAACTTGTCCAATATGCCATATAATGTGGAAGTAGTAAACAGTTCAAATTGATTCTTATTCTTCACTAATTCTTTACTTTGATTCTTATGTTTATAAATATATTTTTCTGTACTGCTAGTTATATGTACTTGATACACTGATGCCTCTTGTATTTTTCTGCACTTATTACGCACATTATCCCATAGTGATTAACTTTATGATATCTTGAATTGAATTGGCATCAGGGTTCTTCACAATCTGTCATCCTCAGTGAAGCTACCATCAACCTGCTGATTATGCTGATGCACTGAAGCCTTCTGCCATTACACTGCCTCTACATGGATGTAAGTCTGGAACTATTTCACATGTGAGACACTTCTATCAGTTCTTTAAGCTTTTAAATAGATACCTTTTTCAATTGTAACCAGTGGCCAAGTTGAATGTATTAGTTGAGCAGAAACATCAAAATTCAAATAAAGAATTTTGAATTTATTGCGCTTCTCATTGCTTAGATTGGGATTTTTAAAGTTTCTGCTCAACTTAGCAGCCACCTAGAAGTAAACAGGATTTTTTAATTGGATTCTTAACTCTATCTGCTTTTTGGGTTGTTGATTATACTCCATTTGGTTTCCTAGAAAATCTAGTAAAAAGAAGGAAAATTTTGAATTTATTAGGTTTCGCATTACTTGAATTGGGAATGTAAAACGTTTTACTCAACTTAGCGTAGTACAAGTAGATAGCATTAGTTAATTGAATTCTTAATTTTGTTGTCTGTTTGGATTATGGGAAAATCGAAGCATTAGTTACTATCCTCTCTCTATGTACTTCTTGGGTTTTTGATTATACTCCATTTGGTTGTTGATTATACTCCATTTGATTATACTCCATTAATTACTCCTTTTATCAGTAGCCCATCTACACCAATACCAACCCAAACCAAGCATAGCAAGACAGACACCACAACAGTTTAGCACTCCACACTACAGCAGTTATAGGAAAAACTAAAAAACTACACTTTTCTGGTTAATTAGCACTCCACACTAAAAAATTACACTTTTCTGGTTAATTAGCACTCCACACTACAGTTTAGCACTCTTCTGGTTAATTATAGGAAAAACTACACTTTTCCCTCTTGTCCTATTACTTAGTATCTCACTCTACCCCCCTCAACTAAAAAACATTACACTTTGTTGCATTGAACTATCAATTTGGATCATTGTGAACCTTTTGTTAAAGATTCATTACTTAAATAAAAAAGGAAAAATTGATAGACATTTCAAACATCGTGAAATGCTTACAATAACTGTCACGACCCCATTCCGCCCCTAGTAGAATGGTGCCATGATGGCCAGTAATCTGAGATTACCAAAGGCCACTTGCAAGAATCCACACGCAAATCAGGGTATACATATGGGGCTTACAAATGTGGAAGCAGGAAATCAAGGCTAAGTAATCCATAAGAGCCGTGCATAAGTTGAATGAAATGTCATACATCATTACATAGCTTTAAGACAACAAATGGAGTACAAAAATACATCTTGACCAAAAGGCTTCTCAGCCATCAAACACAAAATACAATGGAAATAACTAAGAAGCATAATCTTCAAGATGTTGCAAAACACAATCCAAAACACGTCGGCAAACACATCGGCAAAAGACATCTAGGCGTCGCCGCCGTCTTGCTCATCACCTACATATATATAGAGAGAGTGAGCTTGGATACTCAGTGAATGGTATAAATAATAAAGGGGTTTACATGAATGATGTCCGAGGTCTTTTAACAAAACAACACAAGGAATAAATCAAATTCATCTATCAAATCTTTCAAGCCTCAAGGGATGCTTACTAACATCAATATAATACAAGAGATGACATTCCGGACAAACAAACCCACGCGGTAAAACCGTCGGTGGCAAGGCAAGACAAGACAAGAGAGATCTCAAAACAATGGTGTCGTTGCATTATAGTCCCCGGACACTAAGGACTTGTGCTACAAATGCTTATAGTCCCCTAGCACATACGGACTTCCAAACTTTGTGCTACAAATGCTTATAGTCCCCTAGCACATACGGACTTCCAAGAATGTCATCAAAACAAGATACAATATTTGATACACAAAATAGGGATAATCATTCATGCTTGTAAGTAATATCCGAACAAAGCAAAACAAGGTTTCATCAAAGCTTTATAACATATCTTTATTAAAATACCACTCACATAGTTCTTCAAACGTCGGGGTCGAGGCAAGCCCAAGTCCTACAAACACATGGCAAAAGTCTGTTGAATGCACTTTCAAACAAGCTGCACATGCATACAAAATGACCTCGGCGTTCTCCAAAAACTAAGTCAAACCAAAACAAACACTTGTTCTCATCTCGGGGAAACATGCTGGGCACTAACCAGGTCTCGGCCGAGGTCCCACACCTTCTTGCCGAGGTGTGGCCCCGAGGGCCACATCCAAGAAAATGAAGTCGGGAAAAATCTGGGTTTTCCCTCTGCTCAAGAACATAAGGAACATGAACATGAAGATCATGAAGGAAATGAATGCAAAGATCATAACTCATCATTGTAAAACCTGAGATTTCATGCTATGAGTTTGAAAACATGGACCTGGGTACCCATAATAGAAGATCTTACGAAAACAAACACAAAAGCATGTAACTTGATGCAAAACTTTCGGATCAAACGAGGCTTTCCTTCAAGAACACTTGAATTTCATACTTTCTTTTAAAACCAACTTTGAATCAATGCATGGCATGCAAAACAGATTCGATCGCGTAATGCAGTTAGATGATCAAGAAGAATAACAAGAGTAAATCAAGATCCTAACCTCAAATCAAGGATCTAACGGTTTGAACTCTAAGAATCAAGCTTGCTAAACCACTTCTCACTCTAGAACTCCTCCTTCTTCTCCTAGAGCCTCTCTCTCTAAAAACAAAAGCTTTGAGACAAAATGATTTGTTTCTAAATCTGTCGGCTGACTTAACCTTCAACTCGGACACGTGGCAATGGTTGGTTGGCTCAACTCAAAAAGGTGACTGATTGAAAAGACAAGACTATGACATGGCGTGCTCAACAAGCTGGGCGGCAAGGGACTCCGGCGAGTAATGACATCGGCTAACAACAAGACTTCGGCAAGCAAGGGAACAATGACCTCGGCCAGAAAGTACAACACTTGGCCCAGCTATGCCACACCTCGGCCTAGGTGTGCCACACCTCGGTCTAGGTCGTACCAGTCTAGGGCAAGATCACTTGGGTTCAAGGGTAACATCTCGGCCTAGATAATACACATCTCGGCCTTGGCGATGAACACCTCGGCCAAGATAATGACATCTCGACCAATATGCCAGGATGGAGGTGGAGGTCAATCAAAGGGGTTCTAAGGCAGTTCTAGGCTTAAGGTGACCTCAGCTTGGTTGGCCTAGGCTGACTACTCACACTGAACAAGAAGCAAAGCATGCAAATAGCACTTAAGCAAAACAAGGACAAGGTCTGAAATGCAAACATAACAAGACAAAGCATATAAATGCATATGAGTATGGCTAAGACAATGTGAGGGTTATTACAATAACCTTATTTACTTTTTTCCTAATTGTCTTCTATCCATGGTAGCACCCATAGTTGCTGACGTGCCTAGAAGAAAAGAGGGAAGGTGAAAAAGAGAATGAGAGAGAAGAATAAGGTCATTTTAAACATTTTGCAGTATATGAGATGTCTTGTGCATGGCAAATGACATCTCATATAGGCGAAAACGGCGATAGGACAAAAATATAGGCGAAAACGGGCTGTTAGGCGCAAAAAATTGGAAATAGCCTCGAAACAACCCTGAGATCATAACAGTCAGCTCGGCCTAGATTAAAGAAATTTGTGAGAGCAAGCGGCGCGTCAATAGGATGCATGGTTAGATATTTAGACCAAAAAAATGTGATGAAAAAAGGCAAAAATGGGTTGTTTTGGGCCAAAAATTGGAAACAACCTCAAAACAGCCCCGATATCATAGCGGTCACTTCGGCCTAGATTAAACAAACTTGTGAGAGCAAGCGGAAAGTTGATACGACGCACCGTTACATATTTAGACAAAAAAATGTGATACTCCCAACCTTATATCTTCCACTCCCCTCTCAGACTTACCCTTCTCTAAGTAAAAGTTAAACTAAAGAATTTTGAATCTAGAATTAAAAAATCTCGTTGTTACAGCTCCAAGAACCCAGCAATGCATATGAAGGCCCTCCATATGCAAGAAAGGAGTAGAAAATATTCTCTCTTCAAAAACCTGTAGTGAAAAAGAATCTACTAAGTAAATTCATTTTCACTGATTCTTCAATAAATCTCAATGAAAGCAAAAAGAGCTGCACTGTGCAAACAAGGGGAAAAAAAATCTTTGGACCAAAATATAGTAGTACAAAGGATATAAAACAACAACTAAATTATGAAAACAGATAGCTCCAAATTTTAACTTAGTTTCCATTGTTGAAGCACAGGTCAATATTGGCAAATTGTGGACCAATAGTTAGAATTGTAATGTTTACTGGATATATACATATGAATGTTGTTGTTTTATTTATAAAATGGTAATGATAGTCAATTAATTTGTTCATGTTACCTTTAATTTCCATAGACATGTTTCATTTTTTGTCCAATTTTACAATAATGTGATGTGCAAATATTTTCATAAAAAAATTACCTAACATAATTTCTCTTTTTCTTTGGTACAGATAGACGAACCATTTGAATTCTGCTTCAATTTTCCCCTTCAGTATGGTTAGACACTCTCGTATGCCAATATGTATAGTTTATGTTTGCTAGTTGAGAAGTTCATTGCATATTATTGTGAACTGTTGTTTTATTTAATTATTTTTGACTTGTTCTTCTTTGAATTACATTTAAGTCCGTTCAAAAAACTAAACAATGAAATACCAAAGTGGTAATGCCATAGACATAAGAATGCTATTGTTTTATTTACAATTTGATAAGAATAGTCATTTAATTTGCTAATGTGACTTTAACTTTTCATAGACATTTTTCATTATTTGTCCAATTTTACCTGACATTATTTCTCTTTTTCTTTGGTACAGATAGATGAACTCGTGCACAAAGCTAAATTGTATAGGACAAATTGGCACTTTTTGTATTTTTGAAAGGATTATATATTTTTGTATAGATGTATATGGAAAATATTAGGGTAGACTAGTAGTTATATTTTTGGATACACTAGTAGTTATATTTTTGGATGGGTCTGTATGGAAAATATTTGGTAGACTACTAGTTATATTTTTGGGTTGATGCACATGGATAAAAATTTAAAACATAATAACTACTTGTTATGTTTTAAATTTTTATGCTACATGAAATATGTAGTTTGGAATTACTTGTGGATGAAAACTTATCATAGTTGTTGACTTTAATTAAACAGGTTTAGAAATGGTTGATATATGTATTTTGTTGAATGTTCATAATTCAATTTATTTGTTGGTTTGAATATTTTTGCAAATTACATATTATATTGAATAAATTGGATGGATTATTATAAATTACAAGTTTATTTTGTTGGATGTTGGCGACCAAATTTTGGTTTTGTTTTTCTAGTTTTGGCGACCAATTGATTAGTTGGGAAGGATAAGTTATACTTTTGCCGACTAAATAAAGTAGTCGGTGTATCACTAAGCACATTTGGCGACTAAATAATTAGTCGTTAAAATTATTAATTTTGGCAACCAAAGGATTTGGTCGCGAATAGGTTTATTGCGGATTAAAGTTTTAGTTGCGCAAACATTTCTTTGGGCGACAAACTTGTTTGGTCGTGGAATGTGACAATTGGAGACCAAACAATTTGGTTGTGGAATGTGACAATTGGCGACTAATTATTTTGGTCGTGGAATGTGACAATTTGCGACGAAAATTTTTGGCCATAGGATGTCGCAATTGGCGACCAAAAATTTTTGGTCGTGGAATGTCACAATTGGCGACCAAACATTTTGGTCGTTGAATGTGATAATTGGCGACCAAACTTTTGGTCGTGGAATGTGACAATTGGCGACTAAGATATTTGGTCAGAAAATATCACTTTTCACGACCAAAGTGTTTTAGCGACAAAATGGATTAGTCGCAGTAATGACATATTTAGCGACCAAAAATTTAATCGGCAAATCCAACTTTTCCCGACCAACCAAAATTTTGGTCGCGAATTACTTTTGCCGACCCTCAATTGGCGACCAAAGTAGCAACCAAAAAAATTGGTCGCGGATAACTTTTGCCGACTAAAAATGGGCTTTTAGCGACCAATTTTTTGGTCGGCAAAGGTGTTATTTCTTGTAGTGAATGTCTAATTTTTGTTGTTGAAAATATAATGACGACATTTTTTACAACAAAAATATTTGGTCCCTAAAAAATAATTTTATCCCTAAATTTTATTCTTTAAAACCTTAATTTTTTGTAATGTGTTTTGACTCTCTGAATGTAAGATCCCAGTGTCCCACATCGGGAATGGAGGGGCAGTTCCTGGGCTATAAAACTAAAAACCTAGACCCTTACATAGCATCGAGGCCTTTTCTCGAGTGGTGAAATCCCTAGCAGAACTCCACAGTTAAGCGTGCTTAAGGTGGAGTAGTTCTGGGATGGGTGACCCACTGGGAAGAACAAATCCGTGCAGGTGTGGCCCAAAGTGGACAATATCGATGACATGTGAAGGGTTGGGGTGTTACAAATGGTATTAGAGCCGACTCTCCGGAGTACCGAGTGTGGGCCCCTAGCGTCTCTCGGTGCATGTGGGCAGGCTTGTGAGTTGGCAGGCTACTGTACGGGGACGTGCAGCCTTAAAGGGGATGGATTGTAAGATCCCAGTGTCCCACATCAAGAATGGAGGGGGAGTTCCTGGGCTATAAAACTAAAAACCTAGACCCTCATATAGCATCGAGGCCTTTTCCCGAGTGGTGAAATCCCTAGTAGAACTCCACAGTTAAGCGTGCTTAAGCTGGAGTAGTTTTGGGATGGGTGACCCACTGGGAAGAACAAATCCGTGCGGGCATGTGTTAGGGAAAATCTATGATTCTCTACAAGTAAATCCATCAATGGGAACACAAACTAATGCGGAAAAATTAAATCAAAAGCAACACAAGAATTTTACGTGGTTCCCTCAATGTGAGGTACATCTATGGGATCGAAATCCGATTCCACTATCAACCAAATAAGTTTCCAAACGATTACAAACGAGACACGAAAGGTCTCACAAAACCACCCTTAGGTGAATTCCAAATAATCACAAATAAACAAGAGGAAAGACCTCACCAAATAGATGAACCAAAATCTTCAAAAACCAAAGTTGTAGAAGACCCAAAATAATAACCCAAATCTCACACCTTCAATGTGAACTCCAAACAGTGCTTTGAAACCGAATAACTGTACGAAAAAACAAAAACGGATAGAGGAGGAAGCAATTATTATGGCTGTCCTATAAACCAAAAAACCCACCGAATTATGTATCAATTTTCACTTTGCTGCTGCACCTCTCCCAAAGAACTAAACAATATCAATATATATATTGAATCTTGGGTTTTGAGAACAAATCCTAATTGTTACCAAATTAAATTAGATCTCTGAAAATTAGATATAATATATTAAAATATATTATACCTAAATCAAACAAAATTAAAATTCTTTAACAAACCAATTGGGTCTCAAACTCCAATAAGGAGATATATCCCAACAATTCTCCCCCTATCAACTTAGGTGGAGACATCAACTATACCCGCCAATGTTCAACACTTTAAATGTTTGTTCCTTAGCAAAGTCTTAGTTAACATATCCGAAATATTATCATCCGTGTGAACCTTTTCAAATTGTAACAATTTCGAATCTAACACATCACGAATCCAATGGTATCTCACATCAATGTGTTTCGATCTCGAATGAAAAGTAGAATTTTTGCTCAAGCGAATAGCACTTTGACTATCACAATAAAGCACATACTTTCTTGCTTCAAACCCAACTCTTGCAAAAAAAATTTCAACCATAACTCTTCTTTGCAAGCTTCTGTAATGGCAATAAATTCAGCTTCGGTAGTTGAGAGAGCAACACATTTTTGTAATTTAGATTGCCATGCCACAGCTCCCCCTGCAAAAGTCATCAAATACCCCGAAGTAGATTTCTTAGAATCAATATCACCGGCCATGTCAGAATCTGTGAACCCATCAAGCATCGGCTTACCATCCCCAAAACACAAACACAGCTTCGAAGTCCCTCGAAGATACCTTAGAATCCATTTTACCGCTGCCCAATGTTCTTTACCCGGATTAGAGAGAAAACGACTCACCACACCAACAGCGTGAGCAACATCCGGCCTTGTACAAACCATGGCGTACATCAAAGAACCAACTGCTGAAGCATAAGGAACTTTCAGCATCTCTTCCTTGTCTTTCTCACTTGTAGGACATTGATTCGAACTAAGCTTGAAGTGACCCGCAAGTGGACAACCAACCGGCTTTGCTTTATTCATGTTGAACCTCTCAAGAACTTTCTCAATGTAGCTTTCTTGAGACAACCAAATCAACCCCTCTCTGCGATCACGAACAATTTTCATACCAAGTATTTGCTTTGCCGGTCCCAAATCTTTCATAGCAAAAGACTTGCTTAACTCCAATTTCAACCTGTTTATCATGGTAAAATCTTAACCCACAATTAACATGTCATCAACATAAAGCAAAAGAATAATAAATTTGCCATCCGGGAAATTTTTCACAAACACACAATGGTCCAAAGTGGTTTTAGAAAAACCATTATTCATCATGAAAGAGTCAAATTTTTTGTACCATTGCCGCGGGGCTTGCTTGAGACCATACAAACTTTTCTTCAATTTGTAAAAAAATTTCTCTTTCCCTTTTTCCACAAAATCTTCCGGTTGCTCCATGTAAATTTCTTCTTCAAGATCACCATGAAGAAATGCGGTCTTCACATCAAGTTGCTCAACTTCAAGGTTCATACTTGTAGCCATGCCAAGTACAACCCGAATAGAAGACATCTTTACAACTGGTGAGAAAATCTCGTCAAAGTCAATACCTTTCTTTTGCCCAAAGCCTTTCATAACAAGATGTGCCTTGTACCTCAGATTCTTGCCATCATTCTTCAATTTGAAAACCCACTTATTTTTCAGAATTTTCCTCCCTTTAGGCAACTTCACTAAATCATAAGTCTGGTTTTCAAGGAAGGAATTCATCTCCTCGTCCATGGCCTTTTTCCAATCACCTTTCTTTGCATGCTCAATTGTTTCTTGGTAGCTCTCAGGCTCCCCTTGATCAGAAATCAACACAAATTCATTGGGAGGATACTTTCTTGAAGGTTGTCGGTCCCTTGCAGATTTCCTCAACTCAAGTTATGGTGGCGGTTCTTGAGTTGAATGCTCTTCCTCAATTTTTGACTCAACTTCATTAGGATTAGCATCATCCTCTACATCTTCAATAGGTAGCTGCACATCTCCCCCATTTTCATCATCCACCGAAGATGAAGGAGATGGATACATGTCAATGAGATCACTAGTTTTTGGCTCCGGTTGATCACCTTTGCCAAAGTCTTCAATTGTTTAGTCTTCAAGAAACACAACATCACGGCTTCGAATGATTTTCTTGTCAACCGGATCCCACAATCTATACCCGAATTCATCATGCCCATAGCCAAGAAAAATACATTGTCTTGACTTGCTATCAAGCTTGGACCTCTCATCTTTTGGAATGTGAACAAAAGCTCGGTAACCAAACACTCTCAAGTGCTCATAAGATATATCTTTACCGGTCCAAACTCTTTCTGAAACATCACCATTCAAAGGACAGGAAGGAGACAAATTGATTACGTCAACCGCTGTCTTCATTGCCTCACCCCAAAAGGATCTTAGCAATTTAGCTTGTGAAAGCAAACACCTTGTTCTTTCCACAATGGTGCGGTTCATCCTCTCGGCAACTCCATTTTGTTGAGGAGTCTTCTTAACTGTCTTTTGATGCCGAATACCTTGGCTGCGACAATACTCATCAAATGGCCCAATGTATTCCCCACTATTGTCTGATCAAATACACTTCAATTTCTGTCATGTTTCTCTTTCAACCATGGCCTGAAAATGCTAAAATACTTCTAGAATTTGATCTTTAGTTTTTAGTAGAAAAGCTCAAACTTTTCTTGAATAATCATCAATGAAAGTAACAAAATAAAGTGCACTACTATGTGTTCTAACTTTTAAAGGACCACAAACATCCGAATGAATCAACTCCAAAACATTTTCTTTTCGAGAAGCAACATTTTTATGAAAAAAAAAAGTCTATGTTGTTTACCTGCCAAACAATGAACACAAGTTTTAAAATGTGTACCTTTCAAACCGGGTAGGAGCTCTTTTTTGAACAAAACTTGCAGCCCCTTTTCACTCATGTGGCCAAGCCGCTTGTGCCACAATTCGGTAGAAGTATCATCTTGTAGACGTCCCCGAACGCCCCAGGCGGATGAGTCCCGTTCTGTTCATTTGGGCTCACTACAATTCAGGACTCAAAGTCACGGTCCTGTATCTAATCTCGCAGAGTGCAATGCAAGACCGATGAATCATCAAAGAGTCCAAATCCGGCAAATCGTTTTTGAAAACAGATTTTTTTGAAAGAAGTGCCAAACATGGACTGCTTTGCCAGATACAGAGTCGCCACCTAAATATTTTATTTTGGGAAATTTAGGAAACCCTGACTCGTTGCCTAAGGCCACGTGTCCGTCATCACCAAAGTTGTCTCGGCTCGGGAACTTGGGTACGATTGGGGAAAGTCACTTCGTGAGCACCCCCGCTCGCCCGATCGAAGATCGGCCTCTACTAACCATGATATCAAGTTTTTGAAAACGTTGTGTGCTCTTATTCCGGTTGTTAGCCTAGATTTACTATGTGATGCGCACAGCATACAAGTATAGACTGGATCGCCTGAATTGGAACAAAACATTTCATATTTATTTTTGAAAGTGGTTTGCTACTTGCAAGTAGGCTTAAAATGCGGATTTTGCCACCCTCAGGTGGGCTTAGAAAACATGGTTTTGCCACTATCTAGTGGGCTTAAAACTTACAGTCAATGCATTATTCCAATTCAGATAACCCAACCTTCACCCACAGGCATTCAGGCAGGTATATCACATAAGCATATAGCCTCATGGTAAGCATGCTATCGTGGCAGTCACTCACACGCATGCAAGGATGCTAAAGCATAACCACTTACCGAGTACTTCAAGCCAAAGAAAGAAGCTAATTAGAAATCAATGCATGATCCTAACCATACAGAAATGCCTAATGCAACACATGCAAAATGCAACTATAGCAGGCTCAGCTATTCTAAAGATGGCATTTGAAATGCTACAATTAACAACTATTTAACTCGGAATTGAAATACAATGCAGTTAGTATGATGCGCCGAGCCCGGTGCGTGCAAAACAGATGAATGAATGCAAACATGCTATCGTACTGTATGCTAATTGAAACATGCCCAAATCTAACCATCATAAGTTGGTAAGTAAAAGGGAGAAAGACGTGGGGTTGGAAGACATACATCACACACATGCACACTTATTATAACATTGCCCTCGCGCATACAGTCCCAAATAAATAATACAGTCCCAAATAAATAATACAGTCCAAATAAGTACAAAACCCTAATTAATTAACAAATTAATCTAGGAAAGCGGATAAATTAGCATGCAAGCTATGGACCGCCTCAGCTCTGTTCCGAATGATGAATGATGCATGCTTGAGTTGCCTTGCGCGGAAATCCATTGCGATGCCCCGGTTTGTCTCTGTTCTCGGAATGTTGCACGAAGCTCCAAAAGACTGCCGATTTCTGATTTGCTGCAACACAGAGCAAGAAAGGGGCATGGCAATGTATTTTCACATATGTATGCACACCTCGATCCTCGTGCCACCAATCACGCATCTCGATGCATGATGGCCGAGGAGTCGAACTGCACGACTCAATATGAAATGAATGCACGTATAAACACAACAAGACTGAGACTCTATCATGGTTAATCCGGAGTGTCGGTGACCGGGAATTGAGACACGTTTCGTCACTCGGAGTACGAAACGTCCCTCGTTTCCCGTGTTCGGGCTAACTCCTATCCCAAACACAATGCAATATGCATGACATGCATGAATGGAATCCTAACATGCAACCTAGCATACGCAATGCTATGAAATGGCATACACAATACTTGATGTAACATGGCATACACAATGCTCTAACATGCAACCTATCATACTCAATGCTATGGAATGGCATACTCAATGCAAGATGGACTTGCACCAATATGAGTGGACCTCAGCCACACTCACATCAGTAGCCATGAGATGAAAATGAGACAACCGAAATGCGTGCACACATGCACGCAAACCGAGGACCGAACCTAAGGCACCAAATGCCACTCTAACAAGGCATGGCAAGGCATGAAATATGGCATACAGACATGCAAATTCCAGCACTAAAACATGATGCAAAATGATCCCGGATCATGGATATATGTCATGCAATGCATGGAATGGTCCCGAAACTCAAAACTAGGCACATGTATTGAACCACAAGTATGCAAAGCAAGCATTTTTTGACTATGAAGCATAAAGACAGAGCCAAGGCAGTCCCAAAACATGAACATTTCCAGTTCAAAGTATGACCAAAAGATGCTAGCATGATGGGCTAAATCAACATACAAAATTAGCTAGTAAGCATGGGTTGCATGACATGTATGTGAAGCATGTGAGATCTCATCAAACCAGCAAAAATCAGTGAACAAAACATGTGAAAATATGCCCAAATAATCACTGAAATTCAGCTAACATGTGCAAAAATGATGAGCTCCTTTAGAGGGCCATGCAAGGAGTTATTAAGCACATACAAGATAGACATGTAACATGACAAGACCACCTTTGGAAATGGAATATGACAGCCCTAAAACTCACAAAATGGGCCCTGAAATCAGTCTCGGAAACATGCAAAGAAAGGCCTCTTTGAAAGGCCTTGAATGGGATTTCTCTACACATGCAACATAGACATAAAATATGGCCAAAGGGGCCTTGGACAGAGCCAAGGCAGACCTTAAAACCCTAAGAATGAGGATTGGAAAGTGACTTCAATGCATGCAAAATGGGGGTCCTTTGGAAGGCCAAGAAGGCCACCAAACAAGACAAGGAGAGAGGGGGTCACCCCCCTCTGATTTTGGCCTTCAAGAATACACTTAAGCCACTAAAAATCCACTGGATTTCAGTGGCTAAGAGGCCAAACCATGGCCAATGCAAGTACTCTAATGCATAGCCCTAATCATGAAGGAATGAAGCATGCATAGGGGGAAGATGCCCTCAAACAGAGAAGAGACCTTAAACAAACTCAAAGATGAGACCAAAATAAGACTTTTTCCAGTTTATATCAAGTCTCAAAAATATTCACAAGTAGGGCTAAAACATGATGCAAAAATAGCCCTAAAAGAGAGATAGAGGGTAAGGGGAGGTAGATGGCCTCAAACAGTAGAGAGCCCTTCAAAAAAGTTGAAGAGGGGCTCAAAATAAGATACTTTACAGTTTGGCTCAAAACCCAGAAATGCTCACAAATAAGGCTAATATATCATGCAAAATAAGCCCTAAAAGAGAGATAAAGCACAAAGGGGGAGTGGAAGACCTCAAAAAGAAAAAAGTTCTTAATCAAACATGAAGATGAGCTCAAAATAAGACTATTTTCAGTTCAGGTCGAAGCCCAAAAATGCTTTCAAATAAAGCTAATCAATCATGCAAAATAAGGCAAGAAAATGGGAAATAGGGACTCACCTTGAAGAGCAGATTTCCAGCAGCTTCTGGTCCAAGATTCTGAGCTTTCAACCTCTGCAAATGGCCTCCAAGGTGCTGGAATGAGTGATGGAGGTGGTAGGCTATGAGGTGTAGGGTAAATATGCAAGAAATGTGGACTTTTAGCACAAAAGAGAGAGATATATGGAGATGTATGTATATCTCTTGATCAAAAATGGTGAACCCTTGCAATGGAAGATCAGCCCTTATTTTATAGAGAAGAGAGGCTAAAGCTTCTCTTAGAAGCTTCAAATCAAGGGCCAAGATCCTCCATACACGTGTATGGAGGATGCAGCAAATGGCAAAGAGCTAGCACAGCCGGAATACACTCACGGAGGCAAAAATGGCTGGCCAGCTCAAAAGGGCCAAGGTGGTCGGCCGACCAGGCAAGGTGGTAGGCCGACCAGTCCAAGTGGTCGGCCGACCAGGGGTCAAAAGGTTCAAGCCCTAAAGCTGGTCGTCCATTTAGCCCTTGAAGTTATCTTTCCAATGCCGCAAACCTTGCATTAAAATTCCTCCTGTGGAAAAAGTTATGCCAGTTTTGGTGAAGCCGCACAGATTCGGTCCAAACGGACTTCAAGCAACCATATCTCCCCCACCCGGACTTGTCCTTAGGAGATTCTTGAGTGAAAAATGAAGCCCCGGAAGTAAGCTTTCCAACGGTGGTAACCTCATATCCTAAATCCAAGTATACAAAGAGTTATGCTCGTTTCGGTGAAGCCGCGCAGTGTTTTCTCTCCTTCCCAGATTCATGCTGAACCACTTTTGACCAAAAAAAGCTGATCGGCCATCTGATTTTCTAGTTTTCCATGTGGCCACATTGAAGCCCCAGAAGTTAGCTTTCCAATGGTGCCAACCTCGCATCAAAATTCCTTTTGTGCAAAGAGTTATGCCTGTTTCGGTGAAGCCGCGCAGCTTTGGCCCTACCCAGATTCATGCCGAACTTCTCCCAAACTAGTTTTCTTCTCTCTTCTCCTCCTTTCTTCAACTCCAAACCCCTAAGTAAGGTGTTTTAAAAGATATTTTCAAAGATTTCATCTCTCTTTCGTTCATTTCCACTTTGTCCTTGCTCGGTTTACCGAAAAGCGCAACATTTGACAAAATGCAAGCCTCGGAACATCGTAAAAACTTTATTTCAAAAACGTTTTGAAAGAGAGGGTTTTAAGACTAAAATCTTTTGATCAAGATTTTTTTGGTCTAGAACAGGGGTATGAAGTTGAGATTTGACTCTTTCCTTGCCGAAGAAATTGAACCTTTGCCCTGCACACCTTTCTCCACCATGTAAACCATCGGAAGTGGCATGCGACCACGAAGGTGGTCTCCTGGGCCACAGTGTCCCTCAAAAGAGAGGAAACAAGGTGTGTGCCAAAAATCGGAGCAAATGGAGGTAGTTAAGCGGTCCCAAACTGAGGCACACGGCCGACGGCTCCGAAAATCGGAAACTGGATTCCAAACGGAAAAAATGGCCTGCGACCACAAAACGTAGCCTACGGCCACTGGGAGATGGTCTACGAGACCTCTCCCTGCCTTCGGGAAGAGAAAATAGAGAAAACAGGACCTAGTTCGCAAACCGCGGCAAAGCACAAAAGAGCTCCGAAGTCCGGAAGCAAGGCTCTCAGCCGAGACTCCGCGACCTCAGAACGAACACAATATGCGTCATCACCGAGCGCTCAACCGGTGACGTCTGAGTCTTAAGGTCGGTCAAAAATGGGGTGTCTACAGTTGCCCCTCTTTGACAAAACTCGGAAGTCATAAGTGACGGGAGTGAGTGTCAAAGCCCAGAGACGACTCATTTTTGACAAGGCCGAAGACTTGGACAAACAAACAAAATATAGATAAATAAATGGTTGTGCCCACAGGCTGCCTACGTATCCCTTTGCAAGGAATCAAACCAACGTAGTTCAGGGGCAGGATGCAAAATGATATCCAGAAAGATTTTGATAATTGGACTTATACGCTACGTGAAGCCGGTCTGATAATTGGACTTATACGCTACACGAAGCCGGTTTGAAAGTTGGACTTATACGCTAAGCGAAGCCGGTTTGAAAATTGGACTTACACGCTACGCGAAGCCGGTTTGATAATTGGACTTATACGCTACGCGAAGCCGGTTCGAAAATTGAGGATTCATGCAATGCACTGTAATGTAATAACTAAAATGCAATGTAATAGCTAGGAAATGAAGGTACCTTACAGGGGCACTTGGCAATGACGTACCTCATGCTGCTGGGGATCTCTCGCTTCTTCTTGATTGAACCACAGGTACTACTTTTCTCCCTGACTATGGTCGCAGCTTTCCCTATTCTCCAACAGGGTGACAGACTAGGTTGGTTCAGTATCCAGAATTGAGGCGCATACACATGCTATCTCAATCTATGGGGCTGCCATACAGATTTCAAGCCGAGGATATGCCCCCAGGTATTTAAACCAGACTTTAGTCTCGGAAATTCCGAACCTTTGTGTTCTAGGCTTGAGCCATTCGAACTCTAGTTTCCACCGTCTCAGTTGGTCTCCTAGGAACTCACCGCAAACATAGGCAGGTGGCTATACCGGACCACCGGAAGTCGTTCGGGCACGACAAACACCAAAGTAATTGCACCTTTAGAGGATTTAAGGTCTCCTAGACCGGAGAGTGCACAAGATAGTGCGATGAAATGCAAGTAAAATGCAAGCAAAATGCAAGTACGATGCGCAAAACAGCGGGAATAATGATGCAGGTTAAAGGTCTCCTTAGACCAGAGGATTTAAGGTTTCCTAGACCAGACAATAAAACAGATACGATGCAATGGATGTAATAGATTTGATGCAATAGATAACAGATGCGATGCAACAGAGAGTACAATAGATCCAAAATGGTGACATACGCCAACCACGCTGGACTCGTGAGTAGAGGAAGAACAAAGAAAATCAATCAGGAGCGCGTTCCACGCAACCTAAGATAAATTACAAACACGCTGAAATCGTATGAGGAAGGGGACACTCAAACCACGCTGAAATCGTGAGAGGAGGTTCAAAAACAACCCGTCCAGCGCGTCTACAACGCAACCTGAGATAACATCCAAACACGCTGAAATCGTGTGAGGAAAAGAACACTCTAACCACGCGGAAATCGTGAAAAGAGGTCCGAAAACAACCGCTCAAGTGCGCACACAACGCAACTGGAGATAAGATCCAAACACGCTGAAATCGTGTGCGGAACGGGACACTCAAATCACGCTGAAATCGTGAGAGGAGGTCCAAAAACAACCCGCCCAACGCATCTACAACGCAACCTGAGATAAGATCCAAACACGCTGAAATCGTGTGAGGAAGGGGACACTCAAACCACGCAAAAATTGTGAGAGGAGGTCCAAAAACAACCCGCCCAGCGCGTCTACAACGCAACCTGAGATAAGATCCAAACATGCTGAAATCGTGTGAGGAAAAGAACACTCTAACCACACGGAAAACGTGAGAAGAGGTCCGAAAACAACCACTCAAGTGCGCGCACAACGCAACCAGAGATAAGATCCAAACACGCTGAAATCGTGTGCGGAACAGGACACTCAAATCAAGCTGAAATCGTGAGAGGAGGTCCACAAACAGCCCGCCCAGCGCGTCTACAACGCAACCTGAGATAAGATCCAAACACGCTGAAATCGTGTGAGGAAGGGGACACTCAAACCACGCTGAAATCGTGAGAGGAGCTCCAAAAACAACCCGCCCAGCGCGTCTACAACGCAACCAGAGATAAAATCCAAACACGCTGAAATCGTGTGAGGAAAAGAACACTCTAACCACGCTAAAATCGTGAAAAGAGGTCCGAAAACAACCGCTCAAGTGCGCGCACAACGCAACCTAAGAAAGGATCCAAACACGCTGAAATCGTGTGAGGAAAAGGACACTCAAACAACGTTGAAATCGTGAGAAGAGGTCCTAAAACAACCCGCCCAGCGCGTCTACAACGCAACCTGGGATAAAATCCAAACACGCTGAAATCGTGTGAGGAAAAGAACACTCTAACCACGCTGAAATCGTGAGAAGAGGTTAGAAAACAACCTGCCCGGTGCATCTACAACACAACCTGAGAAAGGATCCAAACACGCTGAAATCGTGTGAGGAAAGGGACACTCAAACCACGCTGAAATCGTGAGAAAAGGTCCTAAAACAACCCGCCCAGCGCGTCTACAACGCAACCTGAGATAAGATCCAAACAAGCTGAAATCGTGTGAGAAAAAGAACACTCTAACCACGCTGAAATCATGAGAAGAGGTCCGAAAACAACCGCTCAAGTGCGTGCACAACGCAACCTGAGAAAGGATCCAAACACGCTGAAATCGTGTGAGGAAAAGGACACTCAAACCACGCTGAAATCGTGAGAAGAGGTCCTAAAACAACCCGCCCAGCGCGTCTACAACGCAACCTGGGATTAAATCCAAACACGCTGAAATCGTGTGAGGAAAAGAACACTTTAACCACACTGAAATCGTGAGAAGAGGTCCGAAAACAACCGCTCAAGTGCGCGCACAACGCAACCTGAGAAAGGATCCAAACACGCTGAAATCGTGTGAGGAAAAGGACACTCAAACCACGCGGAAATCGTGAGAAGAGGTCCTAAAACAACCCGCCCAGCGCGTCTACAACGCAACCTGGGATAAAATCCAAACACGCTGAAATCGTGTGCGGAAAAGAACATTCTAACCACGCTGAAATCGTGAGAAGAGGTCCGAAAACAACCGCTCAAGTGCGCGCACAACGCAACCTGAGAAAGTCCCGAAGGACAACGATCCCAAACGCTGCTCAGCGTAAAAGGATAAATGGTAGAAGATAACACAAGATGCAAATAAATGCAAGTAAGGTGTGCATGACAATACAACGAGTGTGCGTGACAACGCAAGTAAAGGTGTGCATGACAATACCAGTGGAAGAATGCATAACAATGCGGGTGGAAGGGTGCATAACTTTGAAGCAGGCTTGATCTTGCGTTTGAGGTAGAGGCACACTCATACTTCGGAGCATTGACAAGGCTTGAAAAGGTACATCCGGAATACAATCACAGAATTTTCTGAAGGTGAAACACACTCAGATGCTTCCATTTTTCCTCTTTTCTTTTGCTTTGCAGTTCGGAACCCATGTAGCTTCAGATAGGTCCTGGTTTTACTGTTCTCATGTGACCTGGGTTGAACCCTGCGGTTTTTGAAAGAACAAAATCTTGTTTTGCACAAACGCGGAGAACGACATGACACTCTGAGCACAAAACGATTTTTTTTTTGAAAGTGAGAAATGAATTCTTAACCGGGTATTGAGCCTACAACTGACTACAGCCAAAATGACTCAACAACGGAAAACAAAGGTAGAACAACCTAAACACGACTCAACAAAGGAAAAACAACCTAAACACATTTATTGACACTCAAACGACTCAAAACAAGAATCGAGACAAACAAAACACGCAGACACAACACTCAGCTGTGTTACAAAGGCAAGATACCTCTTGGTGCACGAGGAGCCAATTTCTCCGGGTATTGTTTCCCACCCTTTCTTATTTATGGTTCTCACATCACTCCGCCCTCAGGCTCTGTTTTTCTCTCAAAACCCTTTTCTCACTTTTTCTCTCATCGCACATCTCTCTATTCTTTAATCTCTCATTTTTTTTTTCCTTCCCTGGGTGGTTGATGGATAAACAGAAAGTTGCGGGGTCTTCCCTCTAGCATTCCGCTAGATTCTTCTTCTTGTTCACAACAGTGAGTTTCTTCCACAGAGGGGCCGTGCTACAATTGGATGTGTAGCAAATCTGCAGCTGACATCGGTCGACGATGCTCTGCTGGGGAGTTTGGACGTGATCAGATCTGTCCAGATGAGGGAGTGGAATATCTAGCCCCATTCCAGTTCGTGCTTCGCACTTGGCTTGATACCTCATTGCTTGGAGGATGTGAGAGCTTTCTGCCCTTTTGCTGTTAGCTTCAGTTGTGCCCTCTTCTAGCAGGTAGAATGTCCTTCTTGGCAAGTATGTTGACAATGGGGAAAGACAGGAAGCCTGACTCAACTGTGCCCCTAGTTCATCATTTTGACCATTTTTTTTGGTTTTCTACTAAAACAATTTTAACCAAAATGAGAGTTAGATTTACACGCTTGTTCGATTTTCTGATTCAAAATCATGCAAGTTAGGTTATGAGCACTGAAAATTTTCCTTTTTTGGGTCCAGGAAAAAGGTCCAGTTTTGGAAAAAATGGAATAGTTTTTGAGAGAAAATCAGTCAATCTCAGTAAAAATTCTCAAAAACTGTTTTTGCAATCGGCCACTGCTTAACGAGCATAGAACCCACTCTTGAGATGCACAACCTCAGATCCGAAGGAAAATTGCCCCTTGCTTAAACAGAGCTGCATGGCAACGGAAAGGTGCCCCTTGTTTGAATGGCACCGCGGCCCATTGAATGGCAACGGAATGTTGCCCCTTGTTTGAATGGCACCGCAGCGCATTGTAGTCAGTCCTCAAAGTGACGAACACAACCAAATTCTCGAATACAGAGAAGGCGAAGATGATCAAAACCATTACATGGGCACAATCAAATTGAAGTGTTTTACGGCTGGACTTCAGGATGAAGTTGCCTACGTATCCCAAAGATAGGAATCAAGCCTCACGTAGTTCGGGGGTTAAGGTACACTCGTGTATTAACCTCTCATTTTACGCTCTAACTTTTGCCAAGGCCGCCCTTCCGGGTTTTCAACCTTGCGAGCTATGTTCTTCATTTCTTTTCAATTCTTTTCATTTCTTTTTTTTTCTTTTTCATCTTTTCTTTTCATTTTCTTCATTTTTCTTTTTTTTCTTTTTTTTTTCATTCTTTGCATTTTTCTTCTCTTTTTTTTTTGGTGTTCTTTTTCTTCTTTTTCTTGCTCTAACTTTTGCCTGGGTCGCCCTTCCGGGTTTTCGGCCCAGCGAGCCTCTCAAGGGTAAAAGTGTTGCTTTGTCCATGTCAAATGGTTTTGAGATCCTGAAGTCATCTGAATCTAGGAGAATGGCTGTTGTTCGCCGACGATGCAGGAGTCCATCCAATGGGAGCTGAATTTGCCCCTAGTGTTGTGGATAGGAACTTGATTGTCCTTCGGAAAAAACTTTCTTCTTTCCCCCCTTCTGGGATTTGGCATTCTTGCCGATCTTCATTGATTTGCGGAATGATCCATCTTCGGCTCTTTGAGCACAATCGGACATTTTTCTGCCTCTAGGTCGAGGGCTGCTTCGAATCTGGCCATACAGGCCTCACATTGTGGCTGACCGTTGAACATTCTGAGTTAAGGCTGAAGGTCGGAAAGCAAAGGGGGGGTCGAGTCTCAAGGCTGAGAGCGATCCTAAGCTGCACAATCTCAAGAGCGATTCCACACAGGTCTTCGCAGGACTGCGCAAAACATTTTTTTTTGAAATCTTTTAAGAAAGCGACTAATCGCTCGCGCGGAAGACAATATAGAACCAATCTGGATCAAGCTAGGATCCTTCTCAGTACTCACATTATCAAACATGATCTCAATCATTAAGGGCTTAGCATGCCTCTCTTTCTCTCAATTGATCAAATTTTTGCAAATCCCAAGGAGTTCCTTCCTCTTTGTTTTCACCACAATGTTCAAAAAGTTTTGAAAAACTTAGGTCAATGCAATAATTTCAGGGCACAAAAGAGCAGGTGGAATGCACTGCCGTTTCATTCAAGCTTCTGGTACAACTGGCACAAGGCAGAAGCGATCACAAGAATGTGAAAATCACTGTTGTTCATTGAAATTTGTTGGCATTACTGGCTCCAAGGCAGAAACAAACTCAAAAGAAAACGAAAAGACAAACACAAAACAAGCAAGTGATGTCCGAGGTAACACCCCCGGCATCACCCGACTCCAACCAAAATAGGACTGACTCGATACAACAAGACAGACCCAACTGACTCAGTAAGAAAAGACTGACTCTGTACAAAACAACAAGACTGACCCAATACCCAAGTCAGAAAGTACAAATTAACAACATTCACAAATGTGCTCAAAACAGTGCATGCCATCCACCATATCTGGAGTAAACTGAGCGCCATCCGCAGGCGGTTCATCCCCCGATCACATGGTCACATTATCCCCCAAGTTCACCGATCCAGTGCCGATAGACTTTGCAGGACCTGACGCGAAGATGACCTTTTTATCAATTAGATCTTGTATTTCATGGTGAAGACGAAGACACATGTCAGTGTCATGGCCAGCTTGTTGATGAAAGACACAGTACTTCACCAGGTTGTGGGAGAGAGGAAGTTTATTCAGTAATGGCCGCGGCTCCAAGGGCTTCAGATGCCCCTTTTCGATCAGGACCCTCAGGGCCGTTGACAGAGACATGTCCAGTGGGGTGAACACCCTTTGGCCCCGAGGTGGGTATTTGGCAGGTTGTGAGCTGGTTGTGTTGGATGTACCGGCGAAAGGGTCGATAGGTGCTGACTTTTGATGATCTCTTCCGAGTGTAGGATTGGAGCTGAAAGGGGTGTTTCTGGTACAACGACCCTTCTCCTGGTTTGCCTCTTGATTCAAACTGCTCTCATTCTGAGTGGCAAAAGTGCCATCTACAATCTTTGCAACAACTGCAATTACTTGCTATTTATTCAGCCCTTCGGCTTTCAACGCCTCAACAGCCCACTGAAGGTGTTCATGGGGACCAATGCCTGCCCCTACCTTGTTCTTACCACTCGCCTCCACTTGGTCAAGGGATCGGCCTTCTTCAAATGCAGCCCGTCCCAAGATTGGGGAGCCTTTTGTCGTGAAACTCCTAGCATGTGCTGTGGTCGATGATGGAGCCAATGTCCCAGAGGCTAGATCTGTCACAGTTCTTTGAAGATCTTCGATCATTTTCTTTAGTTTAGAAGTAGTGGGCTCACGGGTTTGAGATGATTGGGGTCCAGGTGCATCCATCATGCATAAGTGCATACTTTCTGGAATGAACACCTCAGGCTTGGTTAGATGGGCTGGAGTGATGTATATGCTGGGGTCGAAGGTGGATGGTAGTGTATGGATGAGGTTGAGGTGGGGAGGTGACGAGTCAGTACTAACTTGAGGTCCTTTGGGTGGAGCTAGGGTCTCTTTGTCAATAAGATCCTAAATCTTATGACGGAGGCGGATGCAACGGTTCTTATCATGACCGTGTTATTGATGATAGGCACAATATTTAGCTGGGTCATATCTTGGTGGAAGAGGATTTGGAAGGGGTTGGGGTTCTAGGAGTTCTAGGTGCCCTTCTTCTTGCAGCTTTTTCAAAGCTTGGGAGAGACTCATGTAAAGAGGGTTGAACTTTCGGGCTTGGGGCCGAGTTGAAGTGGTTGGTTTTTGGCCATTGAGGGAAGTGGTGATAGTGTCTACTTCTGAGCATTTCGCAGCTATGCTACCATCAGTAGTAGCATTGGAACTGCAAACAATATTCCTCTTCAAAGGCTCATTATCTTCTGCAAAGATCCCTTGTCGGATGGCATCCTCGATTTGAACCCCCATTTCATGAAGGGCTGGAAAGGTAAACAGAGGTAGAACGACCATTTTTTGCAGCAACTTGCCATGCAGATTCCGAACAATCATCCTGATCTGATCTTTGTCGGAAGGTTTTGTAGTCATCATTGAGGCCTTTGCTCTCCATCTCGTCACGAACTCTGAGAAACCCTCCTTTGGCTCTTGGCGGATGACTTCAAGATCACGAGTTGTGACCTCAATCTGTGTGTTGTAGGAGTATTGAGCAATAAAGGCCTCAACCAGCTCTTCCCAGTTCTGTTTCACAGAGTTCTCCAATTTTGCATACCAGATTGCGGCTATCCCAGACAGGGTTCGGCCGAATAGTGACAATTTCTGGGCTGTGGTCAAACCCATTGGCCTCAAGATATCAGAAAACAGTTGGAGGTGTACCATTGGGTCTTCAGAGCCATCGAATCGATCGATATGTGGCATCTTGAACCGATCCGGTAATGTCACCACTGAGTCGGTATAACCATCCTCTATATCAGGAATAGAGTGGGCCCCCTGAGACTTTTTGAAGAATTCCTCAAGCTTGCTCACTTTCAATGCTGTGGGGTCCGTCTCGAACTCAAAAGGGGAGTCTGGTAGGTTGGTGGGTGTTTTAGATAGCTGGGGTAGAACTAGGGGCGGAGCTGGCCCGCCTGGAGTGTCCGTATCATCCTAGACGTGGGTTGCCTCCTCGAGTATGGGAACTCTTGGTGGGGGAGGAGCCTGGTGTGAAGTAGATACTCCAGTTTGCTGCTCTAACCTGGCAATTGTCTCTGTCTGTTGGACTATGACCACGGCCTGTTGCTTGGCAAATTCCGCTTGATGGACAGCGTCCTCCTGCATGAGCTTCATACTCTCTTGAAGCTGACGCATCATTTCTTCCATCCCTGCCATACTGCCCTGACCTAGCTGAATAACAAGTGTAACTCCCTGAGGTATTTCAACCCAACTGCACACAGGTGAGATGGATAATGACTGCTAATCCGAAGATTGTTGAACTGATGATCTGTGCTTGACTGGCCTTTTTACCCGGCCTCTGGCGAAGGAACACTGATTTGCCCTTGAACTGAATTTCTGACCTGACAAAGTCTATCAACACGGATCCAATGTACCCGGGGGATATTAGAGCCTTCTGAAGCTATGGTTCCTAGACTACCTAGCAAAAGAGAAAACATGCAGCATCTCAGCCCAATTTCGCCAAAACAGATACGAGCAAAACTGAACGACTGTGCTCTCTACTGAATTCTGCCCAAATCTCTGCCCTGCAAACTGATACCCTCAGGTAAACTGAATCCCAAAATGCTGAACTGGTGCCCACAGGCCTGATGCCCAAACTTGTAAACTGATATATGCATTCCTGTTGAGACGCACTCTAAAGCACATAACAAGCAAGTGAGAGCCAAAACACCCCTATGTTGGGGTAGGGTTTCCCTGTCCTATTTTGTCAGGAACTAGGGTTTCACTACGCACACAGCGGTTTCAAACAACCTACAATCGGGTAAGCAACCTGTCCTAGTTTGGAATGGTCACTATGGATCCGAATATGCACTAGGTCGAATGGTCGAAAAGGGTGCCCTGGAAAAACCAGGGTTTGTGTTCCCATACTGGCAGAGCCCATAACCGGTCAGCCTTATGGCATGCTTTGACAAAGCAAGCTTCCGGCAAACCGTTCAGGAATAGTAGATGGCAAACACGGTGTCCTAGGCGCACCAATGCAAATGCAATGTAAAGAAACACATAAGTGTAGTCAAAATAAGATATCATGAGTTCGAGTCAAGTTCTCTAAATCCCCAGCGGAGTCGCCAGAAACTGTAGACGTCCCCGAACGCCCCGGGAGGATGAGTCCCGTTCTGTTCATTTGGGCTCACTACACTTTAGGACTCAAAGTCACGGTCCTATATCTAATCTCGCAGAGTGCAATGCAAGACCGATGAATCATCAAAGAGTCCAAATCCGGCAAATCGTTTTTGAAAACAGATTTTTTTGAAAGAAGTGCCAAACATGGACTGCTTTGCCAGATACAGAGTCGCCACCTAAATATTTTATTTTGGGAAATTTAGGAAACCCTGACTCGTTGCCTAAGGCCACGTGTTCGTCATCACCAAAGTTGTCTCGGCTCGGGAACTTGGGTACGATTGGGGAAGGTCACTTCGTGAGCACCCACGCTCGCCCGATCAAATATCGGCCTCTACTAACCATGATATCAAGTTTTTGAAAACGTTGTGTGCTCTTATTCCGGTTATTAGCCTAGATTTACTATGTGATGCGCACAGCATACAAGTATAGACTGGATCGCCTGAATTGGAACAAAACATTTCATATTTATTTTTGAAAGTGATTTGCTACTCGCAAGTAGGCTTAAAATGCGGATTTTGCCACCCTCAGGTGGGCTTAGAAAACATGGTTTTGCCACTATCTAGTGGGCTTAAAACTTACAGTCAATGCATTATTCCAATTCAGATAACCCAACCTTCACCCACAGGCATTCAGGCAGGTATATCACATAAGCATATAGCCTCATGGTAAGCATGCTATCATGGCAGTCACTCACACGCATGCAAGGATGCTAAAGCATAACCACTTACCGAGTACTCCAAGCCAAAGAAAGAAGCTAATTAGAAATCAATGCATGATCCTAACCATACAGAAATGCCTAATGCAACACATGCAAAATGCAACTATAGCAGGCTCGGCTATTCTAAAGATGGCATTTGAAATGCTACAATTAACAACTATTTAACTCGGAATTGAAATACAATGCAGTTAGTATGATGCACCGAGCCCGGTGCGTGCAAAACAGATGAATGAATGCAAACATGCTATCGTACTGTATGCTAATTGAAACATGCCCAAATCTAACCATCATAAGTTGGTAAGTAAAAGGGAGAAAGACGTGGGGTTGGAAGACATACATCACACACACGCACACTTATTATAACATTGCCCTCGCGCGGAGGGTCCGAATAAATAATACAGTCCCAAATAAATAATACAGTCCGAATAAGTACAAAACCCTAATTAATTAACAAATTAATCTAGGAAAGCGGATAAATTAGCATGCAAGCTATGGACCGCCTCAGCTCTGTTCCGGATGATGAATGATGCATGCTTGAGTTGCCTTGCGCGGAAATCCATTACGATGCCCCGGTTTGCCTCTGTTTGCAATTAATCTCGGAATGTTGCACGAAGCTCCAAAAGACTGCCGATTTCTGATTTGCTGCAACAGAGAACAAGAAAGGGGCATGGCAATGTATTTTCACATATGTATGCACACCTCGATCCTCGTGCCACCAATTACACATCTCGATGCATGATGGCCGAGGAGTCGAACTGCACGACTCAATATGAAATGAATGCACGTATAAACACAACAAGACCGAGACTCCATCATGGTTAATCCGGAGTGTCGGTGACCGGGAATTGAGACACGTTTCGTCACTCGGAGTACGAAACGTCCCTTGTTTCCCGTGTTCGGGCTAACTCCTATCCCAAACACAATGCAATATGCATGACATGCATGAATGAAATCCTAACATGCAACCTAGCATACGCAATGCTATAAAATGGCATACACAATGCTCGATGTAACATGGCATACACAATGCTCTAACATGCAACCTATCATACTCAATGCTATGGAATGGCATACTCAATGGAAGATGGACTTGCACAAATATGAGTGGACCTCAGCCACACTCGCATCAGTAGCCATGAGATGAAAATGAGACAACCGAAATGCGTGCACACATGCACGCAAACCGAGGACCGAACCTAAGGTACCAAATGCCACTCTAACAAGACATGGCAAGGCATGAAATATGGCATACAAACATGCAAATTCCAACACTGAAACATGATGCAAAATGATCCCGGATCATGGATATATGTCATACAATGCATGGAATGGTCCCGAAACTCAAAACTAGGCACATGTATTGAACCACAAGTATGCAAAGCAAGCATTTTTTGACTATGAAGCATAAAGACAGAGCCAAGGCAGTCCCAAAACATGAACATTTCCAGTTCAAAGTATGACCAAAAGATGCTAGCATGATGGGCTAAATCAGCATACAAAATTAGCTAGTAAGCATGGGTTACATGACATGTATGTGAAGCATGTGAGATCTCATCAAACCAGAAAAAATCAGTGAACAAAACATGTGAAAATATGCCCAAATAATCACTGAAATTCAGCTAACATGTGCAAAAATGATGAGCTCCTTTAGAGGGCCATGCAAGGAGTTATTAAGCACATACAAGATAGACATGTAACATGACAAGACCACCTTTGGAAATGGAATATGACAGCCCTAAAACTCACAAAATGGGCCCTGAAATCAATCTCGGAAACATGAAAAGAAAGGCCTCTTTGAAAGGCCTTGAATGGGATTTCTCTACACATGCAACATAGACATAAAATATGGCCAAAGGGGCCTTGGACAGAGCCAAGACAGACCTTAAAACCCTGAGAATGAGGCTTGGAAAGTGACTTCAATGCATGCAAAATGGGGGTCCTTTGGAAGGCCAAGAAGGCCACCAAACAAGACAAGGAGAGAGGGGGTCACCCCCCTCTGATTTTGGCCTTTAAGAATACACCTAAGCCACTAAAAATCCACTGGATTTCAGTGACTAAGAGGCCAAACCATGGCCAATGCAAGTGCTCTAATGCATAGCCCTAATCATGAAGGAATGAAGCATGCATAGGGGGAAGATGACCCCAAACAGAGAAGAGACCTTAAACAAACTCAAAGATGAGACCAAAATAAGACTTTTTCCAGTTTATATCAAGCCTCGAAAATATTCACAAGTAGGGCTAAAACATGATGCAAAAATAGCCCTAAAAGAGAGATAGAGGGTAAGGGGAGGTAGATGGCCTCAAACAGTAGAGAGCCCTTCAAAAAAGTTGAAGAGGGGCTCAAAATAAGATACTTTACAGTCTGGCTCGAAGCCCAAAAATGCTCACAAATAAGGCTAATATATCATGCAAAATAAGCCCTAAAAGAGAGATAAAGCACAAAGGGGGAGTGAAAGACCTCAAACAGAAAAAAGTTCTTAATCAAACATGAAGATGAGCTCAAAATAAGACTATTTTCAGTTCAGGTCGAAGCCCAGAAATGCTTGCAAATAAGGCTAATCAATCATGCAAAATAAGGCAAGAAAAGGGGAAACAGGGACTTACCCTTGAAGAGCAGATTTCCAGCAGCTTCTAGTCCAAGATTCTGAGCTTTCAACCTCTGCAAATGGCCTCCAAGGTGCTGGAATGAGTGATGGAGGTGGTAGGCTATGAGGTGTAGGGTAAATATGCAAGAAATGTGGACTTTTAGCACAAAAGAGAGAGATATATGGAGATGTATGTATATCTCTTGATCAAAAATGGTGAACCCTTGCAATGGAAGATCAGCCCTTATTTTATAGAGAAGAGAGGCTAAAGCTTCTCTTAGAAGCTTCAAATCAAGGGCCAAGATCCTCCATACACTGTATGGAGGATGCAGCAAATGGCAAACAGCTAGCACAGCTGAAATACACGCACAGAGGCAAAAATGGCTGGCTAGCTCAAAAGGGCCAAGGTGGTCGGCCGACCAGGCAAGGTGGTAGGTCGACCAGTCCAAGTGGTCGACCGACCAGTGGTCAAAAGGTTCAAGCCCTAAAGCTGGTCATCCATGTAGCCCTTGAAGTTATCTTTCCAATGCCGCAAACCTTGCATTAAAATTCCTCCTGTGGAAAAAGTTATGTCAGTTTTGGTGAAGCCGCGCAGATTCGGTCCAAACGAACTTCAACCAACCATATCTCCCCCACCTGGACTTGTCCTTAGGAGATTCTTGAGTGAAAAATGAAGCCCCGGAAGTAAGCTTTCCAACGGTGGTAACCTCATATCTTAAATCTGAGTATGCAAAGAGTTATGCTCGTTTCGGTGAAGCCGCGTAGTGTTTTCTCTCCTTCCCAGATTCATGCTGAACCACTTTTGACCAAAAAAAGCTCGTCGGCCATCTGATTTTCTGGTTTTCCATGTGGCCACATTGAAGCCCCAGAAGTTAGCTTTCCAATGGCGCCAACCTCGCATCAAAATTCCTTCTGTGCAAAGAGTTATGCCTGTTTCGGTGAAGTCACGCAGCTTTGGCCCTACTCGGATTCATGCCGAACTTCTCCCAAACTAGTTTTCTTCTCTCTTCTCCTCCTTTCTTCAACTCGAAACCCCTAAGTAAGGTGTTTTGAAAGATATTTTCAAAGATTTCATCTCTCTTTCGTTCATTTCCACTTTGTCCTTGCTCGGTTTACCGAAAAGCGCAACATTTGACAAAATGCGAGCCTCGGAACATCGTAAAAACTTTATTTCAAAAACGTTTTGAAAGAGAGGGTTTTAAGACTAAAATCTTTTGATCAAGATTGTTTTGGTCTAGAACAGGGGTATGAAGTTGAGATTTGACTCTTTCCTTGCCGAAGAAATTGAACCTTTGCCCTACACACCTTTCTCCACCATGTAAACCATCGGAAGTGGCATGCGACCACGAAGGTGGTCTCCTGGGCCATAGTGTCCCTCAAAAGAGAGGAAACAAGGTGTGTGCCAAAAACCGGAGCAAACAGAGGTAGTTAAGCGGTCCCGAACTGAGGCAGACGGCCGACGACTCCGAAAACCGGAAATTGGGTTCCAAACGGGAAAAATGGCCTACGACCACAAAACGTAGCCTACGGCCACTGGGAGATGGTCTACGAGACCTCTCCCTCCCTTCGGGAAGAGAAAATAGAGAAAACAGGACCTAGTTCGTAAACTGAGGCAAAGCACAAAAGAGCTCCGAAGTCCGGAGGCAAGGCTCTCAGCCGAGACTCCACGACCTCAGAACGAGCACAATATGCGTCATCACCGAGCACTCAACCGGTGACGTCTGAGTCTTAAAGTCGGTCAAAAATGGGGTGTCTACACATCTTCAAGTGCATTGACAACACCTTTACAAATTTTTCCTTGCATCAAATAAAGTGTATGAGTCTTCTTACACTTAGCCACCACCAAAGAACCCTTTGTGAGCTTCCATATTCCATCACCAAATTTGTTGTTGAAGCCTTCATCATCTAGCTTCCCAGTAAAGATCAAATTAAGGTGAATGTCGGGAATATGCCTCACATCTTTAAGCAATAACTTGCAGCCCAAATTTGTTTATAAGCAAACATCACCCATGCCAATAATCTTGGACAAACCTTCATTACCCATTCGAACAGAACCATAATCTCCTTCGGTGTAGGTAGTGAAGAAATCAACTCGAGAAGTCACATGAAAAGAAGCACCGGAATCAATCACCCAATTGCTCTCTTGGCCCACAAAATTGATACAATCATCTTCACAAACAACCATGAGATCATCGGTAGTAACTGCCGTTGTATCTTCTTGCTTCTTATCCACACTTTTGTCATGCCTTTTCTCCTTATTCTTGAGCTTTCGGCATTCCCGCTTCATGTGCCCTTTCTCATGGCAATAATAGCACTCAATGTCTTTCTTTGAAAAAGAACCATCTTTTAATTTGTCACCACTTTGATCACGACCATAAGGAGCCTTACTCCTCCCCCTTGTTTTACTTCGGCCTCTCACAACAAATGCTTTTGAACGAGAGGAACCCACTGATTTTCTTCTAGTTTCTTCATTCAACAGGCTACTAGTGACTTGGCCCATTGTGACAACTCCATCGGGCGCCGAATTACTAACGGTCATAACCAAAGTCTCCTAACTTTCAGGTAAAGAACTAAGTAGCATCAAAGCCTGCAACTCATCATCAAAAATATTTTTCATAGAAGCAAGTTGGTTAACAATACTCTTTATTTCATTCAAATGTTCTGGAATGGGGCTGCCATCTTTATATTTTAAATTAACCAACTTACGAAACAGAAAAGCTTTATTTGTGGCTGATTTTCTATCATAAAGGCCTTCTAATTTTTTCCATAAATCATGTGCTGAAGTTTCAGTAGCAACATGATGAAACACACTGTCATCAATCCATTGACGGATAACACCAACGGCTTTTCGATTAAGCCTCTTCCACTCATCATCTTTCATACCTTCGGGTTTGCCAGTATCACCCTCAATAGGCCCATACAAATCTTTACAAAATAATAGGTCCTCCATTTTAATTTTCCAAGTTATCCAATTGCTTCCATTGAAGCTAGACATACGACCCACATTCCCCTCCATTGATTTATACAAATAAATAGACCCAAATAAACCGTAAGCTCTGATACCAGTTGTTAGGGAAAATCTATGATTCCCCACAAGTAAATCAATCAATGAGAATAAAAACTAATGCGTAAAAATTAAATCAAAAGCAACACAAGAATTTTACGTAGTTCCCTCAATGTGATGTACATCTACGAGATCGAAATCCGATTCCACTATCAACCAAATAAGTTTCCAAATGATTACAAACGAGACACGAAAGGTCTTACAAAACCACCCTTAGGTGAATTCGAAATAATCACAAATAAACAAGAGGAAAGACCTCACCAAATAGATGAACCAAAATCTTCCAAAACCAAAGTTGTAAAAAACCCAAAATAATAACCCAAATCTCACACCTTCAATGTGAACTCCAAACAGTGCTTTGAAACCAAATAACTGTACGGAAAAACAAAACACCGATAAAGGAGGAAGCAATTATTATGGCTATCCCATAAACCAAAAAACCCACCGAATTATGTATCAATTTTCACTCTGCTGCTGCACCTCTCCCAAAGAACTAAACAATATCAATATATATATTGAATCTTGGGTTTTGAAAACAAATCCTAATTGTTACCAAATTAAATTAGATCTCTCAAAATTAGATATAATATATTAAAATATATTATACCTAAATCAAACCAAATTAAAATTCTTTAACAAACCAATTGGGTCTCAAACTCTAATAAGGAGATATATCCCAGCAGCGTGGCCCAAAGAGGACAATATTGATGACATGTGAAGGGTTGGGGTGTCACACCGAAGCTTGATATGTTTCTAGTTTTTCTACAATTTTCTTTGGATGTGTCATATATATATACTAATTTAAGAAGGCCCCTGCAAGGCACGAGCTATTATTACAATATATTTAAGTTTTTTATTTTGATAATTTTTTAAAACTTAAAATATTATTCTATGAAATTGAATGGAACAAATTATTAGATATATATGGTAGAATCATGTGATAGCCATAATAATTAGATATGCATCATTCGGTGGGTTTTTTGGTTTATGGGATAGCCATAATAATTGCTTCCTCCTTTATCGGTGTTTTGTTTTTCCGTACAGTTATTCGGTTTCAAAGCACTGTTTGGAGTTCACATTTACACCCAATGATGTAAATTCAAATTCTATTACCATATCATTTGGGGTTAATTTCTGAGTGTTTAACATTTCTTCCGAATCTAAAATAAAAATTATGGCGTGTAGCTTTTTCTCAATAGAAAAATATAAATAAATACTAACATAATTTTTTCATCTAAAAAAAAACTATTAAGATAATTCACTGAACTAATAAATAAACAAAAGAAAATACATATATATACAAATGACTAATTTTATTAATACATAAAGCATACTCGCATAACAAATGATGAATTTTATTAATAATAAATCATTAAGTAAATTAACAATTTTTAATGATATGAAAAATATTTTTTAGTTAACCATTTTGTTAATAAATAAATCATTAAGTCAATTAACAGTTTTTAATGATATGAGAAATATTTTTTAATAAATAACTTTGATAATTGATTATTACATAGAAGAATAGTTTTTTATTTTTTTTATTTTTTTTTAACTGAGTATTGTGTTAAATTAAAATTTATAACAAACGATAGTTGTAATTTCTAATATTATAGGACCGATTCATATTTTAAACAAATTTTTTTGAATGTATTTGTAATTTGTTAAAAAATAAAAGATTTATATTTCATAATTGACTAAGAATTTTGCGTAATTACTAGAAAACTTGTTTTATAATGAGTGGTGCTATTAGCACACCATGAATTATTTTGGATCCCCCATTTCTTTGGGCCCTGACTTCTAAATTTTCAAACCCTCAAAATTTCTTCCCTCCCAAATAATATCAAAATTATTATTGTGAAAACATTCACAAATTGAATGCACACCCCCCACACCCCCAAAAAAATCTCTTTTCCAAAAAACCCTAACAAAACTCACCAAGAAAAAGAAGAGCCAATGTGATTATTGTCTCTTCTGCCTCATTTACCATTGTCACAGTGGGTATACGCTCTCTCTCTCTATATATATACATAATTTTTTAGTTTTCTCGTAATAATTTCTCCTCATGTAGGAAAAAAAATATAATAAGTAGTTTGGTTGGTTTTATTGGTAGATATTATAAAATTGTGAGTTCAGCAGAGAATTACGCATCAATATTATCAAAGTTACGTGATGAAGGAATAACTTTTGAACCTGATAATGGATTTAGGCTACTTTCGATAACTTCTACAAGTGTTAAAAAATTTTGACCATTCAATTTATTAAGAAATTTCTATATTCGGACCTATATTCCCGAACATTACTTATTTGTTCAAGAATGCCTTCCCAAACAAATAAGTAATGTTCGGGCCTGTATTTTCGAACTTGAAAAAATAAAAACTTCTGCAAGCGTTAACAATTTTGACCGTTCAATGTGTTAAGAAATTTTCATGTTCGGACCTGCATTACCGAACATTACTTATTTGTTGGGGAATGCCTTCCCAAACAAATAAGTAACGTTCGGGCCTCCATTACCGACATTGAAAAAATGAAAACTTCTGCAAGCGTTAACAATTTTGATCGTTCAATGTATTAAAAAATTTTCATGTTTAGACTTACATTCCTGAACATTATTTATTTGTTGGGGAACGCCATCCCGAACAAATAAGTAATATTTGGGCCTGTATTCCACCAAAGGGTTGCCAATGTTACCGCCGGAATATTGCCATTGCCAGAGAAGTATAGGTAATCAAATGGTTGTCACTGTTACAGTTGGAATATTGCCACCAAAGAGTTTTCAAGGTTTTGAGGGTGGGTAGGTTTTGAAGATGGGATTTGGGAAATATGGATGGGTGATGATGAAGGTGGGTGCTCTCATAAACCCTAATTCATGATGTAGTGGGTGTGTAGGTTTAATTGTGAAATGAAATGTCCCAAAATTAATGATGTCTTTTTTAGTAATTTTATTTGAGGTTATTATTGTAATAAAAAAAAATTAAAAATTGGCGGGTCCAAATAATTTATGGGGTGCTAATAGCAGCACTCTTTATAATTGACTAAGAATATTTACGTAATTACGAAAAATTCTGTTGCATAATTAACTAAGAATGTTTGCGTAATTACGAAAAAAACCTGTTGCATAATTGACCAAGAATGTTTGCGTAATTACGAAAAAAACCTGTTGCATAATTGACCAAGAATGTTTGCGTAATTACGAAAAAACCTTCACTCAATCTATAGGCCACCATTAGTAAATTATTCAAAATAAAATGATAAAATTAAAAAAAAAAAGACGAATCCCAAGTAGTTAAGCGATTCTTATATATATATATATATATGTATGTATATTTTCATTGTGAGAATAAGATAAATTTACTAATGTCACAGCTGTGAGAAAGTCACTAAGTTTAATGGACAAGTGTTGGAAAATATCTGCAGAGAATGCATTCATGACAATTGGCAAATGTAAGTGTAGACATTTATTGGAGTGAAGCTCTATATATAATATATTGGAGTAGAAGATAAAGGAAGAGGAGTGAGAGAAAGAGGAAGTATGGCTTCTAATCCTGGAGTGCTCACTGATTGGCCATGGAAACACCTTGGAAGCTTCAAGGTATTCCTATCCCACCAGTGCATACATATATACCTAGTTATTCTATTCATTTGTTGCAGATAAGATAATGATATGTGTTCTCTCTATTTTTTACTCAATATATTTTTAGAGGAAGGCTTCTCTCCGTTTCAAATTGGACTGGAGGATGCTGTTGAGTCTCATCGGCCCATCACGAAATCCGCATTGATAATCTAACCGTTAAATATATAGAACTCATCTAATATTTTATCCTTATAAAAAAATTACGTTGATCGAATATCGATAGTCACTTGATCAGATCATATTTGTGTCAACGGTACGTATAATTTTTAAAATAAATTGTTGATAGAAATGTGATTAAATTAAGTGACCATCGATATCTGATCAACGTTATTTTTTTGTAAGAATGAAGTACTCGACGAACCTTACATATTGTACAGTTCGGATCATAGATGAGGGTTTCGTTGTAGGTCCACAGAGGTCCAACAATACTCTCCAATTGAGAAACCCAATTAGAGGGAAGCCTCTCCCATATTTTTATACTATTATATAAAATTTATTGTTCTTTGAAGCTATGTTACGATTTTCCCTATCACTACAACATGTTTTAGGAATTAAACTGTTTTTTGTTTTTAAAAAGTGAACATTTTGTTGGAAAAAATATTTGGAAACTAGTTCATGTCTTTATGAGAGTTGTGGTCATTTCAGAAAGTCAAAAAAAAAAAAAAAAAACTTTCAGTGACAATTTTGAACATGTTTATAATAAATTTATGTGTAGGGACAAAATAATTTGATGTAAAAAAGTTTTATTTTTAAAACAAAAAATTTGTTTCTAAAAAGATAGTACTTCATTACTACATGGAAAATGAGTGGGAGCTCTAATTAGAGCTACCACTAGTGATGTGACAGTGGGTTCCAACCACTGCCACAGTTTGTATTGTGTCTTATAAATTTTTTTCTTAAAAAATAAAAGTGAAAATAAATATAATTTTGAGATTATATTACAAAAAAAAAAAAAAAAAACACAAATATTTGACCATCGTAACAAAATAGGCCATGTATTTTTAATTTTGATTTATTTTTAATCGAAGCTATTTGCCTATTTTTGTAGTAAAACCAGTGGAAATGAAAGTATTTTTAGTCATTACATTAAATGTAGGTGTCCAAAAATTTTTTAAAATACCAATTTTTATTGACTTTAATGATTAAGACATCATTTTTTCATCAAACTAGTGACATAAACTAAACGGTTCGATTATCGTAGGTTACAAACTAGTGATATTCTATTTTTTTGTACAAAAAAAAAAAAAAATCCTCTTCTATTGTTGTTACTAACATTCATTTTTTTAAATTTTTTTTTTTTTTTGGTTTTATAATATATAGTACATGGTATTGGCACCATGGGTGGTTCATAGCATATACTCATACATGGTGAAGGATGAGAAAGGGAGGGACTTAGGCAATTTGCTGATATTCCCATTTCTAATGTCAAGAATGCTTCACAACCAAATCTGGATCAGCCTCTCTCGCTACCGAACTGCCAAGGGCACCAACAGGATTGTAGATAAGACCATTGATTTTGAGCAAGTTGACAGAGAAAGCAACTGGTCTGTACTCTCTCTCTCTCTCTAATTATTTTTAGGACAATTACTATTTTAAACTTTTAAAAATAATTTCAGTTTAGTGGCAAAGTTTATGTGCATTAATAATTAAAGTCTTAAGATTTTTCATGAATTTGTAATTGTTTTGTAAAACTATCACTGAGTTGTAATTTTTTCTTATTTTTACACATCATTCACGAGCACATGCATGATCAAATTTGACTGTTCAGAATGAGAATGTGATTTTGAGTCTTTATCATTCTGTTTGGTTTTAAGATTCACTATAATGGCCCTGTTTGGTAGAGCTGTGGGAAAGTACTTATAGCTTATGCCTAAACAGCTTATAGCTTATAACTTTCAGCTTAAGCTGATTTCCAGCTTATTCTTAAAGTATCTCCTGCCCCACTCAAAGAATAAGCTGATTTCTGACTTCCACAAAGCTATAAGCTAAACCAAACATATCAAAATAACTTAAATTAAGCTGAAAGCTGAAATAAGCTGAAAAAAAGTTCTGCCAAACAGGCACAATATATAAGAGTTTTAGAGATTAAATATTTTGGTCTCTAAAATTAAAAATTTTGTTGTAAAAGACATTTAAGGATCAATTTCTATCGTCATAAGGATAGTCGCTAAAAGGTCGTTCTGAAAAGTAAAAAACAAGGCTTTTAATGACAAAATTTTGAAAATATCACTAATAAATAGACTTTTAGGAACAAAATAATTTGGTCTCAAAATTGTTTATTTTTTGAGACAAAAAATTTGGTCCCAAAAGGATAATAATTCATCACTACTATCACTAATGTCTAATTTTTGTTGCTAAAATTATAATGACGACATTTTTCGCAACAAAAATATTTAGTCCCTAAAAAATAATTTTATCTCTAAATTTTGGTCTCTAAAACCTTAATCTTTTGTAGTGATTCAATTTTTTGTTTTTAATTTTGGAAAAATTATGAAAAGGGTTTTAAAATTTGTTTGTCGTAACAAAATAAATATTAAAATTTTAATTTCATCAATTTAACATAATTTATTTATTTATTTATTTTTAATTTAGACCATTTCAATTAAAGATAAAAAAATATGAAAAAAATTTAATTAAAGATAAAGAAGTATGAAAAATAAAAAACTAAACCAAAAGAGTGCGTAGTTCTAATATTCGGAATGGTTCTATTTCAATTAGGCTGTTTTTATGAAATTGTCTTTAATAAATTAATAAATTCAAAAAGAAAACAACAACAAATAATCAGAAGATTTTTTATGTTTCGTTTCATTCTATGAAAATCTTTCTAGATTTTATTTTGGAAAATTAGAAATTATTTAAAAATATAAATATAAAAGATATATATTTAAAAATTTTAAAATTATTTTTGTCCTTCAAAAAAATATAACTATATAAAAATGATAAGTGTTTTTGATTTTTTATTTATTTATTTTCTTACAAAACTAATTTTTAGATTTCAGAAAAAAAATTTGAAAACCAAACCAAACACGGCTTATGCCCTAGTGTGCGGAGTTTGTGAATTAGATTAATTTTAGGTGAGGTTTACAACCCATCAAATTTGAGTGTACAATGTATAGTTCGAGTTTTTCACTTTTTGTTTTGTGTTTTTCTTCTTTTTTTTATTTTATTTTTTAATACTGTTTTGTTAAGTTTTCAAGTTTTATTTTTGAATTTTTTTTAAAAAAATTTGGAATTTATTTGATAAAAATAAATATTAAAAAAAAGATATTTAAAAAAAATTATTTCAGTCCCCAAAAAGAAAAGAATCATAAAACAGGAATTAATTATTATTTTTTTATGATCAAAAACCAAATTTGAAAGATGAATTAGCAGTTACAATGGGTGGTCCTCAAGGGCACACCACATTTGGGACCCTAATTTTTTGAAGACCCTCACAACTTCTTTTGGATTTTCACCAGTGAGTCTCATACATACATCAATGGTAGAGATCTAAAAAGGATTGTGCGGGTTTTCAAAAAATAGGAGTTTCAAACATTTTTCTATATATATATGAAAGTTAGTTGGAAGCCAGCCTTTTAATTGTAGGAACTTTTGTTACGTTTTTTGGTAGGTGTTACAAGTTACAACATGCATTAATCAATTATAAAAACAAAAACAAAAACAAATATTAAGACAAGGGTTTGTTTGGATTTAGACATGATATTTTAAAAAAAGGAAAGAAGAACAAAAGGTTAATTACATTTTAGTTTCCAATTTACAATAATTGAATCGAAACTACAAATTGCTTTTTAGGATAAAATTCTTTACAATTTTACATTATTCCTAACTTTTTTGGATATAATTCACATAAAAAAATATTTCTATAATTTTTTTTTTTTTTTGATCGGCAAAGAAAAATCTTTATTGATGAAAGTATGCAAAAAGGATACAAAACATCAATAAAGAGGAGCTTGGAGCTAATTGAAGCTCCAAGCGCCAGTTGGTGAGAAACCAACAAACAAAACAGAAATCAAACAGAAAATAAAGGGTGCAGACCAACTAAGCTACACCCATACTGCAGAAAGGAGAAACAGAACAGACTGCAGTACAGCTAAATGCACTAAGAGAACCATCAGAAACTGAACAAAACTGGGCAAGCTCCACCAGAAATCTGTATGAACCAGCACAGCACCAAAATCTGTTCAGGAATTAAGTAAAGAGCCACCAGAACCAACAACTGGGCTTGAATCATCAAACCACCCAACTAATAGATTTGATACATCTGGACAACCAATGAAACATAAGGAGCAGAACCACTGGTATTGCATGACCATGAAGAAAAAGATTAACAAGCCAGACCAGAACAGGAGCCTCAAATATTCATAGAACAGCAGCACACATATACAGAAGCTGACCACAAAAAACACACCAAAAACACCTATGCACAGAAGCAAGGCTTCACAGCACAGAGGTTATCAGAGCACTTGCCTCAGATTTTCATCAGCACAGAGGTTCAGGAACATACCACAAAAAACACAGCAGAACACAACAGCCCCAACAGCAAAACACACCACAGCAGATCATCACATGCCACCTACCCCTCCCAAACACCTCCTAATTTGCCTCAGATTGGTACCAAAATCCTGCACAGAAAAGTGAAAATCACTAAGGTATGGAATAACCCAAAAGGCAATCCTTATCTTAATTAATTCACAGAGATCCTCTAAATTTGGAGGAGTTGCTCTGAAGACACACTCATTCCTGCATCTCCAGACTGACCACATCACTGCCAATGGAATTGCCCCCCAAATCAACCTTTCTTTCTTCTTTAACTTTCCCCCAGCCCACCACAGGAGAAGACTCTCCACAGAACATGACAGAGCAGTCTGAACATCCCACCATTTTAGCATATCAGTCCATATGTTCCACACAAATGGGCACCAGATTAAAACATGGTTCATTGATTCACTTTCACTGTTACAAAACACACAGGCTGTGACTTCATTTTGACTGATCACTCCCAGCTTTTGTAGATACTCCCTGGTCTTGATTCTCCTTTTCCAAGCAAACCACCCAAACACCTGCACCTTAGGAGGGACATGATTGAGCCACAACAATTTGGTAATTCTGAGGGTGGCACCAGCATTATCCACAACAAAACTATACAAATCTGCTACTTTTAGGACCCCAAGGGCTGAAGCTGACCACACTGGATGATCTTCACACTCATCACATATATCAGGGGCTGCCACCAAGAGGTTAATGAGCCTAACCAATTCCATCTCCTCCCATTCATATAACTGTCTTCTAAATTCAAAAGACCAAGTCCCTGTTATGTTTTTTTTATCAACCAAAACTGTCAAGCACTCCTTTTTTTCCAAGGACAACCTATACAGAGATGGGAATTCAACTTTCAAACACACAGATTGACACCAAGCATCTGACCAGAATCTAATCCTCACCCCATCCCCTACTTTCAATTTGAAGTTATGCAAATAAAATTCCTTTAGGCTACTGCTCTGCTCAGCAACTGATATAATTCCATTCCACACTGCTGGGTACCCATTGGATGGATTTAAAGAGGAAATCCAGCTAGTCATCTTCAACTTATATCTACTACAAATGACCCTTTTCCGTAAAGCATCCTTTTCACTACCAAACCTCCACCACCACTTAATTAGTAGGCATTTATTTACATCCCTCAAGTTTCTAATGCCCAAACCACCTTGGTCTATTCTTTTTGACATTTCCTCCCATTTTATCATATGAATTTTCCTTTTCGAATCGGAACCACCCCATAAGAAATTAGCTTGAAGCTTCTCCAACTCTTTAGCAATCCCTTCAGGCATTTTAAACAATGATAAATAAAACACATGCAAAGCTGAAGTTACTGATTTAACCAGTATTAACCTCCCCGCAAAAGATAGCATCTTCCGCTTCCAACCAGCTAGTTTACTTTTCACTTTATCCACTACTGGTTTCCAAGTAGCTAACCTCCTTAGATTAGCTCCTAATGGCATCCCTAGATAGGTAAGTGGTAAAGATTTAACTTTACAATTTAGAATTACAGCCATATCATTCATCAACTCCGCAGAAACACCCACACCACATACCACGCTCTTGTGAAAATTTATCTTCAAGCCAGACATGATTTCGAAGCACCTTAGCACCCTTTTCAGTTTCCTCACCTCCTCCACCTCCGCTTCACTGAATAAAAGTGAATCATCTGCAAACTGTAAATGAGTTAACACCACACCCTCACAACCTACTTTTACTCCTTTGATTAAGTGTAACTCACAAGCTCTGCTCAACAACATGTGTAAGCCTTCAGCTACTAGATTGAACAGAAAAGGGGACAGGGGGTCACCTTGCCTTAGGCCCCTTTGAGGGCTAAACTCTTCTGTAGGAGAACCATTGACGAGTACTGAGACCCTTGCAGTTGTAACACACTCCTTTACCCAATTAATCCATTTAGCTCCAAAACCAAACTTAGACAACATATCAAACAGAAAACCCCAATTAATAGAGTCATATGCTTTCTCAAAGTCCAACTTAATGAGCACACCCTTCTTCTTGGCCTTCTTCCACCCCTCGACAACCTCATTAGCGACAAGTACTCCATCTAGAATATTCCTCCCGCTTAAAAATGCAGACTGAGGCTCGCTAATAATATGTGGCATTATGGATTTCAATCTATTTGCCAACAGTTTTGCTATGATCTTATACATTGAGCCTACCAAACTTATTGGTCTGTAATCAGAAAGCCCTGTTGGATTATCCCTCTTTGGAATGAGGGTTATGAAAGAGCTATTTACACCTTTAACCAATTTACCATTCGCATGAAATTCTTTCACAAAATTAATGACATCGCCCTTCATAACCTTCCAAAACTTCTGATAACACAGCAGATTAAACCCATCCGGACCTGGTGCTTTATTCCCATCGCAATCCATCACTGCAGATTTAACTTCTGATTCTGTAAATTCTGCTTCTAGTAAACCGAAACACACCCTGCCTTCAACTGATGAAAACTGACCCCCCAGCACAGGTCTTGAAGGCCATAGCTCTGTATACTGTAACTTAAAAAATTCAAGCACTTTACTCTTCACTTGACTTAGATCTTCAAACACCACCTCCCCTTCTAAAATAGAGTTTATCTCATTTCTTATTGATCTACACTTTGTAATTACATGGAAAAATCTTGTATTTTTATCCCCTTTCATGGCCCAATTAAGCCTAGACTTTTGCAACCATAGCCACTCCACCATCCTACTCAACCTCCACATTTCAGCTCTAGCTTTACTTCTCCTCGCTTTTTCCTCCCCATCCAGCTCTCTAATCTCAGCCATCAGATCAAAGCTATGAAGCTCACCCTCTACTGACTTCAGTTGATTTATGAGATTACCAAACACCTCCACATTCCAACTTTTAAGACCATTTTTCAAGAACTTAAGCTTCTGTGCCAGAATAAAACCAGCCCATCCCACAACAATGGCCTCTTCCTATTTAGACTCCCAGAAACTTCGAAGGTTTTTATGCAGGAACCAAGCATTTAATACCCTAAAAGGCTTTGGGCCCCAGTCCCTCTCATCCTCCATCACAAGGAGAGGGCAGCGATCCGATACCACTCGAGGCAATCCCCATAACTTTAACTTGAACACCTCAAGCCATTTTGGATCTACTAACACTCTATCTATTTTGCTCCACTTCTCCCCAACAAATGAGTTGCACCAAGTAAATCTCCTTCCAAGTAACGGTAATTCAGAAACCTCACACTTATCAATGAACCCATTAAATTCTTTCATGCCTCTATCCCTCCTTGAGCACCCTCTCCTTTTCCCAATTTGTCTAATCTCATTGAAGTCTCCTCTTAAACACCAAGGATCAGGAAACTCCTCCTTCACTTTCAATAAACAATTCCACAGTTTCCCTCTAAGACCCACATCATTCGGTGCATAAATGTTTATAATAACACAATTAAATTGATGAAATAATGTACCTGATAATAAGATGAACCTTCTATTACTGCAACAATCCTTCACTTGGAATACAACTGGGTCCCATATACACAATAAACCTCCTGCCGAACCTACAGCATCCACCACCATAAACTCCATATTGGCTCTGCACCATACAGATCTCACATCTTCCTCTGAAAACTCTGACTTTTTTGTCTCTTGGAACAGTACCATGTCTACATTTCTCTCCTTTAAGAGCTTCTTAACTTTGCCTCTCTTCTCCTTCCTCCCCAACTCTCTAACATTCCATGAAAGCAGCTTCATAATTAACCATGTTTACACCTATCTACCCCCCTGCTAGTGTACTTTATTCCCCAGCTTTCTTCCCCCCTTCAATACGCTCCATATCCTTCAATTCAAGAACCACTAGTTCCTTCACCACTTCAGCTCTCTTGCCATTAAACTGCATCCCGAGAATTTCTCCCATTTTTGCGGTAGCTTCAGCCTCATTCAGTATAAACCTCCCTTTGTCGACTCCACCCTCTATTGAAGCAGATAGAGACGTTGCCGCCACTGCTGCACGCCAATCTGCTGCCTTAGGCATGACTCTACTAGTTGAAGCACCTCTGCTCCCATACTTCCTCATCATCTCAAAGGGTCTTCTCCTTAAAATTTTCTGATTAGATTTTCTCCTACTGTTACTCATGTCCTTTACCTTTTCCTTCCCCTTCCTACATGTTGAGTGCTTATTGCTTAGCTCTTCCTCTTGGGCTTCAGAAAGGCTTGACAGTCTCCCACAACGCCCTATTACGACAGAGGTGATTCTTTTAGATGACTTCTGCTGCCCCAGCCCAGTTTCTTGAGGCCCCAGCTCAATATCTGCTTGACACAGCCCACCCACCTGCTTTAATATATTATTATGGCCCAAGACTACTTCTAAACACACACCAGGCCTTTCAAGGCTAGACCCTCCAAGACTTCTAACAAAACCTGGCGTACGCCCTTGGTTCTCCCTACTCTCACTGACAACCGTCTCCTCCTTAGAGCCGATCCTCTGGCTTTGCACTTCCATCATTTCTTTGCAGGACTCATCACTCATTACTTTCCCCCCGTCACTTCGATCATTTTGAACTTCACCTGCACGCCTCCCACATGCCACGTTTTCCACCTCCTTCCTCACACTACGACCACTTGGTCTGGTTTCTTGGTCCACCTCGTATTCAGCCTCCAGGTCAGCATCTGACTCATCCTCCATGTCAGCCGCTTCATCCTCCATGTCAGCTGCATCATCGTCCTCCTTTCTGTAATTTCTATCCTCATCTTGCTCTCCTAGCACATTTGAACTACCAAACTCATCTACAACTTGATGCTTTTGACATCTACATGTAAATTTCAAAGCTCTCACAGTTACCACCTGTTCTTCGCACACTCTAACTGGAAATACCACACCTTTGCATTCCAGTTTCACAACTGAGTTTATGGGATCCATCCATTTAGTGGATACCTTAACCTTAGCACACACAAAGGATAGTGGTTGGTTCATATCACCTTCAACACACAGCACCTGCCCCCAGATCCCACCTATCTTTCTGAGATTGGAACTATTCCACAAATGTAAAGGTATGCCATAGCAGCTTAGCCACACACTTCGTTCCTGTTCCAGTACCTGCCCAGATTGTCCTTCAGCAATAACTTCACACCACTCCGAGATCAACTCCTTAATGGCTGATAATTTCAATGCCCTCTCCTCCTTTGATTTAAACGTAATTACCACATCTCTTCCCCCACTTTCCCTCACCATGATATCCTCCACTCCTATTGCTGCCAATTCCTTCTTCAGACTAATATCAGCAAATTAGGTCTTCAATCTTACAATGATACTTTCAAACAACCATCCGTTTCCTGCCTCCTCTGCCTTTAGTATGGTGTTCCCTATTTCCCCTGTCATTTTTCCTTCCACAGCCTCTGCATAGGATCTCCTATCTCTGATGCCATAAGCCCCAGCTCTAGCCACTCCAGCTTGATCAGCGTTTGCTACTAGTCTCTGCACTTGATTATTTAATGGTAGCCTTACGTCTTTAACAACTCCCTTTTCCCTCCCGAACTCTGCGTGGTTAACCTTTAATGGTTGATCGTCCACCCACAGGCCATTTGCCTTTTGTACAGCTATCTTAGCTGCTACGTAGCAATTAAATCTCACAAAGGCAAACCTCGTGTTAGAAATCTTCCGTCTCCTTTGCGGTATGAAGACATCTAACACCACTCCAAACTTTGTAAACAGATTAAACAGCTCCTTAGGGTTCAGTGATGCTGGTAGATTATCCACAAACACGGTGAACACACTTGCATTTCCACTCGACCTCCATGGGCCTGATCTTCCTCTACCCTTCACGACTGGTATCCACCCTCCTGCCATTCTCAACCAACAATCTAATATTTCTATAATTTGGATGACTTGATTATATATAGATATAATATATTTATGACATGATAATCGAAATCATTCATATTAAAGGGCTTGTTGAGAAGATCATCATTGTAAAAAATTAGATTAATCGAAATATTGTAGAAGCATTATTAGATTGAATTTGTCTTCAAAATAATAAATAGTCCTTAATCAAAATTATAATTGTCATCTATTTTTTTTATATTTATGATAAATGTGATCCAAATATATGATTACGGTTGCCCAAACAATCTAATTATTTGTAAAAATAATCTTTTTGATGAGCATTTTGAAATGAATAATGCAAATTATTGAGGTGGGTCCATGAAGACCCAACAACACCTTAGACTTTATTTATTTTTGAAATTTTTTTTTTTTTAATAAGGCTCACAAAATGGTTGGTTGGTTGGTTGGTTTGGCAGGGATGACCAAATCTTGTTGAATGGGACACTATTCTACGTAGGTAACATCGCACTTAAGGGTGCTTCTCACCTACCTATTTGGAGAACAGATGGTGTTATCATAACAATTTTGCTGCATATGGGACCAGTGGAGTTCCTCTACTACTGGCTCCACAGAGCTCTTCACCATCATTATCTTTACTCTCGCTATCATTCCCACCACCATTCCTCCATTGTCACTGAGCCCATTTTATGTAAGATCACATTTAATATTTTTTCTGTCTTCAAGCATCTATACTCTTGTTTTATTTAGGTTGCTATATGTCACTGAATATTTAGTTGGAATTTTACGTCTCCAATTTGAGTCCGAGGTTTATCACATGACTCACTTTGATAATTCAATTATAGATATTTTAAAGACAAATGCACATATCATCCATCTAAAAAATATATATATATATATATAAATGAATCAAATCGATCTAATAATTCTACTAAACGATTTCATCACATGATCTTCAAATGAGAGGGAAAAAAAAGAAAAATGCTTGAGACCCCCACTTTGTGCAGACCCTCACAACCTTCTTTGGATCTTTACTATTGATATATGTGTGGGACCTACTTATGTATGTGTGAGGCCCACACCATCAATAGTAGAGATTCAAAGGGAATTGTGGGGGTCTCTAAAAAATGGGGCCTCCGTCGTTGTTGAAAAAAAAATTTAGTGATTTACTTTTCAAAAGTGGAACCCATGGTAGGCCTATGAGCCAGTCCATTGTGAATTGGATTGAGTGTTTTTTTTTTTTTTTTTAATGATGATTCTTATAAATTCATGGGAGGTGATTGATAAGATGTGGCGTTACCATTCAATTATAACTTTCCATGTAGAGGTGAAGTTAAGGGGTGGCCATACCCCATTAACTTTTTGAAATTATGAATTAACTCTCTATGTTATGAATAATTGTATATTATGTAGAATAACTCTTAAGGTTTTGAAAAATTCTTCTATTTTTTTTTTTGATCGGCAAAAAAATCTTTATTGATGGAACCAAACAAAGTTTGAAGAAGAACATCAATAAAGAGGAGCTCTGAGCTACAAGAAGCTCAAAGCTCCAGTTAGTGAGAAACCAACACGAAGAGAAGAGAAGAGAAGAAAAAGAAAACTAGCTGCTGAGTGTAGATCAGCAGGAAACACTGTGAAAAACCACCAGGCAGCAAGACAGATTGAAGCTCAGATTGCAGATTGAAGCTCAGATCACAAACAGACAGATAGCAGATTGCAGATCAGATTGTAGCACAATACCAGATCAGATTGAAGCACAAAACCAGGATAGAAGCTGAGCAATTCACCAAACCCACAAAATCAGTATGCAAATTCCATCTTTTAAGTTGAATAACATAGCCTGATTTGACTCCAATTGAGAACCACATCCTCAACTGTGAAGGGGAAATCCTTGATAGAAGCTTTAAGCCAAAGAGCCAATCGGATCTTAATAAGTTCCCACAGATCTACAGCATTAGGATGAGCATCTCGAAAAATACATTCATTCCTTAGCCTCCAAAGGGACCACAGTACAACCAGTGGGATTTCTCCCCAGAATTTCCTAAGAGGGTGCTTGAGCTTAACCCCCATCCACCAGTTAAACAGAGCTGCTGCAGATTGGGGGATACACCAACTGAGCCCCCACTCAAATAGCACAGATGACCAAATGGACCAAGAGAATTTACAATGGAGCAGAACATGAGACACAGATTCAGGGGCCACTCTGCAGAGAGGACATAAAGGGGAAACATTGCTGCCAAGGATACCAATATTGAGCAGGAACACAGCTGTTTTAACTCTGTTTTTCCAAGCTAACCATCTAAAAAACTGAACTTTGGGAGGTAAGGTGTTGTTCCAGATGAATTCACTGATGTTGAGGTGAGGCCCAAGGAGAGGATTACAAAGAGAATAAAGGGAGGACACAGAGAAAACACAAGAACCTGGACCCGCAGCAGACCACACCAGGCTGTCTGGACTGTGGAGGCACAAAGGGGGGGCAGAAGATAACAATGAAATCAACCTGGCTTCACTTGTCTCTTCCCAGGCGTAGAGGTTTCTTCTATATGGGAAGTTCCAAACTGAAGAGCTGGTTTTCCTGGCAAAGAAATGTTGAAGAGAACCATTCTTATCAACAGACAGGTTGTAGAGAGAGGGGAATTCCTCCTTAAGATAGGTAGATCCACACCACTTGTCATGCCAAAATCGGATACGACTACCATTCCCAACCTTGATTTGGCAGTTATCTAGGAAGAATTGAAACGTGTGAGCACTAAGGGCTCCTATACAGGTGATATCCTTCCATACCCTAGAGCACTTGTAGGAGGATTGCACCGGCGGATGCCAACTCTGGACCTCAATTTTATACTTGCTACAGATAACTTTCCTCCATAATGCTGAAATTTGAATTCCAAATTTCCACCACCATTTTAGAAGCAAACATGCATTGACATCCCTTATCCTTCTGATGCCCAAACCCCCTTGGGCAACACTCTTTGTAACCTCAACCCATTTTACCAGATGAACTTTTCTTTTTAGGCCATCACCACCCCACAAGAAAGCAGCCTCAATCTTTTCAATTTCACGAGCCACGCCTTCAGGCATCTTGAAAAGGGAAAGATAGTACACCGGGAGGCTAGAAAGAACAGACTTGATCAAGGTTCAAAAAAATAATGTATAAAAAAATAATCCCAAATTATTCAATGTAATAGTATATATTCGAATTGATTTCATTATTAAGTTATTGATTAGTAAATTTTCCCTTTTGCTAAAAGATATATTTTTTTCACTATACTTATTTTGACCTATTCTAAAATATATTTTTGTGTTCATCTTTGCTTCCATGTAAGGACAAAATAACCCACTATGCACATGTGTGAGTTAGTGAGTTAAATAGATAAATAATTATATTTATGTAGTGGAATTTAGTTGCCTATATGATGTTTTAAGATTAGTTAATAATACCACGTGTTAATGATGACGTAATATTTTAGTAATAACAAAATAAAATTACGCAGGATTCCCAATTTTTTAGAAATTAAAATTACAAGATTATGATAGCATTAATTATTAATGGGATATGTACGTGGATGTGGTGGCAGCTGTGATTCATCCATTTGGGGAGCACATTGCATACTTTATGCTGTTTGCAATACCAATGCTGGCTGCTGTGTTTACTGGGACTGTCTCAATTGCATCCTTAGCTGGCTATGTTTTTTTCATTGATTTCATGAACAACTTAGGTCACTGCAACTTCGAGTTCATCCCCAAGAGACTCTTCTCTCTCTTCCCTCCCCTCAAATATCTCATCTATACTCCTTCGTAAGTCTCTCTTTCCCTCTCTCTATTTTTTTATTTGCATAGAATCTCATTTTAGTTTTTCAGACTTAACCATTTCATGTATGAGTATAGGACTCATCTTATAAGTAAGGGTTCTATTTGGTTCTAGAATCGGTTTCTGTATTTTAAAATTTTTTCTTTTCTATCTACATGTAGCTAAAGATATAGAAAAATATGGAAGAAAAAGTATTGAGAGGTTGAGGTTCATTTTAAATAAAAATAAATGATAAAGAAAGTAATATCACAATAAATATGTTGCTCAAATAGTAAGCATTTTGTTTCTTAAATTCAAAGCTAAGATTTCAAGTTTGTGTACTTTTTTAGTAATTTTTATTTTTGTTTTAAATAGAGAAATGAGAGATATGTAATATAAGGAGAAGTAAACAAATGTTTGAACACCAAAATTAACTTTTGCTTAATACAATCATATAGTCTGGTTCACGTATCACTTTTTAAAATAATTTTTTTGACAATTTCTACAAGTTCATATATTTTTGGGTAAATTACAAATACATCTTTTGAGATTTGTTTAAAATACAAATTGCTTTCCGTGGTTTAAAAAATTATAAATACCTTCCGGTCGAAATTTTTTATTTAACAGAATTAATTAAAAAAGTAAGATTTCTAACTATTTACTTATACAATAATAAAATTATGTGAATTATTAATTGAAATAAAATTTTATCATTATTAAAACTATTAATTAATTTGATGATTTATTAATAAAATGACATATTTGTTATAAAATTAAAAACCTTAGGAGCATAATACAATTTCTAAAACAACAGAAAATAATTTATAATTTAAGTAAAATTCAAGAGATGTGATTGTAATTTATCCTATATTTTTTGTCTTTATTATCACTTGTACAAATAAGTAATTTATATTTTTTAATGTCAGTGTCGATGATTTTTGTGCATCAATACGGGCGCATATAAGCTAGTAGATATTTTAGTGAAGCCTACAATAAACTTTAAACAATAATTATTAAATTTCCCCTATTTAATAACTTAATCTTAACAATTGAATATTATGTCTTATGTGAAATTTGACAAATTGCTAAATTTTTACAAAGTCTTAGTGCCCTCTGGAAAGTAATAGTTTTAATTTAAAAGTCAAAAAATTATTTTAAAAAAAATTAAAAAGTTCATAATTTATACAAAAAGTCAAAAAAATTATTTTTTCTTTACTTTTTACATATCTTTTTGTAAAAAATTAAAAAATCATTTCAGACATACAAGTTTTTTATCTCATATTTTAGTTAAAAAATCAAAAATTACTAAAATAATCTATTTTCAAATGAGGCTTTATTATATCTATTTCTCGATGGGGTCCACAATGTCATTTGTATTTATTTTATTTTATTTTTGAAAAAAAGAAAGAGTAGAAGAAGTAATTTTCATTTTTGTTTGTTAGAACAACCTTGTTTAATTTTATTATTTTGGATATAGTGACAATTCGATATGATATAAAAGAGTGTGCAATAATAATATTTTGGCATGTGAAATTATTAATTTTTGAGGTATTTTTTGTTTAAGTATTAATAGGTAGACTTATTATCTAATAGATTTTATGAACATTAATGGTATTTTTTATTAAACACTATTAAAAATATTACTATTGTTAATTTTTAATGATAATTTAAAAATTTTATCCATAAAAAGATTACTAATTATAAATTTTAATGATAATTTAAAAAATTAATTATAAAAAACCGTCACTAATTTTTAATAAGATTTTATAAAAATTAAATCCAATCTATTAATAACTTGTCCATAATTTTTTCATGGAAAATGAGTGGAAGCTCTAATTAGAGCTACCACTAATGATGTGGCAGTGGGTCCCACCCACTGCCACAATATGTATTGTGTCTTTTTTTTTTTTTTTTTTCTTTTTTGCTTTGTCACCTCATTAATAATAATTTAGAACCACTAAATTAATAGTCTCTAGCACAAACGTACACCTACCACTAGTTACTAGTCCAGCTAAAATCAGACATTTTTGTCATCAGCAATGCTAGGTATCATGAAAAATCTTTCATGAAAATAATCATGAAAATTCTTTGGCCCTTGGATTATACTTACAATAAAGCACCACACACTAATCAAGGTAATCTAAGGATCATAAATTTTTCATGATCATTTTCATGACAAAATTTTCATGATCCCTAACTTTTTCCTTTTGTCATTTATGAGGCATCAAATCAGTCATCCAATAATCATTCCTCACTGCGCCAAGGAAGGCAAATTATTTAATACTCTCGGATCACCACGTATTCATACTCCAAGCCAATCATCAATTAATTAGCCCCATGTTGTTCCTTTTTTTCCAACCTAAATCGTGGGCCCTTGCGTCTCTCCACCAATCAAAACATTATGGAGCACCACGTGTCCATACTCCGGGAGTACTGAATAATCACCCGCCAAGGAATCAGAGTTTTTTTGTCATTTATGAGGCACAACAATGATAGAAAACCTCCACAAAATACAATCTTCACATCTTTTTAAATAATTTGAACTGTTCATGTTATTATTGGGCACATTTTTTAAAAAAAATTTAAATACATCAACAATCAATACATTAGTAAAAATCATAGGAGTCATCTTTTGTAGGGTCAAGCATTTTCCTGTGAGGCATCAAATTAGTCATCCAATAATCATTCCTCACTCCGCCAACCAACCATACAGCAATGTTTTAAAAATCGGACCTGTGAGTAAATCGAAAAATTGATCGAGTGGACGGGTCACCGGTTCAATCGTTAGGTTGAATCGGAATTGAATCGTAACATCATAAATATATTAAAATTATATTTAAATAAAAATATAAGTAATAAAATTAAAAATTAAAAATTTTAATAATCATAAATATTTCTCTTAATACTTTTTTTTTGTTAAAAAATATAAAAATATATTTAAAAATATTATTAATTTTAATTTTGGAAGAAGAAATCAAATATTCAATATTCCCTCTATATGATTTTAATTCAAATAATTTGATTGAAAGAAGAACAAAAATTTTGAAGGGATATCAAAATTTTAAGTTTTCCTCCAATAAATTTGATTGAATCCCACATAGATTTCTTGAGTTTTTTTAGAAATTTTTTTTTTTTTATAAATAGATAGAAGCTTTCACAATAATTTCAAGCTCTCAATAGGATTCCTCACAAGAGGAGACCTTTAAAAGAGAGTTTCCAATTAAATTTTTATTATATAATATATATATATAAAATAAAAAAGAAAAGAAAGAAAGAAATAATAAAAGAAAAAAAATACAAAAAATTCATTTTATCAACCCGGTGAACCGGAATCGGGTCGACCGCCAATTTTCTCGGTTCTCTCAAAACAGGCCGATTTTCCACTATGACCGATTCAGTGGGTGTACTCAGACCGGAACCTTGACCGATCGGCTATTCAATCAGTTGAACCGGCCAGTCCGGTCCGATTTTTAAAACCACGCCATGCAGCCTCACTTGCACATGGCTATATATGTGTGCACAAATCATGCGCATTCAACCTTCAATGATTTTTTATTTTTTTTGTACAAATTGACAGAGTGATTTTAATTTTTTTGTTATAATTTAATGTACTAATCCCTAATATTTTATCAAAAATAAATAAATAATTATTATATATATTTATTTTATAATTTTACAATGAAAAATAAATTTAAATAAAAAGTTAGTTCAATAGTCTATCTAATTGTCTTTTGAAACAGTGAGAAAGACATAAATTTATGGTTTGAGTTGATGGAGCGAATTTAATCTTTTTGTTGTAATCTAACTTATTAATTCTTAATATTCTATCAAAAATACATAAATAATTATTATATATATTTATTTATTTTATAGTTTTGCAACAAAAAAAATTAAATAAAAAATATTTTTCACCTTTCAAAATTAAAATCTTTTTAATGCCACTAACATTATTACCGTCATCATTATCATCACCGCCACTTTCACTACCGCTGTCATTCCAATACTATTAATATTAATACAACTACTAGTTCATCGGCCCTGTTTGGTAGAGCTGTGGGAAAGTATTTATAACTTATGCCTAAACAGCTTATAGCTTATAACTTTCAGCTTAAGCTGATTTCCAGCTTATTCTTAAAGCATCTCCTGCCCCACTCAAAGAATAAGCTGATTTCTGACTTCCACAAAGCTATAAGCTAAACCAGACACATCAAAATAACTTAAATTAAGCTGAAAGCTGAAATAAGCTGAAAAAAAATTCTGCCAAACAGGCACATTAACTTTAAGAACTTAACCAAATATAGAAAAAAAAAAATATTTTTTATTTTTATTTTTGTCAAAATAAAAAGGAGAGTTAAGTTTTCTCTATAAACATAAAAAAATCCTTCTACTAGGCACAAGAAAAACAGAGTGACGACTCTTTGATATGATGTTTAATGATAAAGTCTTAATATTTGAAATAAGACCCAGAAATTAAAACAGAAAGCAAGGGCGGGGCGGAGCCATGTTGGGTTAAGAGCATCTCCAACCCATCCTTCATATCTTTAAATATGAAGGATGGTCTCCTCCAACTCACCCTTCAAATTCATCTCCATTTAGGAGGAGAATGAGTTCATCCTCCATATTTGAAGGGAGGATGAAAAAATGAAGGATCCCTCCAAAATACTATTCATTTTGTATTTTTTATTATATTACAAATAACTTTTAATTTGTAAATTTAATTTTTATAAAATTGACATCATTAAAAAGTATAAAATCATACATTTAAAATGAGCATAATATTAAATATATTTTACAAAAATTTTAAAATTAAATATTTATTAATGAATAAAAATTACTTTTTGAATAGAGTTTGAATGAAAGAAATGAAGGTTTGTGGCTGGAGTTTGAATGAATAGTGACCTCCTCTATAATTACTTTTTGAATAAAAAACATTATTTCCATCCTCTTAGTGAGAGTATTGCATTGGAGATGCTCTCAGGGGGTCCCCCCCGCGGCGCCCGTCCGTCCGCCCGAGTTTTGAGAATTTTTTTTTTTTTTAAACCTAAAGAAAATATATTAAATAAAAAAATTATAAAAAAATTATTTAAAGTGAAATGCGAATGATATTTTAAAATTATGAGAACAATAGTGATTATTTTGATTGAAAATAAATAGACTATAATAAGTCATATTATTATCAATAAAAATTTCAATATAATGGTAATGTCTATCATTATTGACATGCTAACATAATAAATTTCAATGAAGATATAGAATTTATTGAATTGTTAGTTACATTTGACATGTGGAATTTATTCTTCATGTGTTTTTTTTCTATTCATAACTAAAATGACCACTATATAAATTATAATCAAGCAACACATCTTCAATTATAAAAATAGAAAAATAAAAAAAAATTACAATCGGTCAAAACTAATATCAGCATGAGTCATAACTAACTATTACTTGATATATAGTCATAACTAAAATAACAACCACAAGAAGTTATAACTAAATTATATCTAATGCTATAATGTGTTATAACTAAAGGCCACGAATATCATAATTGTGACATATGATAGACACTTTTTTTGCGGTATGTTTTATAGAATTTCTTTACTAAAATATATCATTTCTGTCTCAATATATCTTCTTTTTTAATTTTCCAATCCACCTATAAAATAGTTACTCCCCAAAATTTGTATAAAATTTAATAACAAATCATTTAATTTAAAATTCACATTTATCCAAATGAACTCTTAACATTTAAGTTTAGTAATATCTCATTGTTTTTTATTATATAAAAAAAAATTAATCAGTGTGTTTAGTTTGAGTTTTTTTGATTAAATTTTTTGAAAATTGAGTTTTTTAATTTTCGTTTTTTTTTTTGTTTTTGTTTTTAGTGAATATTTTTAAAATTTTAAACATTTTTTTTTACTTTTTTAGATGTACCTTACTTAGATGTATGTAAAAAGTAAAAAATTTGTGAAAAAATATTTAAAAAAATTAATAAATACATAAAAATACAAAAAATGTACTGAATTCTCGTTTTTTTTTTTTTTTTTTTAATATTTTTGGTATTTAGTGAATTTTTAAAAGATTTTTTTCACAATTTTTTTACTTTTTAGGTATATTTATGTAGGTATGTCTAAAAAGTAAAAAAAAATTGCTTAAAATATTTAAAAAATCAGTAAAAACAAAAAAACACGAAAACAAGAAAGTAGAATTTTTTGAAAAGTATTTTTAGAAAAATGAAACCAAATTATCATTAATTTGTGCCCCCCTCTGCACTGAATTCTTGATTACGCTACCGACCGAAAGAGCAGATTTTTTAATATTTTTTTATAAGTTGATATGATGCATTATGATAAAGTCTTAATATTTGAAATAAGACCCAGAAATTAAATAATAGGAACAACTGCCATACAATTTGTAAAAAATTGCTTGTATGACGTTACTCATTTATAAACCAGTTTTTACCCTAATCTCCATGGAAACTAATGCTCATAGGCACATTGATTATCATTTATTTAAAAAAAATTAATAATTATAAAAAACTCAGAAAATATATACAAAATTTTAATTGGGAAAATAATGTTGATCACATTCATTCTAGTGGGCAACACTACACAAAAGTTGGATTTGGATACTACATTATTTTTTTAAAAATAAAATTTTAAATAATTTTTTTAAACTTTCGTAAAACAATTTGTGTACACTACTTTTAGAGTAATCTTATAATGATTATATTTTACATATCACTTTATGTGACGACAAACTTTATTAAGTGCCATTTTGGAAACATAGTAAAAAGTCTCTTTTTTTGACAAAATGTCCAAAAACGCAAGTGCCAAAAACGAAACAAAATTGGTTTGGGAAGTGCCAAAAATGCAAGTGTAAAATTACAAATTAGGGCTTATGACAAAAAAATAAAAAAATAAATCTCTTATGTTGGGTAAGAGTATTTTGGTCATTTTAATTTGATTTGATACTATAAACAAATATTAAACTAAAAAGCAAAAAGTCAGCTTTTTATTAACTTTCCAAATCACTTTCCAAAAAGCTAAAAAGCTTGGTAAAAAGTAAAAAGTCAACTTTTTACCAACTTTCCAAAACACTCCTAAATATTAATGACATTTGTATGCCACTATTATACTCAACAAGTTTTTGTTTTTGCTTTGTTTTTTATTTTTTGTTTTTTGTGTCATATGATAGAATGTTAGAAGTTAGTGAGTTAGATTAGAATGACACAGTTGCTATTTTTTTTTTTTTGATCAGCAAAAAAGCTTTATTGATATAATAACACAAAACATGCATAAATTACATCAATAAAGATGGGGAGTGCACAAAGCATCATAGCTAACCTTCACGATCCCAACTAGGTTGGCACCGCAAGGGAAGCACATTCATTTGCTAGCACTAACCCCAGATTGGTGAGACACCAATCAGAAGGAACCAAATTGGTGAGACACAGTTGCTATTTTTGTATCAATTCGAACGTTGAATTTCTGACTTTCTTATTATTTTAAAAGACAATTATATAAATCATTAGACCAATTGCCTGTTCTATATTTGACAAGCTACATTGTATCATCTTGTCCAATTAGTTGTTGAATTTAATGCTGGGAATCACAAATTGTAGCTTGTTCTATATTTGACAAGTTACATTGTATCATCTTGTACAATTAGTTGTTGAATTTAATGCTGGGAATCACAAATTGTAGCTTGATTTTGATTTTTGGAGTCGCTCGTCTCCGATTCACAAAGTGAATTAGACAGTATTGTTGGGCCTATGGGGCCATCACAGGTTTTATTTTGACAATTCGAACCGTTTAATGTGTAGAACTCGTCGAGTAATTTATCCCTGTAAAAAATTACATTGATCGGATATCGATAGTTACTTGATCGGATTAGATTTTTGTCAACAATCTTTTTTGAAAATTATATCTACCAGTGACAAAAATATGGTCCGATCAAATAGCTATTGATATTCGATCAACGTGATTTTTTCATAGTAATAAAGTACTCGATGAGTTTTACACATTGAACGGTTTGAGTTATTAAAATGAGATCCGTGGTAGGCCTTCACAAACTCAACAATATGCTCCAATCTGATTGCAAACTAGAGCGAGACTGAACCTTGATTTTGTTTATGTGACAACCTCATTTGTCATGCAATTAAAGAAGTGTACTTAAATTTGTTTCATTTGTATTTAAGACTAAGCTGTCATCAAATTGAACAATTCTGGGGACGCTGGCTGTGAGGGTGTAACGTATTTAGTGTGGGGCCACTAGATTTATTTGGACTTCATAACTACAAATCAAACAAATTTAAAATAAAAATGCTTAGAGATCTTAAAAATTTTATTAAAATTTTTATCAAATGTCTTATATGGATGTGGGACCCACATGATATAAGTCTCATATCCATATGAGACATTTAATAAAAATTTTAGTAGAACTTCTAAGATATCTTGCATTACTCAATTTAAAATGTTTGTATGTATTAAAGTTGTTGGTCTTACCCCCAAAGGGTTTGACTTGATTGATGAAATTTGGGATGGATTTGGGGTGGCTGTTGTAGTAGCTATTACTGTGCAGTGAAATGGACCCATTTCGGGATCCATTTCGATAATCCGAATCGTTTATATTTTAGAATAAATCAAGTAAAACATGGTTGCAAAAAATCAAGTTAATCGGATATCGTTTATCCATTCATCCAATCACATTTATATCTACAAAAATAAATAATAATAATGATTTAAAGTATTTAAGTAGATACAAATATGAGTGAATAAATAGATAAACGATTTCTCTTTAACTTGATCTTTTACAGTCATATTCTACTTGATGTATTCTAAAATGTGAACGATTTGGAATATTAAAATAGGTTTATTTTGCTACACAGCAATCGTATAGCAGCCACCCCAAATCCATTTGAGATTTGGGAGTTTATTCTTTTTAAGGTTTTAGATTCGACTCTACTCGCTAATAAAATTTTTGGATCACAAATTGTTGAGAATAAGTCTATTTTGAAAGATTTGTTTGAGCGGTAAAAACTCAATCTAATGCAAGTGAACTAGTACATAATATCTTACATATAATATATATATATGTATGTATAAATAAATAAATAAATAAAGTTGTTGATCTCATCCTTAAGTTGGGTGGGGATAATGGTTGGGAATTGTCACCAAAACTGCTTGATTTTTTCTTATATAGGGAGAATTAGTGAAATATCAATCTCAAATTTTGGATAGTATGAGAGATTTAAAATATTTTTTATTATTAGTTAATAGCTCTTAATAATATAATTATAGAAATTTCATCTTGTCACAGAGAAATTTTATTTGAATTTTGTTTTTGAAAAGCTGAAATTTCTCTGTAAAAAAAGAAATTTCTCTGTAAAAATATTGAGGGACTTCATCTACTATGAAAATGTTGCATGTTCTTTATCTTAGAAAATCCTAATATTATGGACCTTATTGAACTAAAAACATCTTTTTTATATTGTGATCTAAATAATAAATAGTTGAAATTATCAAGTGAAGACTCGTGATAAGTTTTATGGGCTTCAACAAATAAAAAAAAAGAAAAATGTCATAAACATTTTTCCATATTGATGTGACACTTATCACATTATTAATGCCAAGTTTGGCATAACCTAAATAATACAAAAAGTCAAAAAGTCACTATCCTATTTAAATCACATCATCTTATTTAAATCGCATCATCTCTCTAACACATCACATCAAACCCAACCCAAACCCAACCCATATAAGCCAATAAGTCAAAAAGTGTACTTTTTTAAAACATCCCAAACCAACTCTAAATTAACTTGTATTTTTTAATCCGAAGCTTCTTGACACTGTTGTAGTACATTAATTATATATATATAATTTATTAGTATATATAACATTTTTCATTTCTAAATTAATATTAGATAATTGACTATACTTATTTATTTATTTGATGTGTGTCACAGGTTTCACTCTCTGCACCATACTCAATTTCGAACCAATTACTCACTCTTCATGCCTATCTACGATCACATCTATGATACTTTGGACAAGTCTACGGACACCTTATATGAAATCTCACTCCGTCGACCGGAGGATTTGCCGGATGCAGTGCATTTGACACATCTGACAACGCCGGAGTCCATCTACCACCTCCGGCTCAGGTTCGCCTCCCTTGCCTCTAGGCCTCAGGCCTCCAAATGGTACTGGTGGGTAATGTGGCCCGTGACATTTTGGTCCATGATGGTTACACGGATTTATGGTAGAACTAAAGAGATTTCACAGAATCAAGAACTTCTTCATTACATTGAATAGAATCTTGATACACAGATTTATACACTCATGTGTAACAACCTAACTCAACTATAGTTCTAACCAACTGATGTTAACATAACTATGGTTTGGTAACTAAATGCTGACTGGACTTCTTTGACTCTGGTTGAGCTGCTTCTTCTTTTCCCTTGACTCTGGTAGCTTCTAACTTGGATTGTATTATCTCATCAGCCCCCTGCAAGCTGATGGGAGAAGAGCGAACCAGAAGCTTGTGCTGTAAAAACTGAAATCGACGAACAGACAAAGGCTTGGTAAAAATATCGGCAACTTGATCAGAAGTGGAAACATAACGGATGAACAACTGCTTGGCAGTAACCCGTTCACGAACATAATGGTAGTCCACTTCAATATGCTTCGAACGAGCATGAAAGACAGGGTTACTAGACAAAGAAATAGCCGAAAGATTGTCACACCATAAGGTGGGAGGAGGAACAACAAGATGCAGATCAGATAGGAGCATAGTTAACCAACTAAGTTCAGCAGCTGTTTGAGCCAAAGCACGGTATTCAGCCTCGGTGGAAGAGCGAGAAACAGTGGGCTGTTTTTTAGCAGTCCAAGAAATCAAATTGGAACCCAAAAAGACACAGTAGCCAGTAGTAGAACGGCGATCAAGAGAATCACCAGCCCAATCAGAATCAGAGTAGGCATGCAGAAGAAGAGGACCAGACGAGAAGTGAAGACCATGAGTAAGAGTACCTTTAAGATAACGAAGGAGACGTTTAACTGCAGCAAAATGGCAATTGAGAGGCTGATGCATGAATTGACAAACAGAATTAACAGCAAATGATAAGTCGGGGCGAGTAATAGTGAGATACTGAAGAGCACCGACAATAGACCGATAGAAAGATGGATTAGAGAAAGGAAGAGCAGAATCAGGAGTAGAGGAGGATTTAATAGTCATGGGAGATGAATAAGGCTTACAAGAGGACATGCCAGCTTTGGCAAGAAGTTCTGTAGCATATTTAGTTTGGGACAAAAAATAGCCAGAAGAAGTAGTATGAACCGAAATACCAAGAAAGTAGTTGAGAAGACCAAGTTCTTTCATGGAAAAGGAAGAATGCATTTGGGAGACCAAGAAAGATAGAAAAGAAGGATCACTACCAGTCAACAGGATATCATCAACATAGATTAACAAAACAGTGAGAGAAGTGGAGGTGTGCTGAATAAAAAGGGGGGAATCACAATGACTCGACTTAAAACCATGTTGAAGAAGAAAAGAGGAAAAAGTAGAAAACCAGGCCCGGGGAGCCTGTTTGAGGCCATAGAGGGCTTTATGCAACTTGCAAACAAATTGAGGATGATTAGGATCAACAAACCCCGGAGGTTGGTGCATATATACTTCTTCATTAAGAGTACCATGGAGAAAAGCATTGGAGACATCAAACTGCTTAATAGACCACCCAAAATGAAGAGCAAGAGATAGTAAGACTCGGATGGTAGGTTGCTTGGCCACGGGACTGAAAGTTTCCTGATAATCAACCCCAGCCTCTTGAAGATAGCCCTTGGCAACTAAACGAGCCTTATAGCGAGCAATAGTACCATCCGAATTCTTTTTCAACCGATACACCCATTTGCAACCGATGGCATGCTTATTAGAAGGGAGAGAGACTAAACTCCAAGTACCTTGTTGCTTAAGAGCCTGATATTCCTCAAGCATGGCTTGAGACCAAGCAGAAGACAGAGAAGCCTGATCATAGGTAGTAGGTTCAGAATCAGAGGAAGCAAGAAAACACAGAGATGAAGAGGAAGATTTAGAGCGAGTGATCATAGGATGGTGATTGAGAGGAGGTAATTGAATAAAAAGAGAAGAAACAGGAATAGAAGAGGATGGAGGGACAGCAGAAGGAGAAGGAATAGAAGAGGATGGAGGGACAGGACTGGGTGAGGCCAAGTCTGGCGAGACCTGTACAGGTGATGGTTGAACTGATGGGAGCTGCACAGGAGAGGGCTGGACGGAGGAATCAAAATCTGGAGTTGCTGAACCAGATGGAGGAACAACAGAACTGGAAGAAGGAATAGAGGAAGGCCAGAAAAAGGTCTGAAGTTGAGGCATAGAAGGAGACTGAGAAGAAGATAAAAGAGGTGGATGAGCAAAGGGAAAATAGCGCTCATCAAAGACCACGTGCCGGGACAAATAGACCTTGCCAGATTGAGGATCAAGACAGCGATACCCTTTAACAGCAGGATGATAGCCAATAAAAACACATGGAATAGAACGAGGTTGTAACTTGTGGGAAGTATATGGCTTTAACCAAGGATAACACCGGCAACCAAAGGTGCGAAGAATAGAATAATCTGGAGGATGAGCAAAGAGAACCTCAAAAGGGGTAAGAAAGTTGAGCTTGGCAACTGGAAGGCGATTAATTAACATGACAGCGGTAGCAATAGCATCAAACCAAAACTGAATGGGAATAGCAGAGTGATGCATAAGAGCAATAGTAGTATCAACAATGTGGCGATGTTTTCTCTCAGCTACCCCATTCTGAGCAGGGGTGTGAGGACAGGTTAATTGATGCTGGATGCCATGGGAAGTGAGGAAATGTTGAAACTTAAGAGAAAGATATTCACCACCATTGTCACTACGGAGAATTTGAAGATGAGTAGAAAATTGATTTTCAACAAACATTTTAAACTCAAGAAATTTGTTAAAAACCTCACTCTTATAGGAAAGAGGAAACAACCAAGTGAATTTACTATAGTCATCAATGAAAAGTACATAATAGCGATATCCAGCAACAGAGGGAGAAAAAGGCCCCCAAACATCAGTATGGATCAATGCCAGAGGCTTATTTACAGTAGAATTTGAGAGACTAAAGGCAAGCCTGTGACTCTTAGAGACACAGCAATGAGTACACAAGGTGCCAGAACTAGTATTAGGAAAAGAAATATTAGCAGACTTGGAGAGGTGCTTCTGCTTCTGAAGAGAGGGATGACCCAATCTGAGATGCCAATCAGGGGAAGAGGACACGGTAGTAGAACTGTGAAAACAATGTGAAGAAGAGGGAGATGAAGATGGCATAGAAAGAGGATATAGACCATTAGTATGATGGCCTTGAAACAGCAGTTTCTTGGTGACTTTGTCCTGAATAACAAACGAATGTTCATCAAATGTAATAGTACAGTTATTATCAGCTGCTAGTTTTTGAACAGAAAGAAGATTAGAAGAAATAGACGGAACATGAAGAATATCATGAAGTTTAAGAGTAGTAGAAGGAGTGGGAAGCAAACCAGTGCCAGTATGATGAATAGCCAATTGATTACCATCACCAATGGTAACATGATCCTCACCTTCATATGGGTGATAGAGAGATAGATTGTTGAGATTATTAGTGAGATGACTAGTAGCCCCAGAATCAAGATACCAATTCGCATTGTTGTGGTCAGATGAAGAAGAGGCAACATAAGCCTTAGGGGAAGTACCTCTCATAGTAGATGAAGAACCTTGAAAACTTTGATCCAGTCTGTACCAGCAGTCAAGAGCCGTGTGATTGGCTTTGCCACAAATTTGACAAATGAGTAAACCAGTAGGAGAACCAGAAGAATGAGAAGCAGAGACAGAATTTGGAGTAGAAAGTCTGCTGCCTCCACCACTGTGGTTACGATGTCCCTTAAAAAATCGACCACCTCTGTTGTAATTTCTAGAATAGCTACCACGATAACCTCTTCTGGCAGACTTAGCAAATGAAGAAGAATTTTGCCTATTAGAAACATACGCAAACGGCACATCAGCAGAGTGCTTGGAGGAAGACTCAACATGAACAGCCTCGGAGCAGAGTAACGAGCAGAGACAATCGACAGAAATAGATTCAGCTCGTGCTCGAATGGTAGTCTTGAAGGCGTTGTACTCATCGGGCAAACCATTTAGAATGATAAGCACTAAATCTTCATCATCAATTGGAGAGGAAACCAGAGTTAACTGATCTGAGAGAGTCTTCACTTGACCTAGATAATCCTCCATAGAATGCCCTTTCTTGGAGAGACGATTCAATTGATTCTTGAGCTGATGTATATGAGACCGAGAGAGAGAGGTAAATCGTTTTTCCAGTGATATCCATACCTCAAAGCTTGATTTGCAAGAGCAAACCGATGTGAAGATCGGTGGAGATAAAGTTGCGGTGATGCAACTTAACAAATGTGCATCAACAGTTAACCATTGTTGATGTTTTGGATTCACAACCTCTTTGTTCGAAGAATCAAGAACAATCGATGGAGGACACGGCAATGATCCATCAACATAGCAGAGAAGCTTCGTCGCTCGTAAAATATTGAGCAATTGATTTTTCCACACGATGTAATTGGAAGAATCAAGCTTAACATTCACAAAAGAATTGAGATTTGAGATGAGTAATGTGAGATTTGGAGGGAGATCTGACGGATCTGCCATGGAAGAAACCTAGGGCTCGTTGGAGCTCAAAGTTGCTCTGATACCATAAAGAGATTTCACAGAATCAAGAACTTCTTCATTACATTGAATAGAATCTTGATACACAGATTTATACACTCATGTGTAACAACCTAACTCAACTATAGTTCTAACCAACTGATGTTAACATAACTATGGTTTGGTAACTAAATGCTGACTGGACTTCTTTGACTCTGGTTGAGCTGCTTCTTCTTTTCCCTTGACTCTGGTAGCTTCTAACTTGGATTGTATTATCTCATCAAGAACCTTTGTGGTTGAGAGAAATATTTTTGGAAATCTCAAATTACAAACTTGGGCTATACCTAAGTATAACATTCAGGTGAGATCTACCATTTCAATCCATTTTTCTCTCATTAATAAGGGTTTGTTTAGTTGAGTTTTTATTTTTTGTTTTTGTTTTTCATATTTTTAGAATCGAAACAATCAAAAGCTTCACAACTCTAGTAGTTTTCACATTAGTTTTATTTTGTGAGAGAACATTTATTAAAAGAGAACAATTTCTTTTCAATCCACATAAAATGTGGATTAGACTGGCCAATTGGGCTCCTAGCGTTTACTACGAGCTCCATTTAAATAATCCTCTATTTATTTTCTATGTTTCATGTGTAAATCATTCGTATATTGAAAGAAGACTAATTTGTTAAATTGAGTTATATTATTTTGTTATATTTGTCTTCCAAAAATATTGAGTTATATTATTTTGTTATATTTGTCTTCCAATAGTTCCCATGGTGGAGCCACGAACCCAATTGAAGAAACTAGCTCACAATTGTGGACTAGGGGGAAGCTTTCCCCTCATAAAAAATTTGAAAATAACTTTTTGAAGTTTCATAAAACAATGGGTTCTTTTTAGAAATTTTATTTTCTATAAAGAATTAGAGAAAAGTTAGGGATCATGAAAAAACTTTCATGAAAATGATCATTAAAGAATTATGACCCTTGAATTACCTTGATTAGAGTGTGGTGCTTTATTTTAAGTGTAATCCAAGGGTCATAAATCTTTCATGATCATTTTCATGAAAATTTTTTCATGATACCTAGTATTGCTCAAAGAATTATGAAAAACAATCCTCCAAACAAAATTTCTGTATTTTTTAACATTAAAAAAAAGAAAAAGAAAAAAGACAACTAAACATTTATGTGCAAGTGTTATATGTATGCATGTGGGTATCACATTTCTTGGTTAACACCTCAGTACTGGATGCAATGGCAAACAGAGTCAATCAATAGCTTAATTGAGGATGCTATAATGGAAGCTGAAGGAAGAGGCATTAGAGTTTTGAGTCTAGGTCTCATGAATCAGGCAAGTTCTCTCTCTCTCTCTCTCTCTCTCTCTCTCTCTCTCTCTCTCTCTCTCTCTCTCTCCAACATAAATCTCACATTTAAGTTGTTTGGCAAAATTTATTTGCAGTTGGAGAGGCTAGCTTAAAAAAGTATTCTCAAACTTAGCATAAAAGAAGATTTTTTGAACTTATTTTGAATTTTTAGTTGAAAAAAGCAAATATGTTGAAAAAAAAAAAAAAAAAAAAAACCACATACCCTAACTTTCAAAAACGTAATTGCTTAAACATGAA